>JAWNNL010000414.1:0-180110 GCA_035045005.1 Liodrosophila aerea | reverse complement strand
TCTAGATTAGCACTTTGAGAATGTATCTATATGAGAATGTATCTGTATAAGAAGATCTCTCACTAGAGACATCTATTGCTATATTTTAGCTACTATTTCCTTAACAGATCCAGTTCATAGCTGCTTTTTGCTATCCAACTTCCTCTCCTTATCAAAGCTTGATATAAACTCAAAGTATAGGCTCTCAAACTGTCGGTGGCCTGCGACTGTAGCCTTTCCCGGTCGTTTTACTTTGTATATGGTGTGTGTTTTCAACCTGTTGCTGCCTCCTCTCAATGTTGTTATTATCATCATGCTGGATTTATCATTGGCAGCGTTTATTTTGAGCTGATTTTGTCATAGATACATTTAGCTATATGCACATATTAGTCATTACTAGCAAGAAAAATCACAAGATCTATGCACTTGTCGTTCTTATACACACACACACACACACTCAGACATTCTCGAGAGCGTAAATTATATTATTGTTATTGCAAAATTGCAAATAAAATAACAACAAAAAAGTAGCGTCAAGGCGTCTGCATTGAAATCACTTGACGTAATTTGCATGCATATACATGCTATACTATTGCACTGCTTATTCTTAATAATATGAATGTAAATACTATACTTAAGCATACTTGTGACTACATACAAGTGTATACAGTTATATTGTGCGGATTCTTTTTGATATGTTGTATTAAAAAAGTCAAGGTTAACACTTAAAGCAAGCACTAAGCAGCACTTCCTCTGGCTGATAAAGTCTACAACTCGCTTGTAACTGGAGCGAAACCTCTGTAATCTGTTGGGGTGTTCGTTTTACAGTTAAAATATCACAAGTACAGTGAAGCTTGCTTGATTTTCCATTTCTATAAACATAATTTTCCATTCTTCTTTCTTCTCCCACTCCTCAGGCATGAACTCGTTGGAGCGCAACGCGAATTCTCGCTTCGAGAAGCCCATCGACTACATAGAGTATCTGCAGAATGGGGAGCACAGCGAGCCCAAGGTTTATCAGTGCGTGGAGTCATTGCGTGTGGCACTCACCAGCAACACCATATCCTGGATCAAGGAGTTCGGCGAGGCGGGCATAGCCCAGATCGAGAAGCTATTGACGCGTGCCAAAAAGGATCGCACCTATGACCGCATTGAATTCGAGGCTATACGTTGCCTCAAGGCCATCATGAATAATACGTGGGGTCTGAATGTGGTGCTGACGCCGGATCAGCATAGTGTGGTGCTGCATTTGGCCCAATCGCTGGATCCACGCAAGCCTCAGACGATGTGTGAGGCACTCAAACTGTTGGCCTCCTTCTGTCTGGTGTTCGAGCGGAATGGCTATGAGAAGGTGCTGAGGGCCATCACCACAATAGCAGCCACATCGTACAAGTCGAGTGAGCGATTCAGGCCCATGGTGGACGCACTGTTCGCATCGGATAAACAGGATCCGAAGCGAGAGCTCGCCTGTCACAGTCTCATCTTTATCAACACGCTGATCAATACGCCCACAGACCTGAATTTCCGACTGCATCTGCGCTGTGAGATCATGCGTATGGGTCTGTATGAGCGCCTGGACGACTTTAAGGATATCGTGGAGAGTAGCAACAACGAGCTGTTGCAGCAGCATTTCAAAATCTTCAAGGATATACGCGACGACGACTTTGAGGAGTTTGTGCAGCGCTTCGATAATGTTACGTTCAACATGGACGATGCACAGGATTGCTTCGAAGTGCTCAAGAATCTGGTAACGGATACCAGCTCGGAGCCGTATTTCCTATCCATTCTACAGCATCTGCTGTACATACGCGATGATTTCTACTTTCGTCCCGCCTACTACCAGCTGATTGAGGAGTGCATAGCGCAGATTGTCTTCCACAAGGGATACTGTGATCCGAACTTCGAGAACAGGAACTTCAACATAGACACCTCGTTGCTGCTGGATGATATTGTGGAGAAAGCCAAGGCCAAAGAGACACAGCGTTCCGAGGAGTACGAGAAGAAGATCGAGGCACTGGAGAGTGCCAAACAGGAGGCGGAGGCCAAGGCCGCGCATCTCGAGGAGAAGGTCAAGCTAATGGAGGCCAGCGGTGTGGCAGCGCCATCACCCAATAAACTACCCAAACTTAATATACCCTTGGCACCGCCTGGTGGACCGATGCCACCGCCACCACCACCTATGCCGGGCATGGCCGGACCACCACCACCGCCGCCTCCACCTATGCCTGGCATGGGAGGAGGCCCGCGACCACCACCGCCACCACCAATGCCCGGCATGGGCGGTCCACCGCCGCCACCTATGCCTGGTATGATACGTCCTGGCGGACCACCACCGCCACCCATGATGATGATGCCCATGGTTCCAGTACTGCCACATGGTCTAAAGCCGAAGAAGAAGTGGGACACAAAGAATCCCATGAAGCGTGCCAACTGGAAGGCTATTGTGCCAGCCAAAATGTCGGAGAATGCATTCTGGGTCAAGTGTCAGGAGGATAAGCTAGCCTCTAACGATTTCCTGGAGGAACTCGCTATCAAATTCTCATCGAAGCCTGTCAAGAAGGAGCAAAAGGATTCCGTGGATAAGCCAACAACGTTAACCAAGAAGAATGTTGACTTGAAGGTTCTGGATGGCAAGTCGGCCCAGAATCTGGCCATTCTGCTGGGAGGCTCGCTGAAGCATCTGTCCTATGAGCAAATTAAAATTTGTCTACTTCGCTGTGATACTGCCATTCTGTCGTCCAATATATTGCAGAACCTAATCCAATACCTGCCGCCACCAGAGCAACTGAAGCGTCTGCAGGAGTTCAAGGCCAAGGGTGAACCGCTGCCGCCCATTGAGCAGTTTGCAGCAACCATAGGTGAGTCTAGCTAGAAGTATTCTCCAAGAAATCTTCATAACTTTTCCATCTTTCAGGTGAAATCAAACGCTTGTCGCCGCGTCTGCATAATCTCAACTTTAAGCTGACCTACGCAGACATGGTGCAGGACATTAAGCCGGATATTGTGGCCGGCACTGCGGCCTGTGAGGAGTTGCGCAACAGCAAAAAGTTCTCCAAGATACTGGAGTTGATACTGCTGCTGGGCAACTACATGAACTCCGGCTCCAAGAACGAAGCTGCCTTTGGATTTGAGATCTCCTATCTGACCAAATTGAGCAACACCAAGGATACGGATAACAAGCAAACGTTACTACACTATTTGGCCGATCTGGTTGAGAAGAAGTTCCCCGATGCACTCAATTTCTACGACGATTTATCGCATGTGGACAAAGCGTCGCGTGTTAATCTGGATGCAA
The DNA here is from genome assembly GCA_035045005.1 of Liodrosophila aerea. Lineage (NCBI taxonomy): Eukaryota > Metazoa > Arthropoda > Insecta > Diptera > Drosophilidae > Liodrosophila > Liodrosophila aerea. The sequence continues at coordinate 176,836 of JAWNNL010000414.1, read as the reverse complement.
TTCAGAAGGCCATGCGGCAGATGAACTCAGCGGTCAAGAATCTGGAAACTGATCTGCAGAACAACAAGGTGCCGCAGTGTGACGATGACAAGTTCTGTGAAGTGATGGGCAAATTTGCCGTTGACTGCCGCCAACAGGTGGACGTACTGGGTAAGCCAAACAGATGCAATTGCTCCACATTGAAAGTGATTAACAATTCACACTTTTACAGGCAAGATGCAGGTGCAAATGGAGAAGCTGTTCAAGGATCTAAGCGAGTACTATGCTTTTGATCCCACCAAATACACCATGGAGGAATTCTTTGGTGACATTAAGACCTTTAAGGATGCCTTCCAAGCAGCTCACAATGAAAATGTGCGCGCCCGCGAGGAGTTGGAGAAGAAACGCCGCATGCAGGAGGCACGCGAACAATCACAGCGTGAGCAAATGGAACGACAACAGCGGAAAATGGCTGTGGTGGACATGGATGCTGCACAGGCACAGGAGGGTGTCATGGACAGTCTGCTGGAGGCATTACAAACGGGTTCCGCCTTTGGTCAACGCAATCGTCAGCCTCGTCGACAGCGACCCGCGGGCGCAGAACGTCGGGCTCAACTGAGCAGGAGTCGTTCACGAACGCGGGTGAACAATGGCCAGCTGATGACACGGGAAATGATACTTAACGAGGTGTTGGGCTCGGCGTAGTCAGTGTAAGCAGACTCAGAGTCTTCTATGTACATATATAAATAGTTATATAGACGTCTTAAGTGCTTAGGCATAAGCAATGGTATCTGTAGCCTTGTTTATAAGTCGGCATTTACACGGTGAAGTATTTGCCTCGTGAAGCATTGGTTTGTAGGCAAGAGATGTAGGGAGGTAATGCTTCCCGTCTTACTCCTCTACACCCTTTGCCTACAAACTTAGTGCTTTATGACGCAAATACTTCATCGTGTAAATGCCGACTAACATCATCATCAGCTGGAGCTTAGTGAAGCTATAACGAACGGACAGAAGAGACGAATTGACAAACAACTGCAACGCGCTGTATCTATCTAGCATATACATAACGATCCTACATATCTGATGAAAGTATATACAATACATATATATTTTTGATACGCTTTTTACAACTGAAATCGGTGCAAGTGAAACAATGGAATTTTAGTCAAAATGCTGATTCAGATTCCTCTTTTATTATTATTTTTATATTGTTGTTGTACTACTTATATGTATGTGTCACTTCGTTTTCGGAGCACCAAACGAACGATCTTTATTATAGAATTCCTTGTGTATTTAATTCGAGCTTAAGTCGCATTTTAATTTAACTACAATACTTGGTCGGCATTTACACGGTGATGTATTTGCGTCACAAAGCATAGATTTTGTAGGCAAAGGGTGCAGAGGGGTAAGACGTGAAGTATTACCTCCCTACATCTCTTGCCTACAAACCAATGCTTCACGAGGCAAATGCTGCATCGTCTAAATGCGGACTTGCTGCGGTATACTATTTTTAACTTGTTTATCCTTTGCTATGCTATACCCTACTGATAACATACAATATACTATACAAATATTATAAATGATTCTGTTAATTTATCTATTTTTTGGACAATGATCACGTGTGTGTTTGAATTGATTTTATATTACGATTTAGTAACCACACAAATTGAGCAATTAAAAACTAATATTTAAATTAAAATTAAACAATTGTAAATGAAAACCAAAAGTTAGTCAGTTTTTTGCAAAAAACTTGACTATATTTTGGGGTTTTTGCTAGACTTTATCAACAGGCAAAAATTTTAATTTGTTTTATTAGCAAAGACATTTTTATCATTGCTGGCGGCACCCATAAAAGGTGTGCGTGTGTGTGTGCACAACACGAAATGCACTTGCCTGTTTCCCTCGTCCAAGGGGCAATTTGTTGGAGTCATGGTGATAAAACCGCCTCAACGTTAATGTTAAATTAACAAAGCGACAGAAGAGTAAAAGAAAAAACACAACAATCCAATCAAACATCACAGCATTTCGGCTCTGTCGACGGCGAATGATATAAGCATATAAAATATGTATGTATGTATACTATATAGTGTAGTGTGTGTGTAAAATATGTATGTATGTATACTATATAGTGTAGTGTGTGTGTGTGTCAGTCTGTATTTGGTTGGTGCCATATCAGTCTTCTCTGCTCTCGCTCGATCTAATTGCCGAGTTTGGGTTTTGAGGCCGCTTTATGGCGCTTTGGCTTGTGGCGCTGGGCTTTCTTTATGGATTTATTAACATAATTGCGTTTTAAAATTTTTAAGTTTTTTATTCGTTGTGGTTGATTGTTAATTGTCTGGTCATATTCTAATTTACGACAGCTCTCGCACACACTCAAAAGTGACTCATAATTCTATTGAAAGTGCATTAGACGAAGGGTTTCCATTCTACGGCTTTATATATTATGGATGTGGAAATCTTAAAAGAATCTTGTCGCCAGTTGCAGTAGTAGTTCCAGCTCGATGTACCAAATTTCACGAGGCACGAGCATATTGCGCCTCTAATGACTTCTACGTAAACCGGATGATGGCCTGTTACATGACTTGCCCAAGGTCCCAAGGTCATTGCACCCAGGCAAGGACGAAGTACCCTTGCACATTCCGGCAAACGGATTCCGCTGAATTCGGTCGCTTAGTGATAAACAAAAAACCTGAAATCCGAAATGCAACCGCTTCATAGTAGTGCGAACTTTATGATGTCCTTTCTACACTTTTCCGCGTCCTTAGTTCCTGTTTAGTGTCGTCGTATTGACGGTGCCTGCTCTAGGTCGCGCTCGCGCGATCATAAACCTTTATAACCTTTTGTTTTTGGCATTAAGGGGTTTTTTGTTTACAGGCCGAACAGAATCGAGTGTACACCGAACCAGTTCGTCTCATTTGGGAGGATCCTCGAGCGTTAATAAGTGAAACTTAAGTACGAGTCCCACTACCACGCACATTCTTCACAATTTATCCTGGTCTGGCCTGTGTGTGAAATTTTCCATTGTACCGCCTGAATGCATTTGTAATTAGACCCGCTCACCGTGCAACAGGGATGACATTTTATGACAATTGCAGGCCGCTAATCAATGAATACGCTTTTTACGGAATCCGGCTCCTAATTCTCCGAAGGCAACGGATTACTCAATCAGTGCGTATTTTCGCAAAACCCATAAAAGTTGAAGGTCAATTCATGGCGAATATTTAAGATACTTTTTAGCCTGTCTAGAAATTTGAATATTTTTAATTATCTTTGGAAATGCCACAACATGGTTTATTACCATTTTTTAAGAAAAATGTGATAATAAAAGTTATTGACAATTAATATTAATAATTGAAAGATAAAACATAATTATATTAATTTCAGTACATTTATTTTAAGTTTGATTATCATTATAAATTTGATTTATTTGGCAAGTAATTTAAATATCACATACAAATAGAAATGCATCGATTATTTCTAAAGATATTTGGAAAACTTTAAATCAAGTTACATAGTTAGACTTTATGTTTTATATCAGTTTCTTTAATATAATGTCAATAAATAAGTTAGTGCTTTTAAAGCAATTCTGTATTAAAAGTCGGTTTAGGCAAATCTGGCATTTAGGATTTATTTATGATATAAGTAGAAAGTTCCTAAGTCATTAAAGAATGCTCAAACCCTACAACTTCTCACGCCCAAAAGTTAGTCCGCATTTATTTGATATTTATTTACCACATCTTCATTAATCCACTTACAATAAAAGAAATTAACTACTATATAATTGTAGAATAAATAATATTAACTCTACAATTTTATATATTTTATATGTGAATTTAAATTTGCCACAAAAGAAGCGGAAGGTCATAGTTGCTAATTACTTATGTCTACAAATTAGCAAGCAATTAAAGTTTTAGGTAAATATGTAAATATTTGTATAAGTTTAAACACAAATTTTAAGCAATATTGTTTATTGATTTATTACCACTTGTTATATCATTTATGCAATTGGCGTGATATAATTGTATAAACCATAATAACCAAAATTTCTCTGTATAAAACGTACAAATCTCAGCATTAAAACGTTGATGAGGCTAGGGAAATGCCAAAAGGCTCAATGAATTTGGTGTATCATAAAAGAAATCCGTAGTTATGGCATTACAAACATGATTTTATAGCAACTAATTGCATAATGCACACTCGTAATGAAATTACTTAATTAGGGACAGCCAGCGGCAATATTAGTTTATAGTACAAATCGAAGCAGTCGTAAAGGAAAATGGGTTCTTCGTTCGCCTACCACTTTTACATGGTACCCAGCGATACGAGTACCTGCCCCAGGCTTCACGTTGCAAATGGGGCGGAGCTACCAGCCAGCCATGACGTACGCAAGCGAGATGGCAACGGCAGTAGAGAGTGAGCCGGCATCAAAACATAAGCCATCTTGAATTTCAAACTCACAACGGAAAAGTGCCGGCGACGAGGGTTAAAAACTCTTTCTATGGCAGTTGACGTGCAGGCGAGTGAGACGCCCGCTGTACACCACGCTAGTCATCTCGCTCGCAAAGACTGCTGCCGCGGCGGATTACCTACCTATGGTTTTTTATAAGTACGTCGCTGGTTGCTTTCAGTACGGTTTCGACTGCGGTAAACATCGCAACAGGCCAACGGTTGACTAAAAAACAAAACAAAACAGAATTTTAACTCACATAACAAGTGAAATAAAAAACATCGCGAGTGTGTGAGCTTAATTTCAAATTTAAAATAAAACGATTATGCAATTAGTGCTCTATCGATTTATCGATATATCTGCAATCAACACAGACTCCAGGCAAAAGAGAGCAAAGAGGCAGTGCGAAAAATTGAACAAGTTGAAAGCGGATTGACAAAAGTGAAAAATGTGCTACTAAATATTCAAAGTGCATCAGATAATTTAAAACCAAGTGTAAAGTTATAAACAATTAACTCAATTGATTAACAAAGTTTCGACTTTATTGCGGAACTCAAAATAACTTGACTCCAACATGGTATCCCACTACTACAACACATTGCCCTACGCGCAGAAGCACAGTGCCGCCAATTTGGCCTATGCCTCGGCTGCTGCCGCTGGGCAAGCATGGAATTGGACCACTAACTATCATACACCGAACCATCAGTTTCTGGGCGATGTCGATTCACCACATGCCGCACATCATGCGGCCGCCGCACATCAGATGTACTACAATCATCATCCCATGTTCCACTCGGCGGCACCAGGCAGTGCAGGCGAATGGCATTCACCCGCGTCCAGCACCGCTGCAGGGGATACCTATAGCCAGAATGCATCAGCGTCGGCGCATCAAATAATGCAGCATCATGCACACATTAACAGCAGCATGGTCAGTGCGAACTCCGCTAATTCGATCGGCAGCAGCAACACGCCCATAGTGGGAGGCTCTTCGGCAGGTGGTTCACAATTAAATGAGTCTGGTAGTACTAGTTCTAGTACTGGTTCCGAAAGCGCCCCCCAGCAACAACAGCAGCAGCAGCAGCAGCAGCAAAATCTCGCCGAGGCTATGCCATCGCCCCCAATTACGGTTTCAGGATGCAGTGAGATATCCAGTCCAGGTGTACCCGCAACTGGCGCATCACCACAACACTTGACCCACATGAGCGCAGCGGGCACTAGCCACAACCCTAGTCCCAGTGTCCACAACAATAGCAACAACAGCAGCAACAGTGCTGCAAGCAGCAGAACCACCCTCCCCACAGGCCCAGCCAAGGCGCAGTACTACGATTGGATGAAGAAGCCGACATACCCATCGCAACCACAGCCAGGTAAGCTACTTTCACATACATATTAAGTTGAGCTTTAAGCTCTGATCTTAGCTGTTAGATATTTAGTCACCTCTTTGGGTTTATCCCCATCGAATCCCCCTAGCACAATCCCTGCATTGTCTACCACTCGTGCTGTTCGCGCTTCGAAAAAGAGTTGAAAATAAAACATGGTTTTATAACTAACCATAAGCAATTTGCTTGCATTCAGTCAGTCAAGTCGGCTCAAGGGCCATTAGCTCATAAAAATCAAATGTTTGTATTCATTTTATGGCCCGCGGAGCCGGGAATGGAGCTGGCACAACGCCTTGATTTATGCCCCAGGCTCAGCTCACAGATCAGCTCAGTTCTCAGTTCAGTTCAGTTCTACTCAAACTTGTCGACTATGTTGACTAATTTTGTGTCGTAAATCAATTTTACTATAAAACCAACATTCAATTGGGGTCGATCAATTTTCCAGTTTCTAATGAAAAATGCAAATATAAATAAAAGCATCGAGCGTTTGGAGCTCACACAACAATTAGCGGCATGAGAAGTGTTTCTAATAACTTTCAAACTGTTAAATGCAGCGATGCGAATTATGTTAATAAAGGAAAAGCAAAACCTGTTGAATTGAGCCATTGTTTCTTTCGACAGAGTGCAGTTACTCTCCCTCTCCTTCTCCACTCACTCTCTGCCGCGCTCTCTGCCGTCGCTTGCTCTTTCGGCAAATGTTAAAGCTCAAGGCTGCGGCTGCGGCTGCTGTACTACATCTCTGTTGTTGTGAAAGAGTGAAGTAAATGTTAATTTACAGCAATGTAAAATGTCAATGCACACACGCACACTTACGCATTCGTACTCTGTTCGTACACTGTAAATATACACACACACACACACTTAAACACGTGCGCTACGCAAACGCTGACGATTTATGACCCGAGCGTCGAGCGTTTCAAGTTGACGACGTTCGATATCGACGATATCCATTAAGCCCATAAAATCTGTTGGTATGCAATTAACGTTTATGACCGCCGTTTGTTGCTGTTGTTCATTTTAATCCTTCAAGGGGTCAAGACGACAAATTAAAGATTATGCATTTTATTTATTATTCGTATAAATAATAAACAGCCATTGAGTAACTCATTTCTGTCAGTGTACACTGTACAGAGCTTATTTAGTGCAATTTTCCCTTTGGTTTAATTTAGTTCATTTTGATTCGCTGCTTTACAGTGGACTGTACGTGGTTTGGGGGCTCATTTCAATGGAATCCACAACACATATCCAGGGTGTGGCAATAAAGTTCTTTAACAATTGTTTTTGTTGCTTGTACTTTTGTTTCAATGGCTCTATGGCGGGGTTTTCGCGATTAGATTAGCAACAGAATAGTCCACCTTTGTGAAATCAACGTCTGTCCCGCCTGTCAATGGTCCTCTGCTCTGTGTGTTTGTGTGCTCCAATAATTTTCTACCTCTTTTTTGGGTTGATACGAATATCGAAACGTGTGCGTTATCTTTAACCCATACCCATAGACTAACTGATAAGAGCACCGCTCTGCGTATTGATTAAAACAATATAGCCAATAAACCAATAAAAATTAGTATTACTTCCAATAAAAACTAAATAGCGACATTTATGGCCAAATCTTTGCAATCATTATTAAAAACAAAAAAACGTAACGCCGTAGAGCTGAAGGAATTTAACCTGAAGTTTAGCTGGCTTAGAAACAATAGTAATTCACTAAATAAATATAATACTCTGTGTAGTACTAGTAGAGCGAGTGCCATAGGCCGTGTCTTTATGTTTCATCAGACTGGGGCATAAAACTTAATGCCACATGACACATTGAGATTTAATATGTCAATAAGCACAAAATTTATATAACCCCGCATAGAACCTATAGAGAACTATCTATGGCTTATGTACATACATACAAATGAATGTATGTACATACTTGCGATGGGGCAGAGCATAGATTTGTGTTGCCCAAATGTCTGGGCTCCAAATCGAAATAAAAATTATGATACTGTACGATATGTATATCTGACAGAATATGAGGTATGCATATGTACAGTGTTGTACGCTTAGCGGGTTTAGCGCTAGATTAATGATAATGTTAATGATAGCATAAAATGTTATTGTATAGCAAATATTTAGCCAAGAGAAGCTTTATTTTACATAGCTAACTTTTAGCTATTTTACCACTAAAACTAGCTTGTTTCTGGCTAGTTTTAAAGTGAACAGCTCTAGTAGTCGTAGGCATAGATATAACTATATGCCCAGCGCCCGTCGTGCCTTGTTTGTTGCATGATAAGCCATTAAAAATGGCAGCTAGGTGGTGCAGTCAGCGCTCCGTTCTCGTCGATGTCGATGTCGCTGTCGATGTCGATCGTTATCAGTGCTATCAATATTTGGTTTTTGTGCGCCGTTGACGTGGTTATTGTTGTTGCCGTCAACAGAGTGGAGAGTTTGTCCCAAGGCATGTGTCAAAATGAAGTCCGCTTGTTGATTAGCCCAGTTCATCATCCGTGTGCAGGCAAAAGCGACATTGCGTCTGACAAACGATACTCTATGATTGACATGCCAGGATTAGCACAGTTTCCTCTCTGTCTCTCCCGATTGCTCACTCTTTCACACACTCAGTCAGTCAGTCAGTCATTCGTTTCCTAGGGGATTCTGACATCGACTCATTTGCTTTGGACTTAGTTGTTTAAATAGTAAATATACTATATCTATGTGTGCGCAGCGTTGTTATTGTTATTTGTATTGGCATTGATATTGGTAATAACTGAAATTTGTAGCTGGAAAGCCCTTCACACACAACAATATACTACACATGTACGATATAAGGTGCCTCAATGTGCATTTCGACTGATATATATCATTTGTGTACAACGTTGAGGCGCCGTGGATTTGGGAGCTTTAGCGACGGTTTCAAAGAGACTGTAAAGTCAGCTTAATTGAACAAGTTGGATGTGGTAATATAGTAGAGTATGGCAGATGTATAGAGGGTCTTTGATTCAAAATCTTTAGAAAGAAATATGACAAAAGAAAGAAAAAAACATTATTATAGTCCTGAAGAATCGTTAAACATCTTAAAAGAAAATATCGTCTGGCTATGAAAAGGTCTCTTGAATAGATCTCTTTCAATCAATAGATCTCCACAGTTCAACTTAGAGTTCAACCTTTTCTCTTTTTATATACCCTACAATTCTTTTACCTTATCCATGACACTTGTTTTCCTTTTATCAAATATAATTTCATCATTACAGTCGCGAAATCTATTCCGCGTATTGTGGGGCTTTCCAAACTGTTTATACGCTTATCAGCTAATCGTTGCAGGCGAATAACAAATTCTAAAATTAAATTTTAATGTGTCGTACAGAATCATTTCCTTTAGCCATAAACAAAAACTCAAGTTAGTTGGCACTAGCCTCGACTCGCCACATACTATAAGCCTCATCAGCGACATCGAAATCCGATTGTCAATCAAAATATTGCTCATACGTCGTGTGGTGCGTGTGTATAAACAAAATAACAACTGTTTATATCTCTGGCCTAATACCGCCAACTGATTGACTGACTGACTGATGGACAGACAGACTGACTGACTGACTATGACTAAAGGGAAACGTGTCAAGCTTAATGTGGACACGTTTCTTCCAGTAGTATGAAATGGAGCATGAGAAACGAGATACGTTCATTGCGCTGGGGGTATTCTTTTTATGGCCAAGATTTGCAGTCCAATTCCACAGACCATTTACTGCCATATATTATATTTTTGTGGTCGCAATACCGTTAATCGCTTAACAATACAATAAAGTAGCAATAATTATAAAAAACTAAATTAAATGTTTTCTATATCGTAGTACTCCTACTACTGTGGCCAGAGTCAACAGAGCAGTCATATAGGTAGTATACTCGTATATGATTACTTATATGCCCAACCATAACAATGAATGAATATTGTATATGGTAGCAATATTCTGATTTTTATGCCACTTTAATTATGATGATTATTAGCCGGGATTTGCCGTCGTTTCATTTCATTTCACATTCATAAATTGGCCACTCGCCACTGACTACTGACTACCGACTACTGCCTACAGTTACGCTATCTAAACCAAGAAGAACAGTTACAGTTTCTCACCTGCAACTGCATCTCGTTGTCGCAATCTGTTTGCTTGGCATTTGTGGCCTCAAAGATTATTCAAATATTGTTGCGCGTTGACCCAAAGCATTTAACCCACTGAGATAAGGCGAAGTGAAACCGTGCAGCGTGGAACCAGAGCAAAGACCACAAAATTTATAGTTCACACCAGGCAGACAGAACACAAAATTTATTGCATTATATTTTATTTAATAATTTTATAAAGTGCAAATTATCAATTATGTGTGGGGGCTGGGCTTATTGTACTTAGACAATTGATTGATGTGATTGTTGGGCTGAGTCCAAAAGAGTATAGAAGTTAACTTGTTGAGAAATACACTTAAATTATATAGAATTTTTATATGCTGAATTTTGTACCATGATCATGAACTTGATCTTCATTTATCAGGTCAATATTTATCACAAACTGTGGGGTATAAGTTTCTTTTGTATCTTTTGGCTATAGTTTTATATAAACTTTACTCTCTACAAATATTAATATTTATTACAATTAACTAATACAAATTTATCCACAATTTAATTAGCATAATTTTAATGCAATTACTATATATATATTTCATATTATTATACTTATAATATGTATATGTTTTCTTAGTGAGGAAATATTTTCTAGAACTTAATTGACTTAAAAAAGTTTGATTTTGTTTACTGAAATTTAAGTTTTCTGTTAGAATTTTTACATTTAATTTGAAGAGAGAAAAATTAAACCTAATCTTTTAATTTAAGTGAATTTTAAAGAATACTTTTGCTATTTTAATTTCAATAGAACTTTTCTAACAAATCTTTATGTACGAGTAAGCCAACTTTTCGAAATGGTGAAAGAAATATCTGACAAATATGAAGAATTATTTCTACTATTATATTTTAGAATTAGTATAGTAACAATGCTTAACTACTCTCTCTCTACTCTACTACAACTGATTAACTACATACATATACCGTATCCTTGTCTAAATTAAACAATTCCATCCGCAGACCTATGCATCTCGCCCAGTTTAGAGGACTTAATCCTGGACGCAGTTGGTACGCATTCAACTTTCTTATACAAACTCCAGTTAACTCCCATAGTTTTCTTTACTCCTTTTGCTCGTTTTTTTCTTTCTTTCGGTTTCTATTCGTGTTTATTTCCTCTGTTTTTGGCTTGCATGTGCCGCTCGTAAATAAGCTCGAGTCATATATCGTATCGTATCGCATCACATATGTATATCTTATATATGATTGTAAATGTTTATTGCATGCCTTCAGACTCGCATTCAAAATAATTAACGTAAATTTGAAAATAATTTCTGCCTGCGCCTAGCACAGGTTCCCCTCCACCCCTTAGCCCCCGACCACCTTCAGCCATGTTTCAGAATTTATGACTTGGACTTTTGCCAGTTGGAATTGGAATTGAGCGCGCTCGCAGTCAAATGCCGTCCAAACGACTGCCATTTTCCCAATCCCTCCCTGCCCTCCCCCCCTCCACTGTTTGGTCATAAACGTGGCCAGAAACCGGTGAGTCGCTGCCAATGGCGTGTTGGCCATGGCCATTACACTCCGCCTCTTTTTGGGCTTGCGTGCCACATTTGGCTGCGGCACGTACAACACGTTGCACGCGATCTGATAATATTTTTCTTCTTTCTTTTGGCTTTGGCTTCCTTGTGGCATTTATAATGCTGCGTGCCAGGGCGCGGCTTGCCTCTGTCAAAGGGGCAAAGCTACCCACAGGCGACGCTCTCTGTTGCAAAGGAGTTGTTGTTGCTTTTGCATATATGCATGACACACACGCATACACACTCATAAAGCGCTGCCTCCATGTCGCATGTTTCCACTTTGATGTGCGCCATTTTGAATTTCTCTTTCTCTGCATGTGTGTGCGTGTGCGTGTGTGTGTGTGTAAAGAAAGAGTTATTTATTGATGCCCCCACATTGCATTAGTGGAAATTTTATGGAAATTATGCAGCTCTGATCTCATTTCTAGCTCGAAGTTCTTTTAAGCTCATATACATAAGCCAGCATAAAATGGGAATATGCCGACGGTCTTTGGCATTTCCAATTATACAAATTAACTGCATATGATAGAAGCTACGGTTCTTAATGAGTTGAAAGTAGATATAGAAAGGAAGCGTGGGGTTGATATATAATAATATATAATGTAAAATGATAGCCATATATAATATATATAGGTTTTATTAGTTCACTTCTATTTTTCCATTACATTCATTAAATCAAGCAAAATCAAGAAGATTTTTAAGCACAATCAAGCTTAAAGTTAGCTAATTTCCAACTTATTTTACTGTTTTTCTCCGAGTGTAGTTGCAACACATTGATTTACATGCTGTCCGTCCCTAACCCCTTTTAAATTAGGCAAGTGTGAAAGTGGGCTGCCGCAAAGGTAGTAAATCTGCAGGAATCACAGCGAAGAAGAAGCAGCAGACGTTGCGAAAAAGGAGCAAAAGGCAAAATAAAATAAACGTCAAATCGAATCAAATGATTTTATGATGTAATTTGAGCTAATATTTACGATATAACAGCAGCTAAAACAGCAGCAAAATGCCAAATAAATGTTATTGTTATATTGTCGCTTGGGTGGTTGGAGTTGCCCAGTAGTTGTTATTGTTGTCCCTTCTTCTTCTTCCTGTTGTTGTTGTTGTTGTGCTCTCTGCTTTGGTACATTTATGATGCTGTCAGTGGCTGCGCTCTCCCACTCTCACTCTCTCTCGCTGCTCATTTTTGCGCAACTTTAAGACTCGATTACAGATTGTTGAGTGTTGAAAAGTGGCGAGAAAAGTCAAGTGGCTGCTGGGGCAGTGTTGTGCTTCGACTACATCCCAGGGGTGCAATAAATGAAATTGCTGCCGAGCGTAGGGGTGTGTGTGTGTGTGTGTGAGTGAGTCTAGCTTTAATATCTGAATTTAAATCTGCAGCAGGTAACAAATGTCTCCCAATAGGTTTGTGTAGAGCACTCGAAGTAGTAGTTGCTGTAGTCCTTGTGTCCTTGTGGTCTGCCTTCATCTGCGGGCATTGCCCAAGCACAGTTGAAGATGTGACAAATTAACGCACCACAGGCAGCCCACATTAACAACGCTGTCAGTGGCCGCCGCAACCACCGATTGTCAACCACCGAGAAATGCCGTAACTAACCACAACAGTTAACCGTTCACCGTTAACAGTAAACTCTGTGATTTGCCCGCTGGGAACTGGGCAGTTAATTGTGGTAATCTCTTCTTCACAGTCCAAACAGCTGTTTGGAAAAAGGAAATCAGCGTAACGGTCATATATCTGGAGAATAAATTATTTATATAATTTATAACCCGAATTGTCAATTGTCTGTCGACAGTCATTTATGAGTTAAACTCTGCTCCAATTAGTAGTGTGTGCTCTACTCCTGGAAAGCAATCAATTTGCTGTATATGCTCGTAAATAGATTACATAATCGCCTGCACTAAGTATATAAAATCTTAAAGCCCGGCGATTGCTATTGGCATTTGCTATTTACACTTGGACATTGCCTTTGTCGGCATTACACACACACACACACTCACTCCTTCAGATACTGTTACAGTTACTCTCTTAGTCATAAACCATTTGACTTACTACACTGAGAAATACAGTATGATTATTGATAAGGTCAGGGCCAACAAGGAGCAAACAAGTCAAACAGATAAATCGTCTAGGAATGAATGTACGGGTTCAAAGTCGACAAAAAGAAGTGTTAGTAATACTTGTTGCAGCTGTAAATTAAACTGTAAATTGTGGCATTAATATGGCATTAGGAGAGTGTGCTAAATGCACTTTAGATTGTTTTCGATAGGCGACAGGAAATCAAAGATTTAGTAAGCGTCGATTGATAAATAAGACAGTTACTAAAATTCTTCTTAATATGACTTATTAACGCGGTGGTAGCTTGAAATAGAAGGCATGAATTATGTATATATTATAACTAATTAAAATGAATCGATTTCATTAAAATGGAATTTAGTTCTTAAAGAAAATTGTTTAAATTCTATATGAATATGCAAATATTCATATATAATTTGTAGCTTTTCTTTAAGTGTATTCCTTATAATAATAATTTAACTATTAAATGTATAATAATAGTTAGTTATTAAGTTTGAATGAATTCGAATCTTTCAATATATATATGAATTTATATTCTAAATATCAAAATAATAGGTATAAAGTTTGAATGAATTCGTATCTTTCAATTAAGATATAAAGAAAAGAATAATCCATAGTATATATTGTAGCCTGCATCTGATCTGTAATTTCTGCCAGTGCAGCTACACAGTGAATGAAAGTGCGTGTATGCTTTTTTTGTGTCCACAATTGCCATTGGGTTGACCGGGTTGGTAGTACTATAGACACTCGATGCGCGACACAAACAGCTATTAAAGCTTATCGCCAAAGCCCTGCAACTTCATTTAACAGTTATACGGCTGCAATGGGGCAAACATTTGCAGCTCTGATTCCAATATGAGCTGGGAGTACACGGAGTTGGAGTTTCATATTGATATAGACCTCAACTGGGATTATGGGGCAGGGAGTGCGTGAGCATTTGAACTATGCCGACAATTGATAGGAGAAACTATCGTAAACTGTGCTGTGTAATGTCAACTAATCCATCATAGATACTTCTGCCCCCACCCCTTCCCCTACCTCTACAAATCATTGCCACACATAATTGCAGTTGCACGAGCAATTTGCCCCGAGACGTTGCCCCAGTTGGCGAGGGGCATGGAGTGTACATTACTGTATGTATGTGTATACATATATATGTTTATATATTTATATAAATTACTGTTACCCGCTGCCAGTGACAAAGCCATAAAAAAATGTCACACCTTTTTCCAGCAGAAAAGGCACAGCCGAGCATTTGTTGTTGTGCCTTTTATTTAATTACGAATAAAAAGAAAGGAAAACACGTTGTGTGTAGATAGCCGTAAGCAGCATTGTTTTCAAGTCTCTTAAAATATTATATTATATATATTATTTCAACTCTTTTCGTATCGTATTTCGACTATTTGCCAAAGTGACTTTAGTCTTTTGCTTATTTTCGGGGCGACGTATCTTATCATCTAGCCACATCTCAGCCACATCTTGCACAGATCTTAGCCCGGTCTAATGTCTCTAAGGTTTTGTTTGCTCAGAACTCAGACAACTTTGCTTAAAGGCAAAAAAGAGGAATTAAGTATGGTAGAGAGAAGTGTGCGTATTTATTTAGTGTGTGCAGATAATAAAACACTCAGTACGGGTTAGTAAGTTTATAGTTTTATATATGGTATACACAATTTATTGGATTATATGGTTATGGCCATGAAGGTCAGATAGAACCCAGCACCAGCACTCAGCAGCAACACCCCAATGTCGTACACACACCTACAGCAACAACAACTACAACTACAACAATGCGTTCCAGTTTACACAGCGCGTTACAGGTGTGAGAAATTGGAACTGAAAGTGGCAACAGATAAAGAATTATGCATAGAATGAATTATGAAAAGAAACAGCTAAAGATGCAAAGGAAAAAGATGTTAGATTATATAAATTTAAGAAAATTTTCAATATAAACATACTTCTCTCTTATAAAACGAATAATTTCTGCAGAAATAGGAATATTTTGATATACATATAGTAGATCTGTCAATCCTAAAGGAAATCATTGAAATCTTTGATAAGGAACAGATCTCTTTATTAATCAGAATGAATTACCTTATATATATATGAATGAATGAATGAGTTACTTATACTACTTAAACTATGAATTTGATACAATTGCAGTTTGAATTTATAGATACCATTGCTTAGAGCATCTCCTGGTCCCAACTTCTAGCTGCTGTGATATTTGCAGTGCCCTAGCTCTTATCGCTTGGACTTAGCGTTAAGGCAAGTCCAGTCAGTCATTCAGTCAGTCATCAGTTAAGGCAAACCCTTCCCCATTCAGTTCCTAATCAACTACTAAGCTTACAAAATATTTTGAAATACTTGTATTTGCTCAAGAATGATTCTGATGATTCTGCAGTTTTATTTCTCACAAATATTTGAGCACTTGCACTAAGCCCAATCTAAATGCTAACTAAACAATTTGTGGCTTAGTTGTATTATGACTTCCACAACACCCACAACACGCGCAAACCCCAAAAGACTCCCCAGCTGGAACGAGACTATACTAAATCCCCTCGAAAATTGCAAAGCAGAAATGAGAAATAGAATTCAAGATTTATAAGGAAAGCCAGATGACGAAAGAATAAATAGAGTGCAAGAAACACTGAAAAAGTGCTGTAGAAGTGTAGATTAAAAATCGTGGAATTAAGGCTTTAGCTTTTATGCCACGATTGCCACATTTGACTAAGCAAACAGTTGCGATGATGACGACGACGAAGACGAGACAATAAATTCACGTCTAAACAAAAGTGTAAAAAATAAATACGAGTTGCGAGCAGCAACAAGATAAGAGGCCAAAAAAAGAGGCCTATTGGTTCCGTTAATGGCATATAACAATTGAATGGGTTAAAGTGACTTTAGTTGGAATACTTAGTATTGAAATTTGCTATAGTTTAAGCAGGAAAGTCTAATGAGATATAGCTAATGATTCCCTCTTCCTTGGCCATATATCATGGCAGGTGTAGCGCATTTTAAGGTCTTTAACACCTACACACACAACTGCCTTAAGTTGCTTTGCACTCATGCTCGCTCCGCGTTTTATACTTATCATCTGTGAAAATATTTGTGTGTTTGCCTAGTTGTTTGCTTGATTTTAATTGTGGCTTACAAACGCGCTACATACAAAATTAGAGCAAAATCCCAACCAAGAAGAAAAAGAAAAATGTTTGCATATCATTTTTTTTTCTATTTTTTGTTGTCTTTTTTTTCTAGTGATAATCGTGGGTTTCCATGGAGTGTGCGTGTTTATCACGTAAGCAGAGAGACACACACAGTCACACACACACACTCACACACACACCATGGCATGGCATGACATGATCCCGTGGCCTTTTTCATGCCTTGTCTTTAGCCAAGTTGTGTCATTCTATTTGAATTTTGATTGACTAATTGCGCAGCGCCATTTGTTCTAACCATGATTCCCCATTGCCCCCATTTCCCAGCCCACCTGCGACACCTGAGTGTCTCTGGCGGCGCAAAGGTAACATTTTTGATGTCTACCGCAATGGTTGAACAACTTTCTTGATCATGACATGTAGCACACACGCACACACACACACACATCTCTCTCGCTCAGCTGATCCTATCTTAATTCAAATATTGTCAGTTGTAGCTCCATGATGAGAATGATGATGATGATGGTGACTCTGTGCTGGCCACATGAGGCTGATGTGTTTGCCCAACTGACGCCAGTCACTCACATCACGTTTCACATGCTTGTGGCTGCCCCTTGGCAGGTGTGACGACAGCGCTGCACACACAAACCAAGCTTCTTCTTCTTCTCCTTCTTTTTTGGGTTCCCCCAAGCGTTAAATAATAAGCTTTACTCTTTACATTTCTTAGATATGTTGATTCTTTTTTATATATGTATATCTATTGCCTGTTTCTCCTCTACATAAACTCCCCACTAATCCATGTCCATTCTTTCTATTTCCAGGCAAAACCCGCACCAAGGACAAGTATCGCGTGGTGTACACTGACTACCAGCGCTTGGAGCTGGAGAAGGAGTACTGCACCTCACGCTACATCACCATTCGACGCAAGAGCGAGCTCGCCCAATCGTTGTGTTTGTCGGAGCGTCAGGTGAAGATCTGGTTCCAGAATCGTCGGGCCAAGGAGCGCAAACAGAGCAAAAAGGTCAGCACCGATCCGCATAGCATAGCCGACTACACCAATCTGGTGAATGCCAACTCGCACCTGGAGCCGGAGTTGCACAGGCGGATGAGTCAGCAGTATGGCCTGAACAATTTGAATATACCCGCCATGCGTTTGCATCCACAATTCTCTGTGCAAAGTCACCAGTTGGCGGCGGAAGCGGCGCATTCGCACTCGTTGCAGCTCACTGCGCAGATACAGGCGGCGGCAGTGGGTGCGGGCAAGATCCCGATGTGACATGACTATGACAATGGCCACGCAGGCGATGATGAGGGGCATAACTATACCAGCGAAGGAGTGGCAGTGGCAGCAACAGGTGGCAGCTACATGCACGGTTCCAGCTTCGAAACATGTCCTAGTGATCTGGCGGTGGATATGGCCTAAATATTTGGACAACAGTAATTGAAGAACAACCACAAGAGTCAGACTTTTGTGGTTTATGTATTTTGTGGTGCGGTGTGGTCCATGTGGACGCCGGCGTCTTTGAGTATAGCATGTTGTTAGTTTTTGTGATGGTATTACGTATTCGTGGCGTTTGTCATTGTCCTTGACCCACCCACACCCACCAAGCAACACCACCACCACCACAACGAGGTTCCAGTATGAAAGATATCTATGAATATAAACCATGTAAAATTTATGTTTTATCTTATGTAATCTATATATAATTTGTAATTTTATATGCGATTCTGTAACTTTACCGTAATGTTTTTATTTTTGTACGCTAGTTAATGTATTAATGTTAAAAATGTTAAGCACAAGAATTGATTAGTTAGGCTCAAAGTACGTATATATATATTGTAATGAAATTGTAAAGAACAACCACAAAAATCTAGTATGTAAGCCGTATATGTCGGCATTTACACGATGAAGCATTTGCCTCGTGAAGCATTGGTTTGTAGGCAAGAGATGTAGAGACGTAATACTTCACGCCTTACCCCTCTGCACCCTTTGCCTACAAAATCTATGCTTTGTGACGCAAATACTTCACCGTGTAAATGCCGACTATGTAAACGCAAACCAATCAAAAGCAAATTCAACGTATTCCACTTTTACACAAATAATCTGCATACCCGTCCTGACATAAAACTACCTTTTGTAGTAAAAATCTAATTAGTTTAATCCAAGATATAAAAAATCTTTTAAATTTGTGGCACACTCCTTTTTGGCCACACTTTTGTAAATATATATTACAAGCACATTGAATGTTTGTTACTTTAATACTGTAATGACAGTTTATTCGTTTATAGCGTAATTTCAATTTAATATTAAATTTAAAAAAAATACACAGAAATATTTAAAGTTAAATCAATTGCCTACAT
Source organism: Liodrosophila aerea (assembly GCA_035045005.1). Taxonomy (NCBI): domain Eukaryota; kingdom Metazoa; phylum Arthropoda; class Insecta; order Diptera; family Drosophilidae; genus Liodrosophila; species Liodrosophila aerea. Next base: position 157,780 of record JAWNNL010000414.1, on the reverse strand, counting down.
ATCAAACAATTACTTAGCGCAGCTGCTAAATTGTGGCTACGCCTAATTTAAGTAAAATTCATGTGCTATTTCAATTAAAAAATAAACATAATTTCAACGAAAAGTCCTAATTACGTTTCGAGGGTTAATGTCGGTAGAGGGTTAATAGCCCGGCGACAGCTGCCAGCTGATTCGCTCCAACTACCGACAGAGCCGTCGATACGTCTTTTTCAATTCGCTTTTGTCAACGCCTTCGTTCAACCGCCATTGATGCGCGACAGCGACGGCATTATCTCTCGCTCTGTTGCACATCTTGGCAAGAGGTGTGAGTGTTGCATGTACTTCACTTTGAATGCATGCAACAACTCACTTGTTTGCTCTAATTGCACATGCAAACACATAAATTTACATTTGCATATGTGTGTGGGTGTTTTTGCAAGTTCCGCTAAGTAATTTCTTGCTATAAAAGATTCGTAGCACTCTGCTTTGATTGCCATGCTCGAATTAGTGCTGCCCACTTGAGGCAAATTTCATTTACCTTTCTCGCTCCCATTGATTTACGATATTCACTTTCCGATTTATTATGGCTGCCAATTAATACATAGTAAGATTTCGAAATGAAGCTCCATTCAAAAGAGTTCACCCCACATACATATACATATGTTTTGAGTATACATATGTACAAGTATGTAGCGATCGTCGAAGGGTATAGAGACAAAATGTAAAAGTCAAATACATAAAAGTATAACGAAAGAATTAACATTTTTTCACAGCCATAAATGCATAAAAGTCACATACATACAGACGGACACAGATGTATGGTATAAAATTTATAATCTTTTTGCATTGGATGCTGACCCAGGCATTGTCGTCACTAATAGAGACATACCAAAAGCAGCTTGACAGCAGAATGCGATCGGCCCAAAGATGTGCATTAAAGGAAACACCACAAAATGAGAACTTCAAATTTCATATGAACGCACACACATACATACGTTACTTTTTGGTATGCCATAAACTTTTATGGGGCATACGCGTCTCAAACGGCGTCGACGACAATGGCGCAGCTGTAAGCAGAAGTTACGATGATTGGACAGTATAATACGCCGGCTAGTGCCCAGTATCGAGTATCTCCAGAGGTCGATCCTATGGGCAATCCTATGGGTGCCAATTAAGACGGCAGCAACAGCCGCCATACCATAAAACTTTTCCGTTCCTCACAGAAGATCATGCGTGCATTTTATGGCATCCGTTCGATTGCTGGGGCTGCCAACTGCATTTCTGTTGTTGCTGTTCTATTCAGAAGAAAAGTGAGCGTAAATCGTAAATCACTTGAGAATGATACGGAATGCATTTGGTTCGCTTTTTATCCGTTTTTGAGAATGTCAAACAGCTCACAAAATGGCGCATTTCACATTGCATAAGCTGTGAATTCCCCGTAATTGCAACTGCCTGAACAGTTTGTATTTGTGTTTATATTTGTGTAATGCAGTAGCTGGCATAACAGTCGGCTAAAGTCAAACAATTTGTAAGACTCATTCGCCACAGCCGACTGACCAAAGGCCAGCGTCCCAGCAGAGTTAAACCGAGCGGGTTACCCTGTATTACATGTGAATTCCAAATTTATCCAAAAAACAAAATCGGCATGAACAAATGCAAACACGCCGTTCAATATCAACTGCAATCGTTCCCTCCGCATCCATGTCCCGTTTTTCTGCGTGCTACTTTTCTTTTTTTTTTTTTTTTTTAATTTTTTAGCATGTAGGTGTGAAAATGTAACGCACACTTCCTTTTATCGGACGGTTCGGTATGGGCTTGTTTGGTTAGTTGTTCGGGAGATTCTTTTTGCATTGCATTTGCTTACATAAAAGTCAAAATATTTTGGGTTGCATGGGAATCGGCAGCACCCGCTGACTCCGATTCGGTTTGACATTCGTTGTATCAAATCTAGACAGGTTGTATATTTTAGCATTCGTTTCGTATGCGTCGGCACATTTCCGATTTTGTTAATCTGCTGCATAATAAATCAATTGTAGAGCGTCGGGCAGGGGTACTTGAGATCGGCGATGGTACGATTCTACTTAGCTCTGCTATCTGCATTAAGTGTTTCCAGTTACGTGCTTCATACAGTATATTAAGGTGATCCTTCACAACTAATCGGCTTAGCTTTGCGTCTTTTTTTTTTTTTTTTTTTTTATATTTCACTTTTTTTTTTTCTGTTGCGTCTTGATTAAAATCATAAAATTTGTAAATATATTTTTTTTTTATTAAAAAAAAACCCGGAAAGCTACTATTGAATGTAACCGAAAGTAGCAGACCCTCTAACTTCGTCATTTGAAGAACGATTTGCATGTCCTTTCGACTGTACGTACTCCTTAGCAAGGCACGTTCGTTAACACCAGAATCGTCATAATCAAACAGGACATGGCTGAGTTATAAGGACTATTCTAAATACAAAAAAGTCCTTTTAACTCGAGTTTCTAATGGACCTTTTTCCTTATGATCACAGTTTATGATTCTGGAACCCAAGGTACATCTTCCTGCTAAAGGACATCACTCTAGCTCCTTAAATGACCAGGATATGGCTGTTTTTGTGTTATTAAAAAAAAAATGTAAGCTGCCCCGAAAGCATGCAATGAAAACGCATCCACAAAAATGAAGAAAATTTTGCTTAAATTTCGAAAATCCTCGATAACTCCGTTTTTTGAAGGACGATTTGGATGTCCTTTGGACAGTTTGCAGTCCTTAGCAAGACACGTTCGTTGACACAAGGATTTGCAGGATCAAGAAGAATATGGCTAAGTTATAAGGACTTTTCTATATACAAAAAAGTCCTTTTAACTCGGGTGTGCGAAGGACCCTCGTCCTTTTGATCACAGTTTATGAATCTAGGATACAAGTTGCACCTCTGTGCAAAAGGACATCGTCCTAGCTCCTTAAATGGGCAGGATGCGGCTGTTTTGTGTTTCGAAATCCTGTTTCGAAAATCCATGATAATTCCATTATTTAAAGGACGATTTGCATATCCTTTGGAAAGATTGTAGTCCTTAGAAAGGCGCGTTATTTGACACCAGGATCGGCAGGATCAAACAGGATATGGCTGAGTTATAGCGAGTTTTCTTTCCACACGAAAGTCCTTGTAACTCGACTGTCTAAAGGACCTTCGTTCCTTTCATCACAGTTTATGGTTTTAGGACACAAGTTGCACCTCTCTGCAAAAGGACATCGCTCTAGCTCCTTAAATGGCCAGGATACGGTTGTTTTTGTGTTTTTAGATAAAAATATTTGAAATATATCCTTGATAACTCAGTTATTTGAAGGACGATTTGCATGTCCTTTGGACAGATCGTACTCCTTGGCAAAGCGCGTTCGATGACACCTGGATCGGCAGGATCAAACAGGATATGGCTGAATTAGAGGGACTTTTCTTTATGCAGAAAAGTCCTTTTAACTCTGCATTCTAAAGGACCTTCGTCCTTTTGATTACAGTTAATGGTTCTAGGATACAAGCTGCACCTCTGTGCAAATTGTGCAGCATACTTTTAGTTGCGCACAAATTATGTTGCATACTTTTGGGGTTCATTAAATTTTAATTCAACCGAGCAAAGTATAAAAATTGTGCAGCATACTTTTAGTTGCGCTCAAAATTATGTAGCCTACTTTTGGGGAGTGTAGCATACTTTTGGGGGTTGTAGTTGTTGTTGTAGCAAAGTATAAAAATTGTGTAGCATACTTTTAGTTGCGCTCAAAATTATGTAGCATACTTTTGGGGTTGTAGTTGTTGTTGTAGCAAAGTATAAAAATTGTGCAGCATACTTTTAGTTGCGCTCAAAATTATGTAGCATACTTTTGGGGGGTGTAGTTGCAGCATACTTTTGGGGGTTGTAGTTGTTGTTGTAGCAAAGTATAAAAATTGTGTAGCATACTTTTAGTTGCGCTCAAAATTATGTAGCATACTTTTGGGGGGTGTTGTTGTTGTTGTTGTTGTAGTTGTTGTTGTTGTTGTAGTTGTTGTTGTTGTAGTTGTTGTTGTTGTTGTTGTAGTTGTTGTTGTTTTTGTTGTTGTTGTTGTTGTTGTTGTTGTTGTTGTTGTTGTTGTTGTTGTAGTTGTTGTTGTTGTTGTTGTAGTTGTTGTTGTAGTTGTTGTTGTAGTTGTTGTTGTTGTTGTTGTTGTTGTAGTTGTTGTTGTTGTTGTTGTTGTTGTTGTTGTTGTTGTAGTTGTGGTTGTTGTTGTAGTTGTTGTTGTAGTTGTTGTTGTTGTTGTAGGTCCAGAACAATCCAGAACATTCTAGAACATTCTATGACTGCATTTTTGTATGAAATTTTCATACAAAAAATTTGCAGGCTCAGGGTCGCAATTTTTGTCCTAAAAACACAAAAACCGCCGTATCCTGGCCATTTAAGGAGCTAGGACGATGTCCTTTGGCACACAGGTGCAGCTTGTATCCTAGAATCATAAAGTGTAATCAAAAGGACGAAAGTCCTTAAGACAGCCGAGTTATAAGGACTTTTCTCTGTACAAAAAAGTCCTTATAACTCGGCTGTTTGAAGGACCTTCGTCCTTTTGATAACAGTTTATGATTCTAGGATACAAGCTGCACCTGTGTGCCAAAGGACATCGTCCTAGCTCCTTAAATGGCCAGGATACGGCGGTTTTTGTGTTTTTAGGACAAAAATTGCGACCCTGAGCCTGCAAATTTTTTGTATGAAAATTTCATACAAAAATGCAAAGTCATAGAATGTTCTAGAATGTTCTGGATTGTTCTGGACCTACAACAACAACAACAACTACAACTACTACAACAACAACAACAACAACTACAACAACAACAACAACAACTACAACAACAACAACAACTACAACAACAACAACAACAACAACTACAACAACAACTACAACAACTACAACAACAACTACAACAACAACACCCCCCAAAAGTATGCTACATAATTTTGAGCGCAACTAAAAGTATGCTACACAATTTTTATACTTTGCTACAACAACAACTACACCCCCCAAAAGTATGCTACATAATTTTGAGCGCAACTAAAAGTATGCTACACAATTTTTATACTTTGCTACAACAACAACTACAACCCCAAAAGTATGCTACATAATTTTGAGAGCAAATAAAAGTATGCTACACAATTTTTATACTTTGCTACAACAACAACTACACCCCCAAAAGTATGCTACATAATTTTGAGCGCGACTAAAAGTATGCTACACAATTTTTATACTTTGCTACAACAACAACTACAACCCCAAAAGTATGCTACATAATTTGAGCGCAACTAAAAGTATGCTACACAATTTTTATACTTTGGTACAACAACAACTACAACCCCAAAAGAATGCTACATAATTTGAGCGCAACTAAAAGTATGCTACACAATTTTTATACTTTGCTACAACAACAACTACAACCCCCAAAAGTATGCTACAACTACACTCCCCAAAAGTATGCTACATAATTTTGAGCGCAACTAAAAGTATGCTGCACAATTTTTATACTTTGCTCGGTTGAATTAAAATTTAATGAACCCCAAAAGTATGCAACATAATTTGTGCGCAACTAAAAGTATGCTGCACAATTTGCACAGAGGTGCAGCTTGTATCCTAGAACCATTAACTGTAATCAAAAGGACGAAGGTCCTTTAGAATGCAGAGTTAAAAGGACTTTTCTGCATAAAGAAAAGTCCCTCTAACTCAGCCATATCCTGTTTGATCCTGCCGATCCAGGTGTCATCGAACGCGCTTTGCCAAGGAGTACGATCTGTCCAAAGGACATGCAAATCGTCCTTCTAATAACGGAGTTATCAAGGATATATTTCAAATATTTTTATCTAAAAACACAAAAACAACCGTATCCTGGCCATTTAAGGAGCTAGAGCGATGTCCTTTTGCAGAGAGGTGCAACTTGTGTCCTAAAACCATAAACTGTGATGAAAGGAACGAAGGTCCTTTAGACAGTCGAGTTACAAGGACTTTCGTGTGGAAAGAAAACTCGCTATAACTCAGCCATATCCTGTTTGATCCTGCCGATCCTGGTGTCACATAACGCGCCTTTCTAAGGACTACAATCTTTCCAAAGGATATGCAAATCGTCCTTTAAATAATGGAATTATCATGGATTTTCGAAACATGATTTCGAAACACAAAACAGCCGCATCCTGCCCATTTAAGGAGCTAGGACGATGTCCTTTTGCACAGAGGTGCAACTTGTATCCTAGATTCATAAACTGTGATCAAAAGGACGAGGGTCCTTCGCACACCCGAGTTAAAAGGACTTTTTTGTATATAGAAAAGTCCTTATAACTTAGCCATATTCTTCTTGATCCTGCAAATCCTTGTGTCAACGAACGTGTCTTGCTAAGGACTACAAACTGTCCAAAGGACATGGAAATCGTCCTTTAAATAACGGAGTTATCAAGGATATTCAAAATTTAACGAAAATATTCTTCATTTTTGTGGATCTTGTGCACATAATCCGCCTCGGGCGCCACAAATGCCTTGCGACGCTCTTCCAGCTCTTGCGATGGCACCAGACCAATTTTATCCGATTCAGCGGTTATGTTCTTTGCTTGCCACCAATTGGGATCCTTCACATTGATGATCTATGAAGAAAGTTGAACGATTGTTAGTATATATTAATGGTTTCTATTAATTTGAATTGGTTTACCTGCAGAATATCGCCAGATTTAAAGGGCAAGCCAATATCTCTGCAGGGCAACAAGGAGTCCTCCGATGGATTGTACGAAAACAAGGCACGCATGTAACACTGTATAAGAAAGTCATTTGATTAGATATAGTAATAATATGGCATTACAGTTTTCAATTATGCTTTCTTTAATAGGTTTACTTACTTAATTGCAGGTGTTTATAGAATTTAGTTAGGGTCTGGTACTAAAGAGAACTACGAGTATATTTATGATTTGAATAACGTTTAATTTCTATAGGTGTAAAACGAGGAAAGAAAACTATAACTTCAGATATATTATTCTATTTTGATGGATCGTAAAATAAGGTTATGAGATTCTAAAGGAATTAAAAAGAACTTGTTGAATTCTTTAAAAAACGGAGTTATCAAGGATATTCAAAATTTAACTAAAATATTCTTCATTTTTGTGGATGCGTTTTAATTGCATACTTTCAAGCCAGAATTGACCCGTCACACTTGGCATGTTGCAACAACAGCTACATCAACATCTACAACAACAAAAACAACTACAACAAGAACTACAACACTCGGACGGATAGACAGACAGACGGACAGGCGGACATGACTATATCGACTCAGCCTGTTACATACTTTTCTGAGCTGCACAAACTTAATAGACCCTATTGTACTTTTTTAAAGTACAGTGTCTAAAGAAAAGCAACACCCACGCCGACATCACATGACAGCTGCCTCACTAATTCGTATTTCAAGCGTGATTTTAATTTAAGCTTTGTTTGAAATGAATGCAAAATATTTACAACCTTTCGCAGAGATCAAGATATTGATCTTTCTATAGAGAATCCTAGGCGCAGGTCTTATCTCAAGCATAATCGAGATAATTACCTTATGTTTACGTACATATTCGTATAATATTTATGTACATAGTATTTGTTTCTTCACGCCGACATGCAAAGCTCTATCCGGTTTCTGTTTACTTGTTTCAAGTTCAGATCAGAGGTACGCGGACAATTTGTGGCTTTTATGCGGGAGTTTGATTAACACAATTCTCAGTGTGACTTTTGTGTGATTTTTTTTATGGAAATTAAGCAACAAGTTTTATTAGTAAGCATGCACTAATTAAACTCTGTCTGTTTCTAGCAGTTGTCACTCAATTTGACCACAGAGATCAACAGCAAGAAAACTGAAATTGAATTTTTGGTGCTCTGTGGAGCAGCAGATCATAAAAGCTGCTAAAAGGTGGGGGCGATTTCACAAAAACAACAAAACCACACAATACAAATAACAAAAAAACAAAACAACATTTTTTTGTGACGTTGTGTGCTTGATTTTTGTTTATTGATTTGATTAGAGTGCGTCAGAGACAAGTGTGTCGGGCACGAGATTCCAATACTGTAGCAGTATCAAAATTAATCACAGCAGTCCAGTTTCATTAGTATGAATTTTATAATTTCGAAACCTATTTATTTTACGAATATTTAAAGTCGTATGAAAAATCTAAAATTCACCCGCTAAAATTTGAAAGTTGTGCAAGCAGACAAAAGCTGCCGGCTACCAAATCTCAAACGATATCTTTGACGTTATCGTTATCGGTGTGCATGGTTGCCACTTGCCGTAATAAAACGCGTTTTCAATAAAGACAAAAAATAATCGCTCGCAGCCAACTTCAAGTCATACAGAATTCTGTTTTGTCATTGTAAACTGTTTTTTTTGGTAGCTCCAAGAGTTTAATTATTTCAGAAAATGGTATGCAAATATATTCTCAATTTAATTAGTTTTAATTACTTACCTGTTCTATCCTGCAGGATCAACAATCGCTCAAAGTTCGCCCAACAGACATGCCTGTGTTGAATGCATCCGGCAAAGCCGTTTTGCCCACAGAGCCAAATTGTTTAAGCCAACTGGCTCACATTCATCGCTTGCGCGATTCTGAGTTGAACTATCATGACCACAGGAATAATATTAACATGCAAATGCTGCGCAATCGTGCAGGCTTGGGTGCGCCTCTTCGTATGGGTATGGACCGCTTTGCCGCTCGTCAAGTAGGCCGTCTGCCCTTCCTGCAGTCGAGGTACGTGGTAACAAGTAAACTCTGTCTACTGAGTTACTCATATGTATATGTATTCACAGCAATATGATGGACGATGTACTGACTGGTCGTTGTGATGAAATCGGGTTTGAAGACTTTTTGAACCTTCCGGAATACAATGAGCAGATGCGTCAACCACATGCTGTCGTAGAGAAGTCCCTCGGAATTTACCTGTAAAACTTATTGAAATACATACATTACATACCAGCTTAGAACTATTACTATTCAGAGGAAGAAATAAAAACTACCCTTCACCACAATCATTCATTTGAGCCAAATGCGCATTTAATTATCATCAATATTTTGCTATTTTCGCAGAAAACATACACATTCCTGTGAAACAAAACGTACTTGAATTAAAACCTAATGAAATATTGGCAGAGAATGGTTGTAAATATAAGTCGGCATTTACACGATGAAGCATTTGCCTCGTGAAGCATTGGTTCGTAGGCAAGAGATGTAGGGAGGTAATACTTCACGTCTTACCCCTCTGCACCCTTTGCCTACAAAATCTATGCTTTGTGACGCAAATACATCACCGTGTAAATGCCGACTTATAGAATTGGTTGTACTCGAGAGATTCATTAAATTATATAAATGTAGTATATGATATGCATACAAAAGGTTGTAAAAAAATAACATTTCATCGAAGGAAATGCAGGACAAATGTTTAAAAATATAAATTAAAATAGGGGCGTATAATTAAAACAGCTGGCGAATGGACGAATTCGTTTCATATAATAACATTACGCTTAAACTTAAGGAAAGTAGTTTTCAAAATAGAAGAGGGACCTTTTAAAAAGTTTTTCAATCAGGCCTGTTCCCATTGACGAATTCGATCAATCGATTTACTTTTTGAAAAAAATGGGGTTCCAAATTTCAATTCAACGTTTTCGATTAGCTTCATATTTGGTCCATTTCGAAATAGATTAGCTTCGTGTTTAAACCAATAAACATTTTCACTTCTTGAAAACGATACATCGAATTTAGGAAGCCTATTTTTTTCAAAAAGTAAATCGATTGATGGAATTCGTAAATGGGAACAGGCCTGAATATTGCAAATACATAGCTATTCATGTAAATATGTAGATATTTCGTTTGTGATTAATACAGTAGATGCTAGCGTATAGTAGAAGAGAAGATTTCGTTTTGTAAAGTGGCGTTCTAGTAAATCCAGTTCACGGGCACCCATTGTTCCTCATGGCTCATCTGATCTAAGGTCTCTACCACCTGACGGAACGTCTCATCAAAGTCCTCGTTGATAATGACCATGTCGAAGTATTTTTCATATTTTCGTTGAACAAAGCTGCTCTCCTCCACCGTTGAAACGAGATCGTCATCCTGTGGATAATAATGATAAATGGAAGATGTGTTAAGCAAGCTTTGTGTATTCAAGCAGACATCTAATAGCGCTACAAATGTGGCCTAATGCGGGACATGGGCAGTCATGTACAACATGTGCATCAACATTAGAATATTCAACATTGATCTTTAACTCAATTACCTCATAGAGCGATGCTAATGACTCGAGCGTACGGGCGCGTCTGGAGCTGAAGCGTATGGAACTTTGACGATCAAACTGCAAGGGATTTAGTAAAGGGATATTAGCGGGTTCTAATTGCAAGCCAAAGCAAACTTAACATACAGATAGATTTCTATTCGAGCCTGTGGCGCGACGATCAGCATAGATAGTTTTCAACTGTTCCATGCCAGGCGCAGCAATAAATATGACAAATGGCATCAGTTCCTGGCTATTGTGCAGAATCTTCAAGGCATTCGGCGCACAATCCAGAATGCACATGCGTCCGCTGTTGATGACATCCTTAATGGATTGCAATTGGGTGCCATAGAGGTTGCCATTATGTTCACCGTATTCCAAAAACTCATTCTGCTTGATTGCCTCATCCATTTCCTCGCGATCCATGAACCAATAGCTAACGCCGTTCTCCTCCAAGGCACGTTTAGGACGACTGGTATCTGGTATGGAATATTTCAATAAATATATGATATATGATATGATAGTTATCTCTTACGTGGAATGACAGCGCCAAATTTGTCCACATCGCTGTTGATGAGGCGATTCTTGAGCGTGCGTCTGCCCACGCCAGAGACGCCAATCAACACAAGAGTTTTCCTACGGAATGGTGGCATGCGTGTCACCTCCTCATACAGCAACAGCTCTGCCTTGTCGAACTCGCAGTTGGCCACCGAGCGGTACATGGTCTTCCTCTTGCGCTTCGATATCTATAAATTTGTATACGCGATGAGTAAGTTGACAGTTCTGTTCTATCGAGATCTGCTTACCCTTGTGCCACAGATGCCTATCTTGTGCACATAATCCGCCTCGGGCGCCACAAATGCCTTGCGACGCTCTTCCAGCTCTTGCGATGGCACCAGACCAATTTTATCCGATTCAGCGGTTATGTTCTTAGCTTGCCACCAATTGGGATCCTTCACATTGATGATCTATGAAGAAAGTTGAACGATTGTTAGTATATATTGATGAATTCGATTAATTTGAATTGCTTTACCTGCAGAATATCTCCAGATTTAAAGGGCAAACCAATATCTCTGCAGGGCAACAGGGAATCCTCCGAAGGATTGTACGAAAACAAGGCACGCATGTAACACTGCATAGGAAAGTCATTTGATTAGATAATGATATGGCATTATAGTTTTCAATTATGCTTTCTTTAATAGGTTTACTTACTTAATTGCAGGTGTTTATAGAATTTAGTTAGGGTCTGGTACTAAAGAGAACTACGAGTATATTTATGATTCGAATAACGTTTAATTTCTATAGGTGTAATACGAGGAAAGAAAACTATAACTTCAGATATATTTTTCTATTTTGGTGGATCTTAAAAAAGGTTATGAAATTCTAAAGGAATTAAAAAAGAACTTGTTGAATTTCAATAAGAACTAAAGCAGTTATGAACACCAGGAATTCTAAATGGGTTTGCTGATATTAAGCTCCATAAATGATGTGTTAACAATATGTTTTTATATGCATAGGTATTTCAAATTCAAAACGAAATACAGCTAGACAAAAATCTTTGGTTTCCATGCAAAAAAGTAGCAACCAGTCTTCAATTCTTCTCTACTCACTATCGCTATTCGCACACAGTTAAAGCACACACAACTTACCGTTAGTTTCTTGCCCGTCTCAAGATTTGTGATGCCGTTCTGTTTTACCTGACCCCCACTGACCATGTAGCGACCACTCTTGATCTCCTCATCGACATTGGGGCCAATCTTCAACGTTAGATTCTCCTTGGCGCGCGACACCTCCACCTGCAGCTCATCCGCTGTGCGCACTGGCGTGCCATTCACCTCGAGTATGACATCGCCCACATGGAGCATGCCCTGTTTGTCGATGACACCGCCGGCCAGGATGCGTGCCACCACCAGTTGCTTGTACTCGTCCACCTCGACGGTTAGGCCCAACGGTTGCTTTGGATCGCGGCGTAGGCCAACCATTTTGATTGTTTCCACCGGCATTTTGCTATTTAGTACGTCTTCCGTATAGAGATATCCACCTGAATGGCGTTGACTTGTCGCCTCGAGTTTGGTTAAGGATCCGCCAACAGCTTTAAAACGTTGCTCGTACAAATAGCCTATCTCATCGTGAGCACGAAGCAGAGCCTAATGGGAGAGAGAGAGTGGTCTTAGAAAGCTTTTACTCATGGTGTCTCTCACCGTGTGTTTGAGCTTACACGAAAATGAGGTTGGGCCAAGAGCTTGGCAAGCTCGCGAGATTCCAGACGTCTTGAGGGCGAGAATTTGCGTATGATATCGTCACAGATCGGCTTGTTGTTCAGATGGGCTGGCAGAAAGGCGGGCACGGGCTGCGGCTCGGTTGAATTCAGCTAAAAATTGAGAAGAACAGAAGAAGTAGTGGAAGAATTGTAAATGAATTGTGGACATGTACGCGTAATTAAATTAAATCGCTCGCTCTAAGTTGGGGCGTTGGACAATCGTTTCAGTCTCATCGGTCATCGCTCATCATCTCACTGCCCTAGGTCAAGTCATCTTTGCTTCTGCTTAATTGACAATGCTCTCGCAGCTCCGTTAATTACTCGCTCACTTGCTCTTTTTATTTTGGCAGTTTCTGCCCCTCCCCTCTTCCCCTGCTGCCATTTAACCCCAGTGAACTCTTGGGCTACTTCAACAAGCGTATGTCTTAGGTCAAAAATTGGGTCGGCTATAAAACGAATTTGGGTCGATTCCCTAACTCACTCGAAAAAGTGAATTTTCGTTGTTTATTTTCTGCTTCAATTGCACTTAATTCTTGAGTTCCGTTGCGTTGCTTCTTTTGTCTTCGAGCTTGCTGAATTTATTTACTTTCGTTGTCCCTTGTCAGTGCCACAGTCTGTCTTCTCTCTCGGCATTCATTATTATTATTTCTGCCGCAATTTCCGCCCACGATTTGCCACGACTTACTTATGCAATATTTATATGGTAAAAGTTTTCTTTCTTGCTTTTTTCTTCGCTCCGATGACAAATTGCATTTGTTAGAGTAACAGCAGAGCAGACAATTGACAATAGAATCCACTTATATCGTCTAGAAAGGAAGTCAATTTGCTGAATTCTTTATTTGTTCTTAGAGCGCCAGAAAAGCTTAACCCTAGAAGAGTGTCGTTATTATGGGACGCTCAAAGCGAATACTTTGTGGAGTAGACGAAGATAGAGTCTCAGTTTAAATCATTTGATAACTATTGAGATATATGCTAGATACTAGATAACTTAGTAAGTAATTTTTAACAGTTTGCTATTAATTAAAGATGAATAATATATTGAGATATTTATTTATATGTATTTTCTTATAAACCCTCTGAAATTTTAGCTATTACAACAATCTTTCATATGTTTTTCAAGGTTTTTCGGAAAGTTTACATTCAAAAATAAAAATATATAGCCATAACAAACTGTTTCTATCGATTTTACCCCTCTAGGGTTAAGCTAAATTTGGTGCTCTTTGACTTAGACTTAGACTTAAGCTGCTGCTGTCGCCAAGTGCTGCTTATTGTTTATTTATTTACACATGGTAGTTGTTGTTATTCTCATATCGAATTTCAGTTCTTCCGTGTGAAAAGAAGCCCTACACAGAATTTTCTGCACTAACCCTAACACTCACACACTCACACACACACACGCACTGTTAGACACGAATGACAACTGTTATTGAGACGAAGCTTTCCTGTTAGCACTGTTGTTGTTGTCGGTTGCTAACGCAAAGGGCTTTCACCTCACAGTTCGGCTTGGCTCTGTCCGTTTGTTGTCATAATAAAAACATACACACACACACACATACATCAAAACTGGGCAAAACAATATGCTGCAACAGGTTATCTCTAATTAGGCAAATTATAATTGCACACACGATAAATAACAATGGAATTTACTTTTTAAAAACTTCAAAACACACTCACACACACACACACGCACACACTTATACTTTACGTGCGAAGGCTAAGCGTGTTGACTAACTGACGAATCTTTAAGATATTTAACCTAAAAATGCAAGTTTCTGTTACTGCTTCGAATTGAGTCTTATTTCTCGGGGTTTATTAGTTGCAGTGGTAAAAATGATTGCACTTTAAAGAAAGCAAAGCACTCTTGTTTTTTGTTATTTTCAATTAATTTTTCACTTTTTTTGGAGCCACTCCCAAAACGCGCGACTGAGCGCAACATTAAAGCCAAGAAGAGCGGAGCGTGACACCAGTCCAAAAGGTGTAAGTATCTGTGAGAGCCAGAGAGTGAGCGTGGCTCTGCGTGTGTATGAGTATGCGTGTGTGTGTGTGTGTGTGTGCAACAGTCTCAGTATTTCTTTTTGTTTTTGGAAATGCCAAAACACAGTTAAGACGTTACACAATACGAGAGACGAGACCCGAACCGCTATAACCAGGCGCGACTACGTCATCAAGCCAAGTTCTCAAGTGGCGAACGACGTCTGTTAACCAGGCTAAAATTGGGTTGTGTTATCGACAGTGTAACCAAGGCAGCAGCACAGCACAAAACACTTGTGCTATTTTCGCTCTATTTACTTGTGGCACACATACGACAAACAATTAAACCTAATTATCGCCTGATTGAAAACCTATACTTGATATTGAAAAAGGCGTCTTGAAGTACAATCTCAAAGCGAGAGCGCGACGATCGAGCGAGAGCGTTGCCAACTGTTGAATATTTATATTGAGCCGCTGCCCCGTTTAAGCCATGCTCAAATGAGCAATGCTCACACACACACACACGCACATCAAGAGACAATGTCAACGCAGCGCAGCGCAGCGAACAATAGCAGAACCTCACCTTAGCACAGCTCGCAAGTAACTAACTGACTCACATCAAACCCAGTTTAACAGTGTTGGGTGTGCGCCACGACAGAGAGAGAGAGAGAGAGCGACGCAAATGAGAGAGCCAGTGCTAGCTAGGGCTAGCTCCACTCACTGACTGACTGTAAGCAAGCTTGCAGGTTAGTTGGCGCGTGTCTGTGAGTGTGTGTGTGTGCCTGCTTGCTATGGCACTTGTTTCTGCTATCAACTGTACGCCGCTGTAAACGCACTGTTAGTTAACAGCGTTTCGGCGGAAAGCCGCTCTCAGAGCTTTTCAGCAGACGGCATCGACTGCATTAGTAGGCCAACCACTTTGTGGGTCTTGTGCACTTATTTGCCTTTGCTTCTGGGCCAGGTAACATAAAGTTTTCATAATTAACACATGCACCGAGCATTTACTTTGAAAAACACTTTTGAAACCGGTTCCAGCGCCAAGCTTTTGTTGCCACTTTTTAGTTATTTATTATTGGGCGTTGATGTTGTCGTCGTTTTTTTTCCACACGAGATTCTTCGAAATGGGCGTGTGGAATTTGTAGTTTACTCTATTTTTATGTATTTGGCTTATCAGCCGAGTCTCGTGACTTGTAATATTAATTACTTTCACTGCCTGGCTCAACAACGGGTCACTGTAATAGCGCGCACACACATACACACACATGGAGAATGTTAATTCTAATTATCTGCGACACGCGACGTAGCTTTGATTACATTTGGTTTGTTGATTTTCGCGTGTTTTGGTTTTAGCCATAATACTACATACATTTCTGTATTTTTGTTCGAGTAAAGTAAGCATTACTTTGCAGAGTTAGTTGTTGAGAAAATCAATAGCAATTTTCTCAAATTTCCTACTGTAATGTCTTATACATGCAAATGACTAGAGATTTTTCGTTGTTTATGGCAGCATTATCTAACGATTTACATAATCTCATCTGCCCAATAATTTCGCCGCACTAAAGGTCAAGTTTTATGTGGGAATAAGCTAAAAAAGAATAGTCTTAATGGTCATGCCATAACAATTATCATAAAACACTTGTCTCATAATGGGTCTCGCACTTAATAAGAGAGAACAAAAGAGAAATTACTTGTACTAAGTAGATAGATAGTTCCCAAGCTTGAAGACGAAACATTTATCATGGAACATCAAGTGAAAGCTCATTGAATGTGCAGCCCTGACCCTTTTCCTAAAGTATTCAGGCGTGAAGTAGTCAAGAAAATGATGTAATAAAGAAGAGCATAAAAACACACACATACACATCTACATATGCTCTAGCTAAAATGACATACAATATGTACGCACATACATACACAAGTAATCAGCATGCAATGCCATCAATAGAGTAAACAAAGATTTTGCTTGTGCGTGTGTGTGTATGTGTGTGTATGCTCGATAATGGGAAAAAGCGCACGTATTTTTCTTTTGGAACGCGCCGGCATTGGCAGATGGTTTGACTTCACAAGATTCTTGATGTGGGTCATGCTCCCAAAACAACACTACTTGGGTGTACGTGTGTGTGTGTGCGCGATTTTATCTAAGTACGCTACATACCATAAGCTCCTTGTGGGGTGTTGATGGATTGCTGAGCAGCAGACCCTTTAGAAAGATTTCATCGGTGTCCGAGAGATCTGCCGAGTTGCGATACGCGGCTGAAAAGTAGAACAGAAAGTCAAACGGATAATATAGTAGTATAGAGAGAGTATATAGAGTAGTATGTATGTAGATTATGGGGAGCTTCTAGAGCGTGTCCACGATTTTAACGACTTAGTGCGTGTTAAAATGGCAAACTGTGAATGAACTTGTACTGAAATCACTGTGAGTGAAATAGTACACATGTACCGTTAAACTTCAAAGCTTACCGTTATCGGAGGTATCATCATCGCCGTTTTTATTACTGTTTGCAAGCAGCTCCACCTGGTCCTGTCGCGCCCGACGAGAGCGTGCACTCCAACGCACCATGCTGGCGCCACTAAATTTTTACAGCTAGCAATCAAAGCCGTTTGTTGGCAGTAAGTCAAGAAAGTTGACCAAAAGGGAAAGGATTGAGTGAAAGGAAGACTGACGTCACGTAGGGAAGCGGAACGGCAAAACACACCACACACACACACGCGAACGCACACACTAGCACCAGCTGCGGGTTGCGCTGCTAATTTTGGCAATGTCTTAACATATGTTCAGAAACAATTTGAATAATCACTTGCTTTGTTATTACTTTACATATATAAACACAGAGCAATCATTCCGCCACGACACCAACACCAACAACAAGTTGGAAAGACGCGCAGCAAGCCAACGCCAGCAGGGCCAGAGCGTTTAACTGAAAAGTCTTTTGTTGCATGCTGCCAAAAAGCTTGGGAAGCTTGCTTGTTCCAAAGTTTTGCGGGCAGAGCAGCAACAACATCCAAGAAAACGAGTTTTTCACGCGCTCCATAACGATACCCGATTGCCGTCCGATTGCCGTTCAGAAACTGCGAGTCATTTACCATCGGTGCGACAGTCTGGCAACGCTTTAAATAGCAACCCTGGAAATATCGTTTCGAGAGGTGATTTTCATAAATTTATCGGCCGCACGCTCACAAAATTTTCATAGGATTCGTGTGTGTGAGGAAAACCAGATGAGCCACATAAGTGAATTTAGACAAATATTTTAACTCCAAAAAGTAATTAAATTGAAAGCAAATATGCCGGACGCAGTGCAGCAAAGTTTTGTGCGCTCCTTCATTGACTACTTGAAGAAGCAGGTGGATATCATGTCGCCGGATCAGAGTGAAAGCATTGAAGTAGCCATACAGTGTCTTCAGGCCGCATTCGATGTGGGCGAAGATGAGCCGGAGCAGGCAACGGCAGCTTCACAAAATATGGCAGCACCATCCGATGCTGCCGGAACAACATCTTCCGGAGACTCAGTCACTCCCAGCAGCAGTACCGGCAACAATATTGCCGCGACCACAAAGAACATTGATATGTTTGAGCTCTTCCAGTCTCTGTACATCGAACGCAATCCAGAGTCTCTAGCCCTGGCTGAGACCATTAAAAATGAGGGCAATCGTTTGATGAAGGACGGCAAATACAATGAGGCGCTGCTGCAGTACAATCGCGCCATCACCTTTGATCCCAAGAATCCGATTTTCTACTGTAACCGTGCCGCAGCGCATATTCGTCTGGGCGACAATGAGCGCGCTGTAACCGATTGCAAGTCGGCGCTGCTCTACAATACCAACTATAGCAAGGCGTACTGCCGCCTGGGCGTGGCCTATTCTAACCTGGGTAAATTCAATGAGGCAGAACAGGCCTATGCCAAGGCAATTCAGCTGGAACCGGACAATGCCGACTACCGTAACAATCTGGAAGTGGTGCGAAACGCTCGCAATCAACCACCTCAATTGTCACACCTGACCGATGGCCTTAACGCAATGCTGTCCAATCCCACAGTGCGCAATCTGTTCAGCAGCGCCGAGATCGATCTCGAACAATTGCAGTCGATGACACAGAATCCCATGGTCATGAACACTATTGGTCAATTGTTCGCCAATATGGGCGGCGCACCTGGCGCTGGTGGAGCCCCTGGCGCCCCAGGTGCTGGTGGACAACCTGGTCAAGTGCCAGCCATGCCGAACGATATGTTGCAACTGTTCCAGAGCTTTGCTTCCCAACTGGTCGGCGCTCAACAGCAACAGGGCGGCCCCAACGCCGGCAGTGGTGCAGGAGGACCACCTGGTGGCCAGCAACCCGGCAATCAGCCCCCTCCCAGCGTTTAGATGTATGCAGGCCCGCATTGTTCACCTAGTGTTAGCTAACCGTGATTAGGTCCCAATACCACGCACGCATCCATATTGTAAGCCGGGGGCGACTGTTTTATTGCTTGTAATCTATATACGATACATACAAATATATTTTTAATATTGCTAATAAAAAAGTTCCGAAACAAAGATCCGAGTTGCATCTTCAGTAAAAACAATCTACGTTATGGGGCTTCTAGAGAAACCAGTTTATTGAAATTCAAAAATCGTATGTGTTTTTGCTACGTGGTACAATATAGTTGGTATATGTGAACAAAAGAAAAGTTTGCTGGATTTAACAACCAGGTTAACGCGAAAATTGCATATATATAATTTGTATTTTGATTTTTAAAGATTTCTGAATGGTTTTATTATTTAGACGAGGAGATATTGCAAGTTGTTAATTGATAAACGTTTATAAACTATTTCATATATTCATGTATGATTAGCATTGATTATCGAACTGAATTTAGAGCTTGATATCATGAAACAACGGCCACGCCGCCCTGTTATGGGGTGATTCAAGTGAAATGTATATGAGTTGGGGGCGTGGCGTTGGTTGAGGATATCAGTTAAGTTGTAAACATGTGTGTTGTGTATTCTAATGTGAATGTGGAAAATAACAAAAGCAATTTAAAAGAGAATTGTTAATCGAACAGATACTGATTGATTCTATTGATGTATGTTGCGGATGTTTGCTCTGAAATATACAAGAAGTAAACAGTTACTGGAAAGCTCACTTCATACTCACCCGATGCCTCCATTTTGGGGGCAATCTGTTTTATTTAGCACTTTGATGATGTTCATCCGTGGCCAGGTTTAAGACGCGATGTCGCCGTGTTTTTGTTTTTATACGTAGTACGTTGTTAAGGAATCTTCAGAATCCCTAGATAAGTATTAATTTTACGGGGTTTTTTCGTTTTGTTTTACGACTAGGGCAATAAACATGCATGGGTTATTGCTTTCGGAGAGGGAAATCATTCTCTTAATATCTGTTATAACGTCGATTGCGGAAGTTTCCACCGCCGCCGTTACCGCGTTGCCTCTGGCGATGGTTATTTCCTCCATAGCCGGGATTCACTTTGCCAGAATATTTACCCGAAGGCGGTGAGTAGAATTTCTGCTCATTGGATGGTCGCGGTTTCTTTTCCGGCTGCTGCTCCTGATCCTGATTACCGTTGGCGGCGCCCTTGTCGCCGAATGTGATGGGTGCGTGACGTTTGCCCAATTTGGTCTACAAAGAATTACAAACTGTTAATATTTACATCAATTTAAGAGCCAACTTTCTGCTTACATTTTTGGGCACAATCCAGGAGAGCACGATATCGTGTTTGAATATGGGTGGTGAATGAAATAGATCGCGTATCAATACATTGATATTTGAAGTCGTTTTCAAAGCTGTTTGTTTCAATTGATTCTCCTCGGTCTTTAACTCCTCGGCTGTCTTTCCTTTTAGGGCCTCTTCTAGCTTCTTAATATAACTGCGAGAAAACCAAGATTAATTTACTAAATCCACTTTCTATTCAAATTTCTACTTACCCCTGTGTACCGCGTGCTAGATATTGTAGTCTAGCGCGAAAGTCTTTCAATTTTTCAGCATCCTCAACGTAAGTCAAGTTTCCTGTGTGTTTCTTTCCTAATGTATGCAGAGCATAGAGCAAGCATTCAGCATGCGAGAACTGGAATGAGGGCGGTGCATCTGCCACATCCTCATCGCTCAGCTTTGGCAACGGCATATACTCCTGTAAAAATGCATAATGTCATATCTATTGTATCATATATAGTATATATAATCACTTACCAGCAATACGTTGTATACTGCATTGATGCGTTCGTTTGCATTATCCAGTTTGTCCGTGTTTGTTATCATCTCGGCGAATACCTTCAGTAGACGTAGCTGTATTTGATCCTGTGACACCGCTGTGGCAATTAAATTCCATGTATCGATTGGCAACAGTTTGTCGCACACATATGCAACGAATTGTGTCGATTTAATAGTTTTCTGTAAATAAAGTATAATTAGATTTATGACGTCACTTTATCAAACGTTTAAAATACTCACCGAAAAGTATGGCGCCGCTGCCGTAGCACATTGTATGAAACGTTCGACAATCTCATCGTCCACAGCTATGGAGTCCGTGTCTGTGGTGTTGAGCTCGGCTTGTTCTGTGGCCAGTTTAACAAGCTCGGCATGTCCGGTTATTGTGCTACCCAGTTTGGTAGCACCCAAAATAGTCATGCAGAGATGAAACTCATCAGCTGTAACGTCCTGTAACGCCTTCTTAATCTCTTCTACAATACTGTCCTCAATTTCCTTGGTTATGACATTCGGACCCATGGTCAATAATTTGGTGGCAATAAATTTGAAGCAGCGTTCACGTGTCGGCTCATCGCCCGTGGTAATTTGCTGAAACAAACCAGTAATCGCATTCTTTGTGTCCAGCTTAATAATGCTAAGCAACGAATTGTTCACTTGCTGCAATTCTGTAGAATCATCCAGGATCAGCAGCTGAGCAAGTGTGTCGCCCACGCGTATGGTGGCCTCGGCGTTGCCCTGGCAAAGCTTAGGCAAATCTTTTATGGCTTGACGACGTATCTAATATTGAAAATATAACATATATAGTAATCAAATAACACTTTTTCATTGCAAAGACGCACCTGTGTATCATCGTCTTCGCATAGGTCGAACTGTGCATCAATGGCGGTATCTGCGAGTTCCGGGAAGTGCTTAAAAAAGTTTCCAATGAATTGTGATGCCAAACGCTTCTCTTTCGAAGTGCCTTTTACAGCCTGCAGTATCTCTTTGTATTCCGCTACATGCTGCAAAGATTAAAATTATAATTTTCATTAAATATTGTTTTCTGCCAACGCCGGCGCGTGCATTTTTTAAGGTGTGTGTATTGTGTGCGTGTATTAGAGTCCCGTTTATGTTGACGCGCTTTTTTTTTTGCTGATGCTTACCTCGGAAACTTTATCGCCCGCTTCTGATAATATCTCATAACACTTGTAAAGACGTTCAATATTATCCATTATTATTGCTTAATTGCTTAATTATTACTTGGAAAAAATAATTTAGATGTAATTTTCACGCAGCGAAAACTTTTCACGACTATTCTCTCACAATTTTTCTCACAAAATGGTGTATCTGCTCAAACGCGTGTCATTATATACTAGTCACGGCTAATGACTTGGCGTTTTAGCGGCAAATTTGGTGCTTTTATGCCACAAATGGCGTTTTTGAGTCAAAATTGGCACCTTTTATGTGTTTGCACGTCTGCCGCACATGGCGTTTTTGCGCCAAAATTTGCGCTTTTCAATGAGTTGGCATGTGACATGTACTAAGGTTGTGAAATTAGCTAACATAGGTTTTGCACTTGGCTACTGAGGGCTGCGATTACATGTTATCGGACTGAAACTATCGTTATCAAGTAACGAGCACGCGAGGGCTGCATCACTAATCAAATGACGCACTGTTATCATTTAAAAAATGAATGGCAAATAAAAACGAAAATTTTTGTAAACAATATTTAAACAATACAACATAAACATAAAATAACAGACATATTTTCTAAAATAAATTTGCATTTGAATTTTTGATATTGGAATAACTTCATTTGAAGAGAAACGGGTCACACATATCGTAAAATAATTTATTTTTAAACATTGCAGTTATATCCTCTACATGGAAAACGTATACTACTTACGAGATTGCCTTTAAGGCTTGCTCAAAATAATCAACCATCATGGGATAAATTTCGTCGTATTGCTGGATATTTTTGCGTCTAGCATTGTCGCGATATCTTTGTAGTGCACCCGAAATCAACTCCAACTTCTCACGCTCGGCTGTATGCCCATCGAGCCATTCAATCAGGCGTTCATTTGACCAGTTTGCTGTAGTATGGGGTGATTGCAAATCCGAGCCAGCATGGCCAAACAGCAGCAATAGAACTATATAACTGGGCACCAAGGAGTCAGAGCCAATTGTTTGCTTTACCAGCTCCTGAGGGCTCTGTACAATCAACAGAGACATAGCGCGGAGTAAACGCGAAGGTTTTCCCAACTCGACTAAGTTTGGACAGAGTGGTTTCAATGCCTGCTCCATGTGCTGGCAATCCTGCTTAAGGCGTTGCCTACCAGCTCCGCTCAATGGCCGCAATATGCACAGATTGTGTATAAAGAGCTCAATGCAACGCTTGGCCAGCTCATGGCCACATTTGCTGGTCAGCTCTTTGTCGTCGAAGAGTTCAATATGATGCGACCAGGCGCGACTAACAAATTCCTGCCAAGAAACATTTGTTTTAGTTATAATTAATGTTGGTTAAGTACAGTACGCACCTGCAGCTCCTTCATGTACATTGATGGACCTGTTGTGGATAGTCTCTCTGTGTTTAGACCCGGTTCCCGATGCATACTCAGTATGATAATGCTAATGGTAGTAATAACTGATTCCATAATCTGTTGCAGAATAGTGCCGATCAACAGATCCGCCTGTTCCAAGGAGCGTGCTATGTTGGCCTTGGCTTCACCTGGAGTTTTCTCGAATTGGAACTGCAGATCACTCAACATTCGGCGTACCGAGTCCTTATAATAATACAAAACGTTCGCCAGTTGCGTATTCTGCTGCTGCTGTAGATTGGGTAAATCCACCACTTGTTTTGAATCTGCGCCAAGCTTTATTTGCGCTTCCAACTTGGTGCATAACTCCTTGCCGCAAGCAACGTAAACACTAGCTATAGCGTTGCTTAGTCTGGTGTCAATGAGGGCAGCACTCAACTCCGTTGATGCCACACGTATAAAATTATCCACTGTCTCGTTGCCGGGTAGATCCACACCAGCCAGGCATGCCTTTAAGTTGGCAGCGCACTTACTGACGTAGCCCACTTCCAAGGGCGCAAAGAGTTCGTTGTCGAACTGGAATTCATTGTTGAGACGCTGCTCCAGACCACGTGCAGAGGTAAGCAGCTTGGACAGTCCCTCTTGCAGCGTTTGGTTGACATGTTGTGAGCTCTCGTCGAAGGATTTGCGAAGCAATTGTTGCACCTGTTGCCAGAAGCGCTGTGGAATGCATTGATCCGATGACTCGGATGTGTAGCCAAACTGATTGATTTGCTCCAATGCCGACTTCAGCAATTTGATTTGTGTGCAACTCTCGTAGAGCTCATCATAGAGAAGCCAGTGCAATGATTTCCAGAACTTGGCACGAAAATTCTGCGTTGTTGTCAATTGAGGTGTTTTTCCAGGACCGCGGCCACCTGCCGATTTAGCCGAACCTCCACTGCCACTATGAGTGGGCGAACGCGTTGCATCTGCTTTGTTGAGTACGGATATATCAGTGCCAGCGAAGCATTCCTTAAGCGATTGCTCCATGTCGGCTATGAACGTGGCCAGCAGATTGTCCAATGATTTCTCCAGCGTGTTGAAATTTATGAAAATCTATATAAATGTTAAGGTGTTCAAAAAATCTGAGAAATACATATATTTGATGGTATACCTTCAATGCGTTGACCACTTGTGTTTGATTACGCTCCTGCAGTCCGGTGACCAACTGCATCTGAGTCAGATTACGTATTTTCTGCCTGGAGTTAATAACATAAGCGCGCTCCTCCTGTATGAACTCAATGCCCTTCAGCTCCTTGTCCTCTATTAGCTGTCCAAGTTCAAAATGCAGCTCCGCCTGGCGCAGTACATCCTTGGTATTTTTCAACTTGGCCGTCAATGCGAGCAGAGTGCCAGCAGAGCGTAAAAGATGCGATACTTCATGCAATCGACCAAGCACTTGAGTTTGATTTTCCACCAATTGATACTGGGTATCCACCTGACTCTTAAGCCGGTGACCAGTGGCGCGTACCCGCTGTACATCATCTGCCAAAGAATTGAGCGCCGCATCAAAACGTCCTGCATGGGTTGCTTGTTGTAACAGCGCTCCATGCTTGTCACGCACTTGCTGATGCAGTTCTTCCGTGGTGTTTTGAAGGCGTTTCGACAGCTCCTGTATCTGTGCGCCGATCGTCAGGTGCGACATGGCTGATGTGTAGTCGTCATCACCAGCAGCAGCATCTGTTGTGGGCTTTTCCTTGCTGGCACTGGAATCACTGGTTGACACCATTTTAGATACCCTAAATAGGTTTCGAATTTATGTTTTAATTATATTTAATACAACTTTAAAATGTATTAAAGTGAAAATTACAGGAGCAAAACAAACCACGTCTGTTACAATTTTTCTAGAATTGGTATTTTTCAGTATTTGCCAAAAATTAGGTTATTACAGTTTTGCTATTGCTGCGCATTCGTAAATAAATGAAAGTAAAAGTAATTAAATTTGGGTTTATTAAGACAATATAAATGCTGAACAAAACAAGCGGTTAAGTCGGAAAAGTATTTTACTATTCCTAAGAAAAATAATTATAATATGTGAATTTTGCGGTAATACACGGAATTTCTTAGTATTCGGGCATATTTAGACCTTTTCTCATGTTTGTTTTGTTTTGCGCTGTGGAGAAAAACTATTGGTTTTTTATTGTATATTTATTTTGTGCTTAACAATGTCCGACGACATAAAGAAATATTTCAACGGTCTGTTGCATAAGTGGGTGACATTTATATCTGCATTCGTAGCAGTGAATTTAATTTTCAATTGCATTAATTTGCAGGGTCAGCGGACTCTACGTCATACAGATAACGGACAGAGATGGTGTGCCACTCCTAAGGGTCAGCAACAGCCTGGAGAAGAACACGGATTTCTCATTAATGCCATCGTTTATACCCACGTTCACGACGGCCTGTGATCAGGCCAGCAAATTGGGTCTGGGCCGTAATAAAACAATTATATCGATGTACTCGAATTATCAGGTTAGGCCTCTGGCACATACAACCAATACTCTTATCTTAATTCTTTGTTCCCTTTCGCAGGTGGTGCAAATGAACAAATTGCCATTAATATTAACATTCGTGGGCGCTGAAGATTGCAATACGGGTCATATACTGGCGCTGGAAAACCAGGTAGACAACTACTTGGAGGACATCAAACTGGCAGTCACAGAGCCATGATGGGGCAGAGCCCTTCCGTTTTTCCGAAAATAGAAACATTTTTCTACGAATACGAATGTAGTATATGTATATTTAAAAAATGAAACTTTTTACTTGGCTTAAATGCATACACACGCTGAATATTTGTCTACGGCTGATTCGAAATGAGTGCCTTTGATAGGGAATGATCAGCAAATCACTTTACAATACATTTCAATAACTCTCCATTTAAAAACTACAAAATTGCAATCGCTGCCAATCGCTTTCCATCCATTTAAGCTATTCCTACTTTAAAGCTCGTCGTGTAGGTTCTGTTCAGCCGCTATAAATGCTTCGCTATCGCAGGCAGCAGGAGTCTCAAACTCGAAATAATATTCACAGCGATTCGGTTCGCTAACCCCAGTCACGCGCGGCTCCAGTGCACATTTGATATTGATTAAAGCAGAGCGCTGTGGTCCGTTCCAGCAGCCGGCGCCATTCGAATACTTTTGTCGGCTGTATTTGTTGTCGCCTTCGCCTACCCATTGCTCCCAACGACCCAAAGTAGTTTCTGCGCCGCCATTCCGTGGCTTTTGTGAAGCTCGATCGAAGGGACACAATGTGTAGACGTATTCGCGATCCTCGAAGTTGTAGCACTCGCCATCTAGCGTAGCCCATTCCTCATGTCGGCCATAGTCCTTGCCCTCTTGATCATCGATTTCCTTCACTTCATGCTCTATTTCACGTATCTGACGTTCCACCTCATCCAGGGCATTACGCGCTTCATTAGCTTGGTCTATCAGACGCTGCGTCTCGGGGTCGTAATTGGGAGCTGATGTGGTAGTTTCTGATTCAGGAGTGGCTTCTCCAACGCCCACATCAGCTTCTTCATCGTCGTATTGATCTTCTTCGTCTTCATGGTCGTCCTCTTCCTCTCCTCCCTCGCCAGCACCAACTTCTAGCTCCGCATGATCTGAAATACGATTAGTTAGTTGCGAACTTTACTTAGTTCCCTCTAGTGCTTACCTTCACTTGGCGATGGTTGATGCGACTCTACAGGCGGTTGAGGTAGTTTCTCTTCGACAGCAGGTTGCGGTGGTTGGAAAAGACCTTCGGCCACCATTTTCTGTGGCTTGATGCGCGGCCAGGCCAATGTGACAAATGCATCCAAATCGACACGATCACGTTCATCTAAGAAATATTTGGCCTCTTCGACGGTAACAACACCATTACGATCGCTATCCAGATTCATGTCAACCATGAGCTCGGTAACCTCTACGAAGCCGTCCTTGTTGGTATCATAGCGCACAAAGTTTAATGAAGCCTCCTGCCGCATTTGGTGGGGTTCCTCTTCTGCCTGAGCTGTGTCTGCATCCAGTTCGCGTTGCTGCTCCTTGAATATTTCCAGAGCGTCACTTTCCAACGCTTCGGCGTTGAGTTTCAGTTGCTCTTTTTCAGCCTTTAATGTCTCCTGCTCCTTAATACGAGCATTTAGCTCTGAACGACGTGCGGCACGGTCCGCCTTCATTTGCTTGCCGCGAGTAACCATCTCCTGGCGCTTCTCGGCGCCCCGTTTGTGGAGTTCGGCCTGGTTGCGGCGTGTAATGGCTGCCGCAGCACCCAATTCAAGGCAAGTATTGGCACATCCCACCACTGGCAACTCATCGCTGCCATCGCAGCAGTCGCAGATGCCATCTTGAACCTGTGAACTAGGTATATCATTTGACTGATGTCCCTTGTTGATGCAATGGAACTTCATCTGTGGGCAGGCAGAAGTTCCCGGCTCATCACTGCCATCTGCGCAATCACAGTAATCATCATTTATCTGTGTAAATGGTATCGTTTTGCTACCGTCCAGGCAAGTCCATTTTCCATCCGCTCGCGGCTGATACAGTGCCGCTTTCACTAAGGGAACACCGCTGGGACGTGGAACCTCTCCGCAGTTTACCGCGACTGAGGAATATGCTAAAAATGCTAATAATACTAACTGTAAATGTGTTATCTGCATTTTAAGAAAATCGAGTGCACTCGCGACCAATCAATTACGTGGAAATTTACACTTGTAAATGCCGGCACGGCTGCCACACAAGGCGTTTTTACGCTAAAATTAGCACTTTTCTATATGTTGGCGCAAAGGCACTATTTTTTCTTAAATTTCACCTTTAAGTTGCTAAGATAGCTAAACTTGGATTAAAATTGTTTTATAGGAAATATGTAATATAATTTCTTTTTTGAGTTCAAAAACAGATTTATTTGTCATCTTTAGGCTATTAAACATAATATTTAGGGAACTATTGTAGCGACTGTTTGGGATTGTGAAAATCACTGAGGTTGTGAGTTTGGCTAAGCTAGGTTGTGCACTTGGCTATTTTCTTTGCTTTGTTTATCTTTTTTGCGCGGCTCTATTAAGCGAATTGCATTCTGTTAACGGGCATGCATTAACATTTTCCCGAAGAGAGTAAAAATGGTACAGAAAATATATGTTTTTGATGTACGGCAAATATGCCTATGTTTTAATTTGAGCTTGTTGTTTGTTTACTGTTATTAGCCGTGAGATAAGAAATGGTGTTTGACCAGATACCAAATAAATAAGAATTTGGCACGAGTTAGCAACCCCAAGAAATCAGCTGCCGGTTTGTTATTTAACTCCCAGTCTTGAACAAGGAAAATAGAGTAATATTATGGGATTTCTAACACAAGTGTGGGCCAAAGCCTCAT
The DNA here is from genome assembly GCA_035045005.1 of Liodrosophila aerea. Classification (NCBI taxonomy): domain Eukaryota; kingdom Metazoa; phylum Arthropoda; class Insecta; order Diptera; family Drosophilidae; genus Liodrosophila; species Liodrosophila aerea. The sequence goes on along the minus strand of JAWNNL010000414.1, from coordinate 129,200 downwards.
CACAAACAACTACAGCAACGGACCCTGTGTCACCACCTGTTGTACTGCCCGATGCCAAACCAGTTAAGGATACAAATACGTCAAACACAAACGAAGACGCCAGCGAACAATCCAATGTCAAAGAACGTAAGGAATGGGGTTATGATCTCTATCCAGAACGTCGCGGCGAGGCGTTCAAACCGAAATTGTCGCGCATTTTGTTCGGCATGGAGGGACAAGAGAGCATTGATAGATACAAATGCGAACAGAACGTCTATTGGTGCGTCAAGAATGGACCCTTGGTTAAGCTGATGATGGGAGCACTGCGCAGTTCAGGATGTCCCATCGATTTGCGACGACACATTTCCTGTGAGGTGTGCGATCCCTCCGTAACCGGTGGCTACGATCCGGTGCTCAATCAGATTGTTGTCTGCCAAAACATGGCGAAAAACAAGAGCATGGTACATGGAGTATTGACCCACGAAATGGTGCACATGTTCGACTATTGCAATAACGACTTGGACTTCCGAAATGTGGATCACTTGGCATGCACGGAAATACGAGCAGCCAATTTGGCGCATTGCTCGTTCTTAAGTGCCATGATGCAGGGTGATGCATCTCCATTTAATATTAAGGAGGCGCATCAGGTGGGTGTTATATAAAATACACTTTAAACGTTTATTACTTAACTTTTTCCTTCTTCAGAACTGTGTGAAAAGCAAAGCGTTGGCCTCGGTGCTGGCTGTGCGCAATATCAGTCGTCAAGATGCCATTAATGCGGTGGAACGTGTCTTTCCCAAGTGCTATGCCGATCTGGAGCCCATTGGTCGAAGAATACGGCGCAATTCTACGGATCAACAGAAGGCCTGCATGGAGGCCCCAATGTATGGTTACGATGTGTATTAGCATGGCTATGACACGCGATTTTTCTATTTTTAATAGATGCTGGAAGCGAATTATGTTTTAAGTTTGAATGGCTTGTAAATTAAATTAATTTTGTTCATTAGTAATTGAATATTTTTCAAGGTTGAGTGAAAATAAAACCAAATTAATGTGAATTAGAGCTTTATATGAGGCTGGCATACGGTCAATAAATTTAGAAGGTAAAAGTGCCGAAGCCATGGAGGATTGTGAAGTTATAGGCATTATATTTGAATTTATCGGCGAGATTTTATTCGGCTGTAAGCTCTTAAAAGTTAAACTATACATTTTGAAAACAATAATTGTTCTCTTTTATAGCGGATACTGAATACAACGACGATTCAGTAGAGGAGCGTTAAAAACTCGTGCAATAAATCCATGAACTAATCCCAATTAAAAGCATTAATTAAATTATTGATACTATACAAACGGCTATAAAAATCCACAAGCGGCTCGACTGCATCTTCATTTGAGTTCAAAAATGGATTGCTGTGCATTGATAGACATTTTAATCGGTTTTCTAAACGATCTGTTCCTTTCGGATATCAGTGAGTGTTATCTTATTTCCCTGTAATTATAATTGACTAATTTAAAAACAATTTTCAAAGCTGATGCGGATTATTTTGGCGATTCCTATTATGACGACTAAAAATGGGATCATGGATAAAGTTAATTAATAAAAATTGATTTCGAACATATTTTAAAAGCATTTCAATTGACCCAGATCGTGCAGAAAGAGCAATAGTACTTTATACTATAGATTGATCAGAATATAAACTGTATGTTTGTTACGGCTCATTAAATGAGCCCGTATGATCGGACCAGACCGAAAGCCCATTATAATTTAATGTCACTTCGTTACAAAACGTTAAGCACAGCAGACGCAAAATAAGCAATATGTTTTGGGATCTATTGGGTGGCATTTTCGACTTCATAATGGGTCTGATCTTTCCTAGTAAGTAGCAAGCGTTCCGATATTGTAGTAACATTGTAGTCATAGTATATTTAATGCAGGCTCAGGCGACGATGATCAGCCGGACTCATCGGAGGTGGAAACGACTCCTTGAACTTCGGGTTTATTGTTAAAAATTTATATATTTCGTATAATATATTTCATATTACTTCATATAAACAGCGCTTATATAGTCTAAAGATATGCATAACATTAGTAATTTATTACTATTCCGAATAATATTAAAATCCAGTTAAAATATACTATATACAAGTGGATACAGTTTTAAAATTAAAACGAGTTGTATGCTCAGAAAAGCTTGTGGAGTTTTTTCAATTCTTGTTTCTTCCACTTGGGCAGATCATCGAACTCATAGAAGGACATGTTGAACACGGACACAAAGTCGTCGTGTGTGAGATGAACCTGTGAAATAAATAATTATAAATGTTATAGGTATCAGAGATTGTTTTTTGCGACTAGAGACATACCTCCCGCCTGAGGGGATTGATTTCAGCTGGCAGCACATCCATTTCCTGCACCAGCACAGACAATGGATACTTCTTATGTCCGTCAAAGTCCTTCTGATTGTTATTTAGGTGCAGAGCTGAATCCACTTTTAAATCATTTGTGGGAATTGCATTGCTTCGCTCCTGTCGCATTTGCTCGTAGGTTACAAAGTTCTATAGAAAGGAAAGACATAAATGAGTCAGAAGAACAGTTAGCAACCTATTTTCATTTGATTTGCTTACCTTGCCTAGCTCCTCCGTCCAGGTCTCAAAGAAACCCTTGAATATATTGGGCTCTGCATATTGCTTCACCACAGCCAGCGCCGTAGCCGAACGTCGTCCAAAGGGCGCATTCTGCACGTAACTCTGTGCAATGGACATGTACCTGTCGCGTTCCTGCTTGGCCGCCTTCGAGCCAAGCCACACATAGGCCAGGGTGCCCGTGTCGAGTATGTATGTGCAGTCTGCACAGAGATCTTTCTGCTCAAAGCCCAGGATTTCCTCGCAGCGCAGCTGGGTTTGATCCCACCAGACGAGGAACAGCTGCACCGGTGGCCGTGGCTTGTTCGGCACAGTGGTGTTCAAGTAGCAGTTGTTGCTGAGTGTGGGTGAAATGTTGCCATTGGTGGTGCCATTGCTGCTGCCGTTGCACATGCTGCCAGCGCCGCTGCTGCTGCTGGTGCTGCTGCTCACACTGACGGTCGACGATTGGCCATTGATGACAAGAGCCTGATTGAAATACATGGCCACCGATAGCCAAAACTCTTTGGTTTCCATGCCCTCCAACACCAGGGAACTCTCGCCCAGCAATGCACCCACGGACTTGGCCGTTTCACGCGCATCTCCAGTGCTGCCTTGACCACACCATACCCAAACATGATTCGTCTTGATGACATAACAATCCTTGGAGCTAATGGACGACAATGGATGCTCCTCGACTGCCTTGGCGTTGTAGCTAGCATCGCCATAGATCTTGAGAAGGAATGTCTCCAGCATTATGTTCATCTTAAAGTCCCAATTGTTATGCGTTTTCAAAATCTCGCTACGCTCTCCACGCATGATAATCAATTTGCCCTCGAAGAGCTGCAAGAAGTGGGGCGTCTCATCGAACTCGTACAACTGCACAAACATGCTGGATTCATTCAGCTTCTCGAAACTGGCTATGGCAAAGCTGTCGGCTTTGGCAATGGTCTCCGCTGACGCCTCTGAGCCGTTCCATTGATAGATAATGCTCTTAACACCCACACAGGCAAGGTCAGCGGGCACAACGGTGGCGCACTGTGTGTGATAATAAAAGAGTGTTAAAAAATGCAACAATAGTTTACGTAAGTCATAAAATTATGGCAGCGTTCAAGGTGAGCATAATACAACTTTAGTAACTCGCATTTTAATTGCGCTTTAGTTTATATTACTTTCACACTAAACTCAGTAAAATTTGCTCACTCACCTGAACGGTGTACTTAACCACATAGGAAGCGTTGGTCGTAAACACAGTCACTTTGCCAGTGGGCAGCTCTTCCAAATGATTGCCAAAGATGCGATAGACCATCCGTTCACCACGTCCATCATCCACAAGTTGCGTATCTGCCGCCATTTTGGGGCGTTCACAGAGCAGAACTGCATCTAATTTGCCAAATTTGGTTGACACGGGCTTATGACAGCGTGTACTGTCCTGTCCCACTGACAGCCAATTGCCAAAGAGACGCTTGAACTCGATGGGCTCATGACCCTCGAGCACACGCACCACCAGAGTGCTATTTGGATACTTCTTCTTCTTGGTAAAGGCACGACCATTGCCCATGGCTGTGAGGGCATCTGCCTGAGTGGCCTGAGCGCCAACCCAGAGCCAAACACTTTGGCCATAGTTGTCCAGCAGATAGACACCATTGGCATCGCTCAAATCATCCTTGCTGGGCATGCCCACGTCCAGTTGATCCAAGTGCAAACGTCCACGCTGATTGCACTTGTAGATGCGGAACTTATTGTTGCCATTGCTATCGTTTACATTCTTGAACTCATAGCTGGTGCCCTGCTGATTGGCCTGGTAGACCAGGCGTTGCTGCAGCGGCAGCACAGTGTTCCACAATGCCTTCTGTTCGGCGCTCATGGCCTGCTCATATCCATCATCAACGAAGCAAATGGGACAATCCTTATACAGGCGCTTTACCCAGGCGATGGCATCGCGTCGCTCAATGGCTGCACTCGAGCGACCAATCCACACAAATATCAGAGATTCCATCTGCAGCACCATTATGTAATCCGAATTAAATTGCGTCCAGTCGATATTCTCCAGCTCAATGGCACGCAACCATTTGCGGCTATACAGCTGAAAAAGGCGTATCTTACGCGCCGCATGCACCAAGCCACCGGATAAGACACTGAAATGGAATTGGAATTAACCCGCGGCATCTTCAAGTGACATTAGATAGACTTACTCGTAACCCTGCTTGAAGTATGACAAGAAACGTGCACTCTCATGGTTCTGCGACTCGCGATAGATGGCAGCCACATTGCCCAGATACGAGTCCAGCTCCTGTATCTTATGCACCACATTCGAGCGATTCTGCTCGCTCACATTGCTGCCCAGCCAGTAGTGTATATAACGTTCCAATGGAACATTCGACTTTTGTTCCCGCGTCTGTGAACATGGAAAATGTTGAATGAGTTGTGCTTATACTTTATGCGATATACTTACTATAGTCTCGTGACTGGCATAGTGTCCCACCAGATTGGCTGCATAGAGTATGTAGGCGCAGTTGTCGTAGAATGTGCCGTACTGAGCTCGAGCTACGGCCTCCAGATGATCCTCGTCGATCTTCCACAGCGCAAAGGTAATCGCATGCTTGGGCACCTTACGGAATGTGGCGTCCACCTTCAGATCGGGAATTGTGTTCGGACGCACCTCCTAGAAGAAAGTGAAGGGAAATGTTTAGAAATGGTGTAATGAGAGGTAAAGAAAAGTATTATTAGAAGATCTGATTGAACTTCTGTCAGTACAAGAGACTCTTATAAAAGGAAACAGGGGAGAAGATAATGCAACTAATGTATTCCGATATTGTATTCCAAAATTCTAAGGGAGAATACTCCAATCAACTCACTAGAATCAAGGATTGAACTTAAATAGAATAATAGGAGAGGAAAAAGTGGGATACCACCAAGACTTTTTCTTATACGAGTTGTAGGCTCTATAGTAGCAGGACTTTTCGATACTTTGCTCCACTTTCAAAGTGAGATTCACTGTTTCGAGTGAGCGGCGTGTCAGTTCATGTTTCCAGACACCTCTTGCAATGAGATCTGTAATTGTCTGTCAATATGCGACAGTTATCGAATAGGAGGCTTCTTCTATCTTTCGACCACATCAAAGGAAACGAACAGATCAAAACAAGTTGGTCAAACCAGAAACCAGAAAAACCTCGTCCACCTCAACGTAATTGAGGTGGTGGCAATGGTGGCACGCTCTGCATTTGGCCTGAGCATTTTCCATTTGGCCGCCAAGTGATAGTGAAAATTGTACCACAGCAGCGACTGGCCGCTGATAGTTTTTTTTATAATTTTTCTGCTGTCTTTGTTTTTTGTTTTATTGAACATTAATTTTCTGATTTATTTATGAATCGTGGGGAATGTGGCAAGAGTGAAAAGTGGTTTTGCTGGGTGACTCGAGGGGCGTGTCAGATGAAACAAATTAAGTATAATAGTATTAATGTTTATGTTTATGCATATGCATTAGTGAATTGATTGTTAACGAACTTTAAGTGTCGAACTTCATTAGCTACGCTTTTCATTAATTAATAAACAACCTTTTGTCTGGCTAATAACAACGTTAAATTTTCCATTTTCCCACTTTTCATATGTATGTATGTATTATTTATCTTCTGTATTTTCATTTTGCGTGTGCAGTGACCAAAAACAAGTTCATGCTTCGCCTGGCTGGGTGATGGCTGGATGATGCCATCACCATGGCATCGCATCGCATCGCCCAAGCGACATTTCATGGAAATCTAAGTCAACAATTACAGCTACAATTGAGATTGTTTATATTTTGTGGCGGCACATAATTAACGCAAAAGAAATGGCATGAAAACATTTTAATTATTGTCTCTGAAAATGGCATGTGGAGCCGCAGCCACATTGATAAAGCGATGGTCAATCATGCTTGAGACCATGATTGATTGAGGCGAAACTGTTGACAGTCGAAACTACATTTATCACAATTGGTCTAAAAAACTGGCAAACCGCTAGATGTATACAACTCTTCAACTTTCACAGTGGATCTGCCTCAATTAGTGGCCATCCACATGCCCCAGAGCCAAGATTCTCGCAGTAAAACCCATAGAAATCTCCAAGTTCTTGTAAGTGAGAGTAAAAGTTTCTAAAAATATGAATTTCGTTATTGTGCACAGTCACAGATCAGAGATTACAGATTACAGTTTACAGATAAGCTAGGCAGACAATTTATAACAAATTAGCGTTACAAAGCGTGCTTTTCTTCCAAAACTCATTTCGCTAAGTTCTTCAGTCTGATTCCCCTTAATGCAAAGGATAGCAGTTTTTTATAAACGTTCGCCTGGCACGCGATTAGCAATTACGCATGGTAATTAACTAAAGCTTGACAGAAAACATTTATGAAATTAAAGAGGAGGAAGGGGAAGAGTGGATACGACTCAGAGTTATCTATTTGATAACTTCAGAACTAGCTAAGTGATTTGTATAGCTTCATATGGTTTAAAATAAATTTGATTTACAAGATTTGATATTAGCTTTACCTTAGTGAGGTATACAGCAAACTATATAGCTAATTTAGGCTCGATAGCTCTTATAATGACAGAGAGTAATAATTTACTACAGATAGATTGATTCAGCTAAGCAATCAGATCAAGAATATACACACTTATTCAATTATTATATAAGACATACGAATAGATTATGGAAAATATAGAAATTCTATATTGTAGATGACTTCTAAAATAAGATATTTGATATTAACTTCAACTTAGTGGGGTATACACCAAACTATATACCTAATTTAGGCTCTTTAGCTCTCTTTAGCTAACAGGGAGTAATAAATTACTACAGATAGTTACAGATAGATCGAATCAGCAAATCAATCAGATCAAGAAATACAATACATACGAAAAGATTATGGAAAATATAGAAATTCTATATTGTAGATAACTTCTAAAGTAAGATATTTCTCGCTCCTATAATATTATTATTATTATAAACAACAGCAATAAATGCTACAGTCGATCGCCATCGACAGCAAAAAGATACACCCCAAGCTAATTGCTATCCACACTCGACACACGACAGCATGAAGTATCATCCTATTCAATTACCGTAAATAATAACATAATTATTAAGTCGTAAATGTCGACTTGTGATAAGCCAGAAAACAACTTGTCGCCTCAGTAGAGGATGAGGAGACTGAACGGGACATAAGTGCATGTAATGAAAAGCCTGGTAAATACCGAATCTTTTGGTGACAACGTTAGCTCCATGCTACAGTTGTTGTTGTTGTTGTTGTTGTAGTTGCTGCTGCTGCTGTTACTGCTGTTGTTGCTGCTGCTGCTGATGATGATGGAGAGCAACAGGTGGGCAGCCTTGAACTAGTTTTTGACCGCCTGCAAAGTGAAATCCTTGTCCAACTCGTAGAAATGTTGCTCTGAATTTCTCACGCGCACATTAAATTTTTTTTGTATTTTTTAAACATTAATTTAGTTGACAAAGCGTTGTTTACTTTTTGAAATTTTGACCGAAAACTGTTGCTGAACGAATTAAAATTGATTAAGAGGCAAAAGCCTCGCAGATGAGGCGACAATGTTATGAACTGGGATTGCTTGGCTTCTACACTCGCGTCGAAAACCGTTAGAGTCTCGACTTGGTTGAGGATCTCTGGGCGAAGTGGTAACTGGTTAACTGGTAACGACGTCGTTGTTGCCAGAAAGCCAAATGCAGACTGCTCGCTGCGTTGGCCATCGCACCAAGTTTATGGCCAGAGCCAGAGACGAGAGCGTAGCCAGAGCCACACGAGCGAAGACGACTGGGAAACGCTCTGGAATTGTGACTCAGAGACCGACTTTGACTGCGACTACGACTGAGACTATGTTGTAGTCGGTAGTCAGTACAACATGAATGAAATTATCAGTTATGAGAAAAGTGAGAAAAGCGCAGAAAGCGCTACGTTTTCCTTTGCGGTTTGGTTTTTTGTTTTGCCAGTGAGAGGCAGCAAATGGCAACGGCACATCGAGCATGTTGCAAATGCCACTTGATATACTGCTGGCATAAGGAAAACTGAAGAAAAAACGAATGGGTTCCCTATAAGCACGAATAATGGCAAGTAATCATAGGGTATTGGGACTGAGTCAGACACTTGGGGAAGGCGCTTTAGCAGATGTACAATATGAGATTCTAGATGGGAAATATGTACACTAATATCAAGTGAAATCTGCAGATCAGGCATCATTTTCTTGGAGATGTTTTGATTGTTAGTATAATCAATGAAAATAGTATTCTGTGTAGTGTATCTTATAGTAGTGAATAGAAGATGTACCATATTAGATTCTAGATGCGAAATATCAAGTGAAATCTGCAGATCAGGCATCGTTGTCTTGGATATACTATTTCGATTGTTAGTATAATCAATGATAGTAGTATTCTGTGTAGTGTATCTTATAGTAGTGAATAGAAGATGTACCATATTAGATTCTAGATGCGAAATATGTATACTAATATCAAGTTAAGTCTACAGATCAGGCAGCATTGTCTTGAATGTGTTTTACTTTTCACAATATGTAATCAATGATTCTAATATGTATTCTGTGTAGTGTATCTCAGGCAGTCACTTGGCAGCAGTAGGGTATCTCCGCTGGCCATTTCCCTGCAGCTTTGCGTATTAGCCACTTGCTGCAAATGACATTTTCCACATGCAATCACGCATGGATTGAGTGGTAAACAGAGATGGATGTGTGTAAGTGGCATCTATCGGGTTTCCACTTGGGATTGTCAGCTCCGTAGTCTCTGCTTGACTGAGCATATGCTTACTAATATGATTTATGCGCAGAAAGAGCATCGAAGTTATGCCACAATCATTAAGAGCGTGAACGGAAAACAATTGAAGCAACTCAGGCAGGCATAAGTATCTGTATCTGCAGCTCAACTCTCTCGAATTGCTGCTTATGATTTGTTTAAACAATTTCATATTTATGTTTTGGGTAATCGCCTATTGTTATGGCACTTTAATGAATGGAAAAGTACGCGTGTGTGTGTGTGTGTGTGTGAGCGTGAAAGACACTAATGGGCCTAGGGCCTGAACTAAGTATGGTAAGTATCTGTAACTGTCGTTCATTGTGGGGTCGCTCATGAAGGTTGCCGCAACAACTGCAACAAAACGTTGCTGCTGCCTTTCAAACTTTAGCTTTAGCTTTAGCTCGGCTTACAGACATTTCCCCCTGCATGCAATATTTTGAAAAGAGATCTCGGACTGCAGAGAGAAGTTCAATCAACCGTTGAGGTTGAGGCGTGAACCACCGACTGGCAAAATGTGAAGAAGAAAAAATGAAAGCAAAATGTAAATGTAAATGGAAAGAAATGTGCGACTTTTAGCATATGCTGAAGACTGAAAACTGAAAATGATGAAAAATGTAATTTACAATTTATGGTAATTACACACGTCAAGATACAGCAACAAATGGCCAGACAATTGACTTTGACTTTTCCTTTTCCATGCCACAAACCGAAAAAATAACTGCAACAATTTTATTGTTTGCTTTGGTTTTTTACCCCTCAGTTTTTTACATTTTTCATCTGTACAAGACAAACACCCATTAACGACATTTACGTAAACTTTAAACAATACCAGAGTGTATTAAATGCATTTTACTCTGCTCAAGCCAAACACCTGACACACACACACACACAGTGGAAATGAGGCAACAATTTACCGCTTTGATTTTATTTTTTTCTCAGTTCGTTTTTTATGTGTTTTTCTTTTTCAATTGCTAGCGGTGATTGTGCCGATTTGTTATGTGTGTGCTGTGCTCGCTCCTCTCAGCTGCACTTTTCATTAGCCAACAAAAGCTGTGCACATCTCTCAAGATGGACATACCATGGCAAACATGCCGCATTCTCAGTCCCAGTCCCAGTCTTACTTCGAGTCTGATTCCAATTCCAATTCGAAGCCAACGTTAATTGCCAACGGCTCTGACCAGGCTAAGAGAGAACCAGGCAAGAACCAGCCTACCAGCCTACCAGCTGACCAGCTGTTGCTATCAGAAATTGGAAATTTGTTATTCCACTGTCTTTGCTGAGACAATATTGAGTTTATCAGACAGTGTGAAATGACTAACAAGATAGCATAAGTACTTCATTAGTCAACGCTTTTAGTAGCTGTTTTAAGAGACGTATAGAAGAGAATGTGTATTCTATTCATTGCTAAGATGTTGAGTAATAAATAGACAGACAGACTGATAGATATAAATCTATTACAAATAGTGTCAAAGAACTGCTCATTTTATTATCTATATTAGGAATATATAGATATATTAGGAATATACAGTCCTGCTCTACAACTCCGTTTTCAAACCAATATGGACTTACGGCTGGCGGTTGTGGGGGAATGCCAGCAACAGCAGTATTGAGCTAATACAGAGAGCCCAGTCAAAGATCCTCAGGACCATCTCCGGGACACCGTGGTACGTTCGGAACGAAAACATCCAGAGAGACCTGAATATAGTAGGTACTTCCCGTGAGAGATGAAATAGCCCTACGTATGGAAGAGTACTCCTGCACCCTGTCTTCACATCCAAACCACTTAGCCAGAGCCCTAACACGAGTTAGCAGAACTTCTCGTCTTCGAGAGGTCTGTAAGGACCTTCCAATCCAGCGATAAATGATTAGGACCGTGCAGCCTCAATACCGTTCCTATTTTACTGCTAGTTAAGGTATTCTATTAAGATTCGTAATCTTATTGTTAGTCTCATAGAGAGAAGATCCTATAAATAAACGCCAAGTAATAAAAATCAAAATTATCTATATTTATCTTTCCACTGAGAAAGAGTATACAAAATGCAACAGGGCTCAGCTGATGACCTCTCTTTGCGCCATAAAACCAATGGAAATGATAACAGTAATATTAATAAAACACAGCAACATTTTTATTGCTGAAAATGCATTTTAAGCTGGCGTTTCCAAATGTTAATTAGCATTGCTAATACATAAAACAAACGCTGCCATTAATCAATATGGAGAGAGACTTGAACTAATTTAATGGATTTGGATTTGTGTTCGTATTGATTTGATGCAATTTCTCTGTATTGCTACCGTTAGGATTTGCCAGTAAGCCATATCGAAGTGTTGTAGCTGGAGCTGCATCATGGACTACCCGTGGAGGCTGCTGCTGTGTTTTGACTGTGTCGCTGTCTGACTTCCCACGCCGAAGGTAGTAGTAAAGAGATTTCGAATGTGGGTGCGAGACAAGACAAAGTTCAAAATAATTTCAGTATTATTACAGTGGGTGCTCGGAGGCGAGAAAGAAAGCGGCCTGCCTGCCAGCAATTGCACAAGAAGTTGAACAATTGAGCTTGCGTTAACCCATAACACAAGCGAGAGCAGATGTTTGTTGCCAACTACTTACAGTCAGTCGGTATGGTACACCGTTATTTAACAGTTATTTAACATGCAATTAACCCAGCCATACTTGGGCAAAATGCAAATATATGTATGAGATAAAGTCATCCCGTCTCCAGTCTCTCGAGCATCGGGAGCAAACTCTCAAATCTGAATGTTATGGTGCAATAACTTTCTAACAAAAGCTAGACTCCCCCTCTGCCACGCCCCTCACCATACTCTCTATCGCTCGCTGGGGTCATTCATCTTAATTATCACACGGCCCTCTTGAAAAGAAAAACCTTCTAAATTAAACAAAATGTAGATTTAATGGCTCTCTGGAAATTTCATTAGGCCAAGCCAGGCCCCGAAATATGATCACATCCCCAGGCCCAGGGCCAGGCCCAGACTAGCCTCTAAAACACAACCCGTTGACCATTTGCATTGGGAACAGACCAACTAAACAATCCAACCATCTGGGCTCGTAACAATTTTATTTTCTTTTTGTAGAATTAGAAAGCTTTGTGCTTGGACTTATCCGTAGAAATTATTCCCACCTTTATGGCCCTGACCAGCTCTTGCCCTTGCTCTTGTTGTTCTTCTCCTCTCATCTGTATTTGTGTTTTCTTTCGTTGGATTTTTGGTCTTGTTTTGAGGTCTAATCACCGGAAGCCATCTCTGAGCATCTGAGCATCTGAACAGCAGCAGACACGCTTAATTACAATACGAATAAAAAGCCGCGTCTCCGCTTCCAGCTGCGTCTTCTCGTTTCAGATAAATCTATTTCCAGCTACCATATAAGTTGGGAGCATTCAAATTGTGTGGCAGGCATTTGATTTCATTTCCATTTCTCGGTCTGTTTTGCTAATTAGACACGTCTGTGATTCGTTCCATTGTTAAATGCGACTCCCTCTATGTGGAACAGTTACTCTTTTGATAGGCCAACTATCTATAGACATTGTAGCACTTTCAATATTACTTTTGATAACTATGCAATGGAAGTTTGGCTCCAGATACATTTCAAGGTTAAGTTAAGTTGTGGAATGAGGTGTTTAAAAAGGTAAAAAAGTGAGTCACTAGTTAAAAGAAGAATTCTATTAATAACATTTAAAATTAAAAAACTAGATTTATGTTAATTAATTCTAATTAATACAGTCGAACTTCTCTATAGATAACTTCTATACAATGAAAACTGTAGAAAATGTTAATAGTCAGAGGAGAAATAGGTATACTATGAGTACTATACTATATAGTGGAGTTGTGCTTCAAAGATTCAATTTATTCGTTCAATTCATAGTTAACGATCGAATCTATCGAATAGTTCCCTAGTCTCGTTCAGTAGTATGTACTATTATATAGTACAGTCGAACTTCTCTATAGTGAACTTCTATACAATGAAGCTCTTCCTATTATAAATTGATTTCAAACACACAACTTTTTCGTTCCAATTTCATTTCAAAAAAAATAATTTCTGTATAATGAAGTGATTTTCTGGTCCCGTCAAGATTCATTATAGGCAAGTTCGACTGTATTTATGAGACATTACTATTTCCATTCAATTTCCATCATTTTAATGCATATAAAGTTATTTTTCATTTATAAATCATTTAGGACTAAGTACATACAGCATATTCAGCATATTCCCCTTCACCATTCCTCCTCCCCCATTCCACAACGCATTTTATTCTATTCCCTCTTCCCCATTTCCCACTAGTCTACGATTTCGGTCTTGCTTCCCTCTTCCTCATTAGTCCGTGCCTATGGTCCCGTCTCGTTCTTTCCCCACAGCCTACGCTTTTGTTCTTGTCTTCCTTTCCCTCTACTCTTTCTTCAGTGTTTACCTAACTTTGCGAATTTTTAATCTAACTTTCCGCTATACAAACAATCGCTTACCCTTCTGCATATGTGTGCGTGTGTGTGTGTGCACTGTAGTTTCATATGCATCTGTTTTTTAATTATAAATATTTATGCCTACTTGGATTTATTAGCTCTGTTCACACTGGCAATAAATAAACATTTTAATGACTCTTTTCACACTCACCTGCTTAATGAAATTAAACGGCGGCATTTTGTTTGCACTAAATTGTTGCTGCAGTTGTTGTTGCGTTAGTTTTTGCTGCTGCTGCTGCTGCTGTTGTTGTTGTCATGCAAAACTAGAGAGCACAAAGCAAATTGACAAAGACTAATGCAGTTGGTTGTTGCAGCTGTTAAGTTGACGTTGTTGTTGTTTTAGTTATAGCTGTTGCATTTGTGCCACAAGTTGCACATTAAATGTCTTCAAGCCGCTCCCCAATTACTGCAACGCCAACAGATTAAACAATTTTAATTTTTTCGCACTCCTTTTGCTGTCACCAACACAAACATTTCTTTCCTATTGCGTTTTGCTTGTTTTCATAAATGCACCGTTATTGCACGCACACACACAAACACATACATACAGATGTACATATACGAGAGTCGAGCGCGTTTTTCAGCTGTTAAGCAGCCGTACAGATCAGATTGTATGCTGTAATTAACGTTTATTGTTTGTACTATTTTTTTACGTATTTCATAATTTTCTTGCGAAAATTGTGCAGCGGAAATAAAAGCTCTTCTTGCGCACTTTCCAAAGTAAATTAACCCGAATTGTAAACGGAAGCACCACACAGAAACCACCAGCAATGACAACTACACTACAACAACTGGCAATGCGTGAGCGTGAGTGCGATCGTGTGAGAGAATGCGAGTATTTACCGTTGTTGCGCTCAAAATTTGGCTTAACCCGCGAAAAGTCAGCTTACGACTGAGCGTCCCCCAGGCTGATGACTTACAATTGAAGCACGGCTCGGTCGCATGTCAAAGCAAGCGTGGCTTCGGCGCAGGCAGCGCAGTCGACAGAGCGGCGTTGGATAAGTTTTGTGACCCTTTTGAGCGTACCTTTTCTTTGTTGTTGTTGTTCGCAATGGAGTGTTAACCGCTGGTGTGTACACCAGTGCTGGCATTTAAAATAAATAATAGCTAAGTGTAGCATAACTGGAGTTTTCTCATTTGATTAAATAAAAATATGTTGCAAATAAATTGAAAAGCCATAAGTTGACTATACAAAGTATGGAGAAAATTAAATCAAATTAAAATAGCTGAAAATTTAAGTAGTTTTCGATTATGCCATAAAATAGCTAAATTGACAACACTGCTGGATGAGTACGCTGTTCTAAGAACTTCGTAACATAAGCGTACATATATTTTATTTTTATGATTATGGCCTATTTAAACAAAGCCTCTTATAAATGTTTAAATAGGTAACGCGTCACATGGCAGTTGGATCATGCTGCTACTACTCCTTTATGCTACTACTCCTGGTCACGCATCAGCAAGAGCACACACTCCCGAATTAGGACACGCGCTTGGGCAATATAACGCAACAGGCGCTCCTTGGGCACGCGCAAACCCATCAGAGTTGGACCCAAATTGCCGCGCATTTCCGCTAGAACAGCCAGTAGATTGGTATAGACCTCAATAATGTTGGGATTGCCATGGGGCTCTGCGTGAATTAGTTGAATAATATAATAAACAATATAATCCTCATAAAAACTTACTCTTACCCGTTGTATTACTTCCCAAGCCGCTGGACATCAGCTGCAATTGAGCCTGTACATATTTAGTGTACTCCAGCTTGGCCAATACCTGATTATATTCATTGGCATAGGCCATGGCGTCCTGTGGTATCGGTTGCACCTGCTGTGGCATTTGTTGCTGCAGCATAGCATTAGTCGAACAGGCAGAGCGACTCAGATTTATGGGTATGATCTCTGCAGCAGTGAACTCAACTGGGTCAGTGTGTTTCTGTTCCATTGCATTTTGATTTTCTTGTGCCTCTGCGTTTGCATTCATCTTCTGCCGCTTGGCAGGTACAGTAGTGACAGTTATATCGCTATATCTTGAACGAAAAGAATCCAAGTCTAAATATTCCATTTCATATGCTCTTCAATTTCTTTTTGTTAAAACAGAAGCAGAAAATGGTGACAGCGCATATGACAAATTGCTTGGCATAGCTGTCAGCTGTCAGTTGATAAAAAAAAGCTAAAATCCTTTGAAATGCTTCATTCTGCGAGTGGGAACATGTGAAAAATATGCAGATGAACCATTTGATGATCCCTTAAATGAAATTTATTAGTTTTTTGCAATTTTCTTTTAGATTTCATGCTTTTTCTTAACCTAAAATAAGAATACCCCAAATAACAACTCCTACGCGCATGAGTACAGTTATTGCAAAACGTACAGCGTCATGCAAAATTTGGCATTATTTTAGGGCAAACTAGTACTAGAACCATTTGATGATCACTTAAACGAGCATTATTTATTTTATGCAATTTTCTTTTAGATTCCATGTTTTTTCTTTCACTCAGAATAAGAATACCGGAAATATCAACTCCTACGCTCATGAGTACAGTTATTGCAAAACATACAGCGTCATGCAAAATTTGGCATTATTTTAGGGCAAACTAATACTGCAACTGCAGTCCCTACGCCGACTAGAGGGTTACTTTAATGCTTTTAGGTTCTGTTACAGTATCAAACTGTATTTCCGCATATCTCATTTGGCCCAGAGTGACGTGCGGGTAATTACCTGCAAAAAAAGAGAATAAGACTGACTCATAAAGCTGCCATGCGTTTGGTGGTGGTGCCACCAACGGCGGTAGGCGCTCAAGCGTGCTTCCCGGCTGCAGACATTCGTTCTACCCCCAACACAAGTGTCGAGGCCCATGACGCAACCAATTGAAATGCCACCTGGAGGGTTACTAATGTTACACTTCGTTTTTCTTTCAATCTCATTCCTCTGTTATTGCTACCAGAATTTCAATATTAACAATCAAGATTTTATAACAAATATTTGGTCAGACTTTTCAAGTCTGATCGATGTTGCAGTTGGTTTTAGTTGCTATTCTGCTGCTGGGCCTGTATCAGCTCTCTGAGGTCGCTCTTCGTCTGTTCGCCACACTCGAAGCGATGGTAGTCGACGACATTCACGCCATGCTCTTTGAGCATTTCTCCCACTGTTCTATCTGCATCTAACAGATACTCCTGGTGTATCAGGCACGTCTCATCGTCCTTGTTCTCGGCCGGCTTATCCTTTCCATATTCGCCTATTTTCAGAGGTTTCATGCCCACAATTTGCTGGCAAATGCCCTTATTGAATTCCAGATCGTCGAATTCCTGCGTTGAGCGGAATGCAACTATTGCTCCGTATTTGCCCACTTGTGTGATATTATGTGTGGTGCTAACATTAGTGGGTGCCGGATGCGCATAGCCCGCCAGTCGCAGATCATTATTGACCTTAAAGCATAGGGCACGTCTGATACTAGCATTTTCACCTATGGCGCCGATTAGCAGTGCTAGATGATCGGCCAATGAGCCGCCCTGTGGTGTTTGCAGATTCTTGAGGGCATCGGACTCGAAACCAAGCTATAAAAAAATACAATTAGTGAACAGATTTAGGTAAAGTAACTTCATCTTACCTTCCAGAGATCACCATCGAACTCTGTCTGCTCGGTATAGTGCAGCACAATTCGCGATACGTGATCCACGAAGCGTTTGAAGGTGTCGTTGCGTGCCACAAAGTCTGTTTCGCAATTCAGCTCGACCATGGCTGCACGATTGCCGTTGACTAGCACACCCACCAAGCCCTGCGCGGTGACACGATCCGCTAATTTGGTGGCCTTGGACCATCCCAATGTTTGCGCCTGTTGATGCAGCCATTTCTCAGCCTAAGTGTGGGAAAATAATTAATATATTTGCTGCTGTTTTATGTGGTATTCATTTTGATGTACCTGCGTCACATCGTTGTTATGCAAGTCTAGCGCCTTCTTACAGTTGGCGAATGTGTAGCCGGTCTTCTTACGTAGCGCTGCTAGCGCGCTCTTTTCCAGGCCGGCACCACCGGCATTAAATAGCTGCCTCGTGGTGTGCAGAGCGCGAGCAAAGTTTTTGAGCAGCATTATTTTGTTATTTCGTATAAAATTTGACTAACTAATACTCCGAAATGTTTGGCTATATAAATTAAAGGGAGGAATAAGATTTTCACTTGTTGCGCTTAGCCTGCTGCCACGGGCGACCAGATTATGTTGTTTTCTGATTGGGATTGTTTAATCAATTTTAATATCAATCTGAATGAAATTGTGAGTGAATTGCATGTGTTTTCAATCCGTTGTTATGTTCAGACACCGGCTGAGGTTTCAATATAATAAAACTACATAAAAACGCGTTGCAGCGCGTAATTAAGTAAGTGAAACTTAATTTAAATCTATTTATTGCTTGTGCAATACTTGGTTTGCTGTATTTATTTTTAATTTTTCTACTTTGACTTTTGGTATTTTTTAGGACATTTCTCACATATCGGCCAGCCTTTTAAAAATCTATCGACTTGACATATCTGTGTTGTTTTCGATGAATCGAAAACAGCTCTGCTTATATTTGTTCGATATATTTAAATAGTGCTGCCAACTTGCCGGAGGGTTGGTTTGCGCGCGATTTTTGAAACAGGCGAGTACAACACAGAAACAAGAAAAATATGGAGAAACAAAATCCCAACAGGCAAGTACCCAGCTTTACGTCGGTATGTGGTGCCCGACGAATATGCTCGAAATCGAAAATGCTATACACGCGTCCGAAGCCGGATGTACTGCAGAGCATATTACAGTCAAAAGCCAACCCGGAATACAAATCCCGTCGTCTGTGGTATGAACTCAATATGCCAGAGTGCGTAAGTCATCTGTTCGATGGGCAAACATTATCCGATCTACCCGAGGGTATGGCTTGTGGTAAAGCCAAAAAACGTCGGAAAACTAACGAAAAGCCTGGGGAGTTCGAGAGCAAGGAGAAGGCAACATCCAACTATATGGCGATGCGAAAAGAGCGCGAAAACTTTCGTCGTAAGCTTGTTGAGCTCATTCTTCAAATGGAGGATGACGATGCTCCCGCCAAAGAATCAGTTCCGAATTTTCCCGATCAAAGCGAACGTGAAACTCTACGCTATTATTACTATATTAAGCACGGCATTGACACCATACACGTTTCCACCATCAGCAAAAAGACTCTCAAACGGTGAGTTATCGATGAATAATTACGATATACACTTTTTGAATCTCGATTTGCATTTGCATTTCGATTTGCAGCATCACAAATCTAGTTCCCGCCTTTCTGAAGAAATGGGAATCGGCTCTTGTTGAGAACATTGCAGAAGTACGCTCGGACTATGTGTTTGCCATGAAGAAAGCCGTGGTGGATTTCGTGCTCCGGCACTCAGTGCTCGATCGTTTAACCCAGGAGGGAACACCGGCTAAGTTCGATACGGCAGAGCGTAGGGAAATTAAAATTCTAATGAATCATTGGCGTTATCGGTAAGTTGAGCTATCGACTAATAAGAATATAAATTATACACTTTTAAAGAGTTAATTATAAAACCATTTATGGTGAGAGTCGTTAGAAAGTTTCCAGTTTCGAGGCATGCAATTGACATGCAATTACACCCACACAATGACACACTCAAACCCATGCACTCACGCGCATGTAAGTGTGGAGAGGTGTGTGTGTGTGTGTGTGTGAGGGGGCTTCCATTGTAAATGGTATAAAGAATCCAATTGAAAATGAGTCGTCAGAGCGCGAAATCTTATAAAATAACTTGACAATACGCATATATATCTGGGGAATTGGTGGGGGGTGGGGATGGTTGTAGAAGTTGGCTGTAACGGCGACATTATGAAGAGCCTCTGTCGTGGCAATGGGGAACGCGAGAAATCGCTTTGCGTCGTGCCAAAAAGTTTTTAACCGCACTTTTGCAACTACAATGGCTGCTCCAGCGGAAATGGAAAAGCAGCAGGAGCGGCAGGCATAAGACGCCAAGGAGAAGACGAAGCGGAAGAACTGAGAAAGCTAAAAGTTAAGTTCTCCCGTGTATTGGTTTGACATTTGATGAGCAACAGTAAAAGTGGGCGGGGAGGCAAACTCACACACACACACACACACACTCGCACACACACACACACTCGCACACTTGGAATATAAGTTGTAAAAAGGATATGCTTAAAAATGAATTGAACTTGTCGCTGACACTGAGTAGCGCCCAGGCTGGGCGTAACTGCGGCAAGGGCGTTGCCAGATGCAAAAACTTTTTGTGTTGCGCCTACACTAAGTGGGTCGTCAGTTAAATTGGGCGGCCCATCGATAAGTGTATGTATGTATGCCTGTGTACGTGTGAGTGTGTGTGTGTGTGAGAGTGGGGGCGAGGTTTTCGCTTCTAATTTATAGCTTTAAGCATTTAGCATCATTAAATGTAGGCCAATCTTAGGGAGTAGGCGGTCTTGGACCTCTGCACAGACTGCTTAATGGGCCATGTTAAAATAGCTCAAGTGAAAAGTTTTCGCATTGAGATAATTTGCATACTGTTTCCCACCTTCTCTACATCATTCTCTTTCCATCTTGCCATTCTCTTCAATTTCTTTAACCGCAGCTACGATGAGAACTACAATCGCCTGGTGACAACACTTTTCTGCATCCATCGAAGCGTCGCCAGCATTCTTGAGGTATGGAGCATGAAGTATAGTAACAAGACCCTGGTCAATATAGAAGAGCTCAGCAAGATCGAGCAGCCGTTCTCTCTATTCAACTTTGTGGTAAGTCTTGGAATTGATTAAAGCTATTCAAAATAACGTTTCCCTTTCATAGTACATATGCGGTGGTCACATAGACATAGGCAAGCAAATGCTGGAGGAAGTCTGGTATGGTGAGATACACACCACGCTGCTAAGGGCCAGCAAACGTGGCCAATTGCCGGACATTAGACGCATGACCCTGGTCAAGAGATTCTTCAATTGTGTGGCAGCTTTAATGACCCAACAGCTGGAGGACATATGCATACGCAGCCTGAAAGCCTTTGCCAATTATATATGCGATTATGGAGTAAGGAAATGATATTATAAATAATATAAAACATTTATTTATCACATTCTCTTCCATAGAAAACGAATCCTGGCTTTGAGATCTCCATATTTTTGGCTGACGAGGATACCATCTCTTTCAATCCCAGCTTCTCAAAGATACAGAGCGAATTGTTGCGTGTCATTGATTCCATTGTAATGAGCGTACAGAATTTGCCCCGTATCGAGAGCAAGCTGTATACGGATCTAAAGATATCCAAGAAATACTTTCTTACGCCTACTGTGCCGGATAGTATTGTAGCCGATACCAAGAATAGAATCTGCCAAATGTTGGAGGAACAACGGATTGTGCCTGAGTTGCGCCTGCAGGACTTTGACGAGTTTATTGACCTGATTAATGGCATAGATTCTGAGCGTGTTGGTCGCTTTATGGAGGGCGATGCCACATTCGAGCAGTATATAGACCTGGTGTATGAGTATCGGGAAAAGGAAGATCGCATTGCGAAGGAGGTGTGGGGCGTCATTCGCTTGGGTTTCTATGAGTTCCATCGCGAAAAGTTCATTGAAAACATGGAACAATTGGCCAGAAAACTACAGACTGACCTCTTGGCTCGTATGGTCATAGATCAACAGGCGCGCATCTCTAGACTAGGCAAGGAGTACGATATGATAGCCAAGAAGGCATTGACTATACCCAAGGATACGGCCGAGTTGATGGAGCTAAAGGCTTATGTGGTGCATGCTGAAGAGAATCTGGTGCCGGAAATGGAGGGTCGCCTCAAGATCAATATGAATGAGATACTATGGCTGATGGATCATACGCTCTATTCTCCGCTGGAGATTAAAAACAATAGCAACTCGTTCCAGTGGTATCTGAAACTGGCATCCATCTTTGAGCAGCATCGTGGCATTATTGCGGAGAAGGTCATCGAGTACCAGGAGCTGCTGAAGAAACGCATCGAGTTGTTCCGCCGCGAGTTGCAGAACTATTTCGATCAGGTGCAGACCTATGATACCTGGGGTGACATCAAGCAGCTGGCCAAGTATAAAAAGCGGGCTGGATTGCTGGACCAACGTCTGGTGACTGCCATGGAGACCATCGATCAGATCAATGAAGAAGAAACAGCCTATGGCTGGGATCTTTCACAGTATCCAATTCGTAAGAAGACTCATGATCAGCTCAAGCCCTATAAAACACTCTTCGATGCGGGTCAGGACTTTATTGACAAGTGGGAACTCTGGATGTACTCCCAAGTGGGCTCCTTTGATCCCGATGAGATCGATAGCGATGTATCCAACTTCTATCGTGTTGTACAGAAGCTGGAGAAACAAATGGGTGATCATCCTCAGACCATGCAATTGATACTCGATGTCAAGGAGCAAATGGAACACTTCCGTGGACATATGCCTATTATAAACACGCTGGGCAATCCGGGAATGAAGGCACGCCATTGGGAACAAGTTTCTGAAATCATTGGCTTCCCCATTAAGGTATCGCCTGAGCTAACGCTGGAGAAGATTATCGAGTATCAATTGGATGAATACGTGCCCAAATTCGAGGCAATTTCCGAGAGTGCCACCAAGGAGAACAACCTCGAAAAGGCCATGGCCAAGATGATCAACGAATGGGAAGGTGTTGAGTTTAGTGTGTCCCCATACAGGTGAGAGTGTGATTCATTCATTATTCTGTTTGTTAGCATTTTGTAATTGAAATGTCTCCCACAGGGATTCGGGCACATACAAGCTGGCCGCCGTGGATGACATACAAATCCTGCTGGACGATCAAATCATCAAGACGCAGACAATGAAGAGTTCACCCTATATCAAACCATTTGAGGCAGAGATACTGTGAGTGTACTCCAACATGTCAACTGCAGACACACTTATTCACACTCCCTCACACACTCACACACACACACTCGTTGTGCACTTTTACAGCAAGTGGGAGGCGAAGCTGATGCTGCTGCAGGAGATAGTGGATGAATGGCTGCGTGTCCAGGCCACTTGGATGTATCTGGAGCCCATTTTCAGCTCACCCGACATACAGCAGCAAATGCCCGAGGAGGGACGACGCTTCAGTGCCGTGGATAAGGTGAGTTGTCTATTAATTACTCTATTCCATATATTATATCGTTGTTCTATCATCCACAGATATGGAAGGAGTTAATGAAACAGGTGTACGCGGATCCGCGTGTCATGACTGTTGTGCAAATCGAGAAGATGAATGAGAAGCTAAAGAAGGCATATGTACTGCTCGAAATTATCCAGAAGGGTCTCAATGCCTACTTGGAGAAGAAGCGTCTCTACTTCCCGCGCTTCTTCTTCCTGTCCAATGACGAGTTGCTCGAGATACTGTCCGAAACGAAGGATCCCACTCGCGTCCAACCGCATCTCAAGAAGTGCTTCGAGGGTATGAGTACACTGAAATTCAGCGAAGAACTGGAGGTATTGGCTATGTGCTCATCCGAACGTGAGGTGGTCTTCTTAGCGGATGTCATCTCGACGGCCAAGGCACGTGGACAGGTTGAGAAATGGCTGCTCGAACTGGAGTTTGACATGAAGAAGAGTGTACACCAAAAGATATCCGAGGCATTCTATAGCTATGTGAAGATGAAACGAGAACTTTGGGTATTGAGTTGGCCAGGCCAGACCGTGCAGTCCATATCGTTGACCTATTGGACTCTAGAGATCACAGAGTGTTTCCTCACCGAAACGCCCGTGGAGAGCCTCGAAAAGTATCTGCAAAAGTGCATAATGCAGATCAATAAAATCGTTGACCTTGTGCGTGGAGATCTCAACGCACAAAATCGCATAACACTTGGCGCCCTGGTGGTACTCGATGTCCATGCTCGTGATGTGCTTGCCGAGATTGTGGAGAAGGAAGTAAGCGACATGCAGGATTTCCAATGGCTGTGTCAGCTGCGATACTACTGGGAGGAGAATAACCTCGATACCCGCATGATCAACTGCTCATTGCCGTATGGCTACGAGTATCTGGGCAATACGCCACGTCTGGTGGTCACACCACTGACAGATCGTTGCTATCGCACCCTGTTTGCTGCCTTGAATTTACATTTGGGTGGTGCACCCGAGGGTCCAGCCGGTACTGGCAAGACGGAGACCACCAAGGATCTGGCAAAAGCCGTGGCCAAGCAGTGTGTGGTTTTCAATTGCTCCGATGGCTTGGATTACCTGGCGCTGGGCAAGTTCTTTAAGGGACTGGCATCGTGCGGCGCCTGGTCCTGCTTTGATGAGTTCAATCGTATCGATCTGGAGGTGTTGTCCGTGGTGGCTCAACAGATTTTGACCATACAGCGTGGCATTAACTCTGGCCTGCCCACGTTGGTCTTTGAGGGCACTACACTGACCCTGGATCCCACCTGTGCCGTGTTTATCACCATGAATCCTGGCTATGCCGGTCGCTCCGAGTTGCCCGATAATCTAAAGGTAAACGGAAGTTTTACAATGTGTTATGAGATTTGTAATTAATATATTTTTACTCCTAGGCCTTGTTCCGTTCAGTGGCTATGATGGTGCCGGATTATGCCTTAATTTCGGAGATTGAATTGTACTCCTATGGCTTCCTGCGTGCCAAGCCGCTGTCTGTCAAGATTGTGGCCACATATCGCTTGTGCTCCGAGCAGTTGAGTACCCAGAGCCATTATGATTATGGCATGAGAGCAGTGAAGTCTGTGCTCAAGGCTGCTGGTGCCCTGAAGCTGCGCTATCGTGATGAGAATGAGGACATATTGGTGCTGCGTTCCATTAAGGATGTCAATTTGCCCAAGTTCTTGAATCAGGATATTCCGCTATTCCAGGGCATTACCTCTGATCTGTTCCCTGGAGTTGTGCTGCCCGAGGCTGACTACGTATTGTTCAATGCTTGCACGGAACAGGCCTGCGAAAGGCAGAACAAACAGTGCACACCCTTTGTGCTGGAGAAGGTGCAGCAGGTGGGAGTCTGAGATATTACTCCAATATTCCAATATTTAATACTGTAAATGTCTTATAGCTGTACGAGATGATTGTGGTGCGCCATGGACTGATGTTGGTGGGTTATCCATTCGGTGGCAAGACCACAACTTATCACATCTTAGCCGAGACACTGGAGTGCATGGAGAAGAAAGATGGTTCGGAAAATCGTGCCATATATACGGTTATAAATCCCAAAGCCATCACCATGGGTCAGCTCTATGGCCAGTTCGATGCAGTGTCGCACGAGTGGAGCGATGGCATTCTGGCCGTCAACTATCGTATATTTGCCGTCTCCGATTCGCCGGATCGCAAGTGGCTGATCTTTGATGGTCCCGTGGATGCCATTTGGATTGAGAACATGAATACAGTGCTCGATGATAATAAGAAACTCTGCCTGATGTCCGGCGAGATTATACAGCTCTCGAACTCGACGAATTTGATATTTGAACCCATGGACTTGGAGGTGGCCTCTCCGGCCACAGTGTCACGTTGTGGCATGATCTATTTGGAGCCCAGCTCATTGGGTTGGGAGCCACTTGTGATCTCATGGAAGAACACGTTGCCCGCCTCATTCCACAGTGTTAGCAAGAATTTAATCTCTATGCTGATCCAACGATTCTGTCCCATACTACTCTACATTGTGCGGAAGAGTCTGCGCGAGATTGCACCCACCTCGGATACAAATCTGATGGTTAGTCTGATGAACTTCTTTGAGTGCTTCATTGACGATTTCCGCGATGAGAAATATGTGGCAAACATCTCCGATTTGGATTTCCGCGCCCAAGTCGAGGGGATTTTCCTATTCTCAGCGATCTGGTCACTTGGCGGATCACTGACTGCTGAAAGTCGGGAGAAGTTTAATCTGATTTTCCGCGCGTTAATGGAGAAGACTTTCCCAGAGAGCATGTACGAGACTTATGGCATAACAGAGGATCTGTATGTGGAGACGCTGGCCAAACCGTTCATCTTTCCCATACCGAAGCAGGGCTCGGTCTTTGACTATCGCTACATCAAGGAGGGCAAAGGCAAGTGGAAACCATGGCAGGATGATGTCAATGCGGCACCTCCACTACCACGAGACATACCCGTCAATCAGATCATCATTCAGACCAACGAGAGTGTGCGTATTGCTGCTGTGCTGGATCTACTCGTGCGTCACAGCAAGCCACTGATGCTGGTTGGACCCACTGGAACGGGCAAGAGTGTCTATATCATAGACTATATGCTGACTAAAATGGATCTGCAGGTGTACAAACCTTTACTTATTGCATTCTCTGCACAAACATCGGCCAATCAGACGCAGGACATCATCATGTCCAAGCTGGACAAGAGACGTAAAGGTGTCTTTGGTCCACCACTGAACAGTCGTTATGTCATCTTTGTCGACGATGTGTCCATGCCCCTCAAGGAGAACTATGGCGCCCAGCCACCCATTGAGCTGCTCCGCATGATGCTGGATCACATGATGTGGTATGATCGCAAGAATATTGTGCCGATGAAGCTTATCGATCTGCAGATGATCACGGCGATGGGTCCTCCTTCAACGGGTAATACGGTCACGCCACGTTTTCAGCGTTTCTTCAATGTGATATCAATTGATGACTTTAACGACGATATTATGAACACGATCTTTGGCAAGATTGTGCTCTGGCATTTGGACACGCGGTAAGTTATGGATTGGCAACTAGTTCAAACTAATCATTGTCTCCACTTCTTACAGCGGCTTCTCTAAGGAATTTGATCCCTGCATTGATGAGATTGTTGGAGCCACCTTATCGGTGTATAATGATGCCAAGCTAAATCTGCTGCCCACTCCGACCAAGTCGCATTATCTGTTCAACTTACGGGACTTCTCACGTGTTATACAGGGTGTGCTGCTGTCGGTGCCGGAGGCCACGGAGGATATGAATTCGATGCGGCGTCTGTGGGTGCACGAGGTGTTGCGGGTGTATGGCGATCGTTTGGTTGAGGATTCGGATCGTACATGGCTATTTGGGAAGCTATGCCGCACCGTTACGGATAGTTTTAATATGGATCCGAACAAGTTGTTTGCTCGCCTATTGGCCAAAGATAAGAAACTGGAGGAGGCCGATTTCCGTCAATTGATTTACTGTGATTTTACGAATCCGAAAGCGGATACCAAGAACTATGTTGAGGTGCAGGATCTGGAGGAGTTGCGTAGCGTGGTGGAGGCCTATCTTGTTGAATATAACAATATGTCTAAGAAACCAATGAATTTGGTTCTATTCCGCTTTGCCATCGAGCACTTATCTCGCGTGTGTCGCATTATAAAGCAGCCACGTAGTCATGCTCTGCTCATTGGAGTCGGCGGCTCCGGGCGCCAGAGCTTAACTCGATTGGCTTCGCATATATGCGACTACGAGCTGTTCCAAGTGGAAATAACACGTACATATGGTCCTTATGAGTTTCATGAGGATATGAAGTTGATATTACGCAAGATCGGTTCCTCTGAGATGCATGGGGTCTTTCTCTTTACGGACTCACAGGTAGAGCTGACAACAGTCATTAGTATAGTCTTTCATTATTTATGATTTCGCTTTGGGTTTTTCGTTCGCTAATGTATTGAGAGTTTTAGATAAAAGACGAATCATTCCTGGAAGATATTAGTAATCTCTTGAACTCCGGCGAGGTGCCCAATCTGTTTACCAATGAGGAGAAAATCGAGGTCGTCGAAAAGATGGCCCAGATCGACAAGCAGCGTGATAAGGCCATCCAGACCGATGGCAGTCCCGTGGCCCTATTTAACTTTTTCGTCACGGTGGGAACAGATTAAAACATTAATCCTTTAACTGTATTTCCTAACTAATCATGATTCTCGGTACAGACCTGCAAGGAGCAATTGCACATTGTGCTGGCCATGTCACCCATTGGTGATGCTTTGCGTAATCGCATTAGGAAGTTCCCCTCGGTTGTCAATTGCTGTACGATCGACTGGTTCCAGCCCTGGCCAGAGGATGCCCTCTTAGCGGTGTCCACTCGTTTCCTGGCCACTGAGGATCTCACTGCCTTGGAGCGTAAGACGGCGATTGATATGTGTATGGAATTTCACACTTCCACACAAGATTTGTCCGCAAAGTTCTTCAACAGATTGCGTCGCTACAACTATGTGACGCCCACTTCGTATCTGGAGCTGATTCAAACCTTCAAGTCTTTGCTAAGTCAAAAACGAAAGTGAGTATGCCAAGTGAACTCAAGTTATCATTCCTAATCTCCTTGATCTTCTGTCCAGTGCCATAACGACGAATCGTAATCGCTATTTGACGGGCATCGCCCAGCTGGACATTGCGGCGCAGCAGGTGGCAGTGATGCAGGAGCAGCTGCAGGCATTGGAGCCTAAGCTGAAGGAGGCCTCCGAGATTGTGGCCGAGCAGGTGGCCAAGGTGACGGCGGACAGTGAGGTGGCAGCGCAGCAGCGAGAACTGGTCAAACTGGACGAGCAGGCGGCCAAGGAGCAGGCAGCTGTTGCTCAAGAGATCAAAGACGAGTGCGATGCCAAGCTGGGTGAGGCATTGCCCATTCTGGAGTCTGCTATGGCCGCCTTGAACACACTGACCACCGCTGATATTGCCGTGGTGAAGACCATGAAGAGTCCACCGCTTGGCGTACGCATTGTCATGGAGGCTGTGTGCATTCTGAAGGAAATGAAGCCGGACAAGGTGCCAAATCCCAGTGGAGTGGGCACTGTCGAAGACTACTGGGGTCCGTCCAAGCGTGTGCTCAGCGACATGAAGTTCCTGGACAGTCTGCTGAACTTTGACAAGGACAATATACCGCCAGAGGTGATGAAGAAGCTGCAACAGCGTATCCTCAACAACGAAGCCTTCGATCCGGAGAAGATCAAAACCGTTTCGGGTGCCTGCGAGGGTCTGTGTCGCTGGGTCATTGCGCTCTCCAAATACGATGTGGTTGCCAAGGTGGTGGCACCCAAGAAGATAGCCCTGGCCGAGGCCGAGGCCACCTACAATGCGGCCATGAAACTGCTCAACGAGAAGCTGGCTCAATTGGCGCGTGTTGAGGCCAATCTGGCCGCCATTCAAAAGATACTCGACGAACAGCTGCGGCAATTCGGGTGAGTACTTATCACTTCTTTGTAGTATAATACTTATATTGTTTGCTTTATTTCTTAGAATTTTGCAAGCAGAGCATGAGGCCTGTACCAAGAAACTACAACGGGCTCAGGAGCTTATTTCGGGATTAGGTGGAGAACGCACACGTTGGTCGGAATCCGCTAAAAACCTGCAGGCCAGCTTTAAGAGTGTCACTGGCGATGTGCTCATCTCATCGGGTGTGGTTGCCTATCTGGGACCATTCACCATCGATTTTCGCTTCAGTCAAATCAAGAGTTGGGTGACCAAATGTTTGGGCTATGGTGTTACCTGCTCCGCAGACTTTCAGCTGGCCGTGGTGCTGGGCGAACCGGTGGAGATTCGTTTCTGGAATATATGCGGCTTGCCCACAGATGCCTTCTCCATTGAGAGTGCGATTATGATGAAGTGAGTATGGCAGGGAATTGGGAATACTATGAGGATAGTCATAACTCGGTTTATTGTAAATCGGTCTATATATTTATGTACAGCTTCCAACGAGCTAATAATTTATGAACTTAAGATTCGAAGCAAAGCTTTTCCGGCTGAATTTCATTAGTAATCCGCGGCAACAGCTGTGGCTGAGTCACCCAATCCCATTTACTATAAACCATATAATCTCATTGGGCCGACATCTATTAAACAACCTGACACGGTAATTATGGCCAGGCACACGAAATGCACGTATTTTTTTGTTTATTTCTAATTACAAAACATAAAATGTTAGAATTCACGCATATTAAGAAAATTAAAGATACGGTGCTTAGCGCGTGGCATAGTGTGAGAACAGCGCCGGATGCTGCACGGTAGCTAAGGAGGGTTTTTAGGCTGTGTGTGTATGGGTGTGTGTGTGTGTGTGTGTGTGTGTGTGTGTTGATACGCCCGCATGTGGCCAGAGCAGAGTGTAGAGCAACGTATGCGCCGGTGGTTGCTTTTCAGTTCAAGGTACAAGAACCCCACAAGCGGGCAAAGGGAGTGGGGTGAATGGAAATGGCAGAGAAGAATTTTCATGTTTGATGCGTGTGCTTGAGTATTACGCATCTGGTGAGTTTCCATCGTGCACTCTCAACTCACTAAGGGCGGAACGTCGCGCTTGCCACATGCCACACCATGTCTCTTGTCGATTTAATAAAGGAAATTCTTGGCTGATGCTGATGCTGCCACAGCCAATGCTTCCTGCGAAAGTGTTCAAAGTAATTTGGAGCATGCCCAAAATACCTGAGGTGTGTCTAAGGGTGAGGGCGGGCGACGGGACACACACACACACACAAAGGATAAGCAATTGATTAATGTGCGCTCGGGGCGCATTACGTTTAATTTTTACATATAGAACACACGTAGAATAGAGACACGTCAAATGAATAATGTGCGGATTTGCCACACGCAGTTTCAATCTATCGCTACTCTATTGATAGGGATAGGGCTAGCTCTACTCTTAGTTAAAGTAGCTAGTTTTATAGGGTAACTGCTAGTCGTCTCCACTATTAACTTTGCCTTGTTTTGTTTTCGTTTCCATCTCGTGTTCTTCAGTCTTAAACATTCATATGGGCCTGGCTGTTGGGTGGACTTGGGTGACACGTAGCACACATGGTGACCCTCTTAGACCCTGGACCAGCAAAAAGAGATACGTAAATTGCTAATATGGGGTAGCAGGTGCGGATATGCTATGCTGCTACTACATCCCTTGCTGTTTACTTGCATAAATGTTTGATTAAATAATGTTAATTTGGAAAAAGGTTGCCAAATGAAACCAGAACTGTCCTTGGGGAATAGGACATGACGCTGCACTGATGCTTTAAGCTTTGTAAGCTATAGATATGGCTTTAAATTTGTGACATTGATAGTGCGATATCATTTCTCTTCTGTGAGAATATGTTTGATTAAACAGTTTGGAGGAAACCTGTAAAAGGAAACCTGAATGGTCCTTGTGAACTATAGATAGGAGTAGTATAATATCATTTATGAAATGGTTTTCTTTTGTCCATTTGAAAATATGTTTGATTAAACCGTTTGGAGGCAGGTTGTCAAAGGAAAACTGAACTATTGATTCGACTTTAAATTTCTGCCATTGATTATATAATTTCATTTCTTTGCTCTCTGCTCGCTTTCTTTTGTCTGGCGTTCTATGCTTTCATTGCGAATTATTTAAAAATATTCTTTTGTTTGTTGCCTGGAGAGAGACCCCTCTCTCTCCTCTCTCCCCAACCGTTTGCAGTTTCAACGCCTACAATTGCAAACATTTTCCACCGTATCTACGTGCAACTATTGTGCTCTCTGACCAGACACGTCACACATATGTACATATGCTTTATATATAGTGTATATATGTGTGTGTATTTCTTGTATTTGTATTTGCAGTATGCGCATTTATTCGCTGACATTTTTCATGGCATATTCACATAGAGTGCTTGGGTTGGAGGGTGGGTGGATTTTGTGGAATTGGCTCTTTTGTTTTGCCATCAAATATTTTTCATTCATCAAGTTTTCAATTTACAAAAATGTTCATTCATTCGCACGAACAATTTGTATTCGGTGTGAATTTGTCATGTGTTGCCTGGCTGTCGCGTTTCGGGCCACACTCATCTGCTGCTGTTGTTGTTGTTGTTGTTGATTTTCCTATTGTATCTGTAGCTGTATCTGCAAATGTATCTGTAGCGGTGGCTGTTGTATCTGTGAGTTATCGCACATGCTTGTAAAGCTCTAAACATTCTCAATGAATACATAAAAGTATGCATACAAATACACATATTTACACACACATCACATACATATATTATTCGTAGAATTTGCGCTTTGTGTATTTACAGTTCTGCTCTGGTTTTTCATTATGTAATTCTGCGAATTTGCCATCTATATTTGTCAATTCAATAGCATTATGAAATATTCTGTAAAGTTGTACTTGTGTATTATATTTTTGTGGTATTTATACCCTAAGCTAGATTATGCTAAGGGTTTATAGGATTGCAAGAGTAGTTGATGTTTTATAGCTGATATTTGTGAAAGGATTTATCCTCTATCTTCACTATGTTTAACTACAGTAAAGAACATATTTTACTTTACATTTATTTGAGCTTTTTCCAGGGTATTCACTATTCGTAACACCCTACACAAACTGTGCATAGAAAGAGTGGGAAATGAACAGATAGGAAATCACATTTTACCCACAGTTATTGAACTTGTTTTTCGTATCTGAATTACTTATTATAATTATGCGAAATCACATTTAAATTAACATTTTAGTACATGACACAATTACTTTATTTACTGCTTAAACTAAATTAATTGCTTGTAAATTAACCTTTACACAGAAATGCTCGACGCTGGCCTCTGATGATTGATCCACAGGGACAGGCGAATAAATGGATTAAGAACTATGAGAAGAACAACAAACTGTGCATTATACGGCTCAATCAGGCGGATTACACGCGTGTCCTGGAGAATGCCATACAATTTGGCTTGCCTGTGCTGCTCGAGAATATTGGCGAGGAGCTGGATCCCATACTGGAGTCCATATTGACCAAGACGCTGTTCAAACAGGGTGGCGCCTTGTGCATTAAACTGGGCGACACGGTCATAGAATATAATCACAGTTTCAAGTTGCGTTTAGTTATGGCATAAATTATGCGTTATATTAAAAGTGATGCCTCTTTTTTTACAGATTCTACATGACAACGAAGTTGAGAAATCCTCACTACCTGCCCGAGGTGGCAGTTAAGGTTACGCTATTGAATTTCATGATTACCACACAGGGTCTACAGGATCAATTGCTGGGCATCACGGTGGCCAGGGAGCGACCCGATTTGGAGGCGGAAAAGAATAATCTGATTGTGCAGGGTGCTGAGAATAAGCGCATGTTAAAGGAGACCGAGGATCAGATCTTGGAAGTACTCTCATCAGCCGAGAATATCCTAGAGGATGAGACTGCTGTACAGATCTTGAGTTCAGCCAAAGCTCTGGCCAATGATATTAGCGAGAAGCAGGTGATAACAGAAGCCACCGAAAAACAGATTGATTTGGCACGTCTCAGCTATGTGCCGATTGCAGAGCACTCGACTATACTATTCTTTACCATAGGTGGGTCAACCATAACTATGACTGTAGTTCTATATATTATTAACGTTATTTCTTTGCAGTGGAATTGGCCAACATTGATCCCATGTATCAGTACAGTTTGGTTTGGTTCGTCAACTTGTATATGGGTTCAATAGATAATACGGAAAAGGTGGACGATATTACGGCACGTCTGCTTGACCTAAGCAATCATTTCACCTATAGCCTCTACGTCAATATCTGTCGCAGTCTGTTCGAGCGTGTAAGTGCCTGAGTTGAATGGCAATCATTGTCAATTGGTCTAGCTACACGTACTACATACTACTGGACAACATGTATCTGTATCTATATCTCCGTCGAGTTTTATGTAATCCTATTGCGCTGCACTTGAATCTCTTTTTGTGCTCCTTTGTGGCTTCGTTAAGTTGTGCTTCACTGCGTTATAATAATTCCAAAGCCTTGGCTATAAGAACTTTCAACCTGAATGTCACTTCAATTGAGTTTATGCCAGCTGCGCACCGTGGAATGAATGTATAAAATTTGGCATACTTTCGTTGCGTGTTAGAGTTACTATTCATATCATTTTGATCTGCTCTAATGTAATGTTACAATCGAAATGAGTTTTTCTTCTCCCTGAACATGACTATTGAGGCGTGAAGATGATAGGCTGCTGATTAGGCGACACACTGTTAACACAACTACAACATTTTCCAGGCTGTTTTCTTTTAATTTTCTACTTGGCTAGCGCTCTTGAAAAGCCAACATTAATGTCACTCATGCTCTCCTCAACTCTTGGCACTCATCTGTTATTCGGCAAAACATTTTATCCGTCCACTGTGCAACTTTCACTGAGAGCATAATATTATTACGTAGCCTGGGAATCAAAGCAAAAGGCGGATAAATGGAAGCAGCAACAGCAGCAGCAACAGCAGCAGCAGCAGCAGGACTAACCAGGTCCTCGCTGGCTTTATGATGTTTTTCAGTC
The DNA here is from genome assembly GCA_035045005.1 of Liodrosophila aerea. Lineage (NCBI taxonomy): Eukaryota > Metazoa > Arthropoda > Insecta > Diptera > Drosophilidae > Liodrosophila > Liodrosophila aerea. The sequence continues at coordinate 95,211 of JAWNNL010000414.1, read as the reverse complement.
AATTATGCCGTGTGCCCTTGTGCCTTTGATCCCTGGCTTTTAATTTTCTTGTGCAAAAGAAGTAAAAGTGAAATGAAATGCTATCTGATTCCTATTTGGAATGTATAACCTTATGTAACCCCAAGCATAACCCATTTAATGCACGAGCAATGTCTGGAGTAAAACTAATGAAATTTCTTTCTTTCTGACAGGATAAGCTACTGTTCTCGCTCATATTGAACATCAATTTGATGAAGCATGAAAACCGCATTGACAACGCTGAATGGATGTTCCTGCTCACTGGCGGCATTGGCTTGGAGAATCCCCATAAGAATCCAGCCTCCTGGTTGGGCGTACAGAACTGGGATGAGATATGTCGCCTCTCCAGCTTCCCCAGCTTTAAAGGACTGCGAGAGGAGGTCACTGCCAAACCGGATAACTGGAGACCTCTATTCGATGCCAAGACACCGCAGGACAACGAAGCCATACCTGCCGCATGGTCCAAACGTCTGACTGATTTCCAAAAACTTCTTATATTGCGTTGTTTCCGTCCGGATAAACTGGTGCCGGCCGTGTTGAACTTTGTGGCTGGTGAGCTGGGTGCCAAGTTTGTGGATCCACCACAATTCGATTTGGGCGCCTCCTTCGCCGACTCGCACTGTTGTGTCCCATTGATATTCATTCTGACACCCGGCTCGGATCCCACGGCTACGCTATTGAAGTTTGCCGAGGATCAGGGCTTTGGTACGAATCGTTTGTTCTCTCTATCATTGGGCCAGGGACAGGGCCCTATTGCCGTCAAGATGATCGACGAGGGCGTTAAGATGGGCAACTGGGTGGTGCTGCAGAACTGCCATTTGGCTGCCAGCTTTATGCCTTCGCTGGAGAAGGTCTGTGAGAATCTGCTGCCCGATGCTACGCATCCAGATTTCCGCTTGTGGTTAACCTCGTATCCGGCTGAACATTTCCCTGTGGTGGTGCTGCAGAATGGCATCAAAATGACCAATGAACCGCCGAAAGGATTACGTTCCAATATCATGCGTTCCATGCTAAGTGATCCTATTAGCGATGTCGAGTGGTATGAATCCTGCACACAGCCTCGAGTCTTCAAGCAGTTGATCTACTCGCTGTGCTTCTTCCATGCCGTCATACAGGAACGTCGCTACTTTGGCCCGATCGGGTGGAATATACCCTATGAGTTCAATGAAACCGATCTGCGCATATCCCTGATGCAGTTGCTCATGTTCCTCAACCAGTACGAAACGGTCAACTATGATGCCTTGCGGTACTTGACTGGAGAGTGTAACTACGGAGGTCGTGTCACCGACGATTGGGATCGTCGTACACTGAAAACCATTCTGGATCGTTACTATTGCCCGGCTGTTATCGATCTGGAGAAAACCTACTATTTGGATGACTCTGGGGTGTACTTTATACCCGTGTTCAAGGAAGTCGATGCATATTTGAATTTCACACGCGATTTGCCAGCTTTATCAGCGCCATCCATATTCGGTTTCCATGCCAATGCGGACATCATGAAGGATCAAAAGGAGACGGACATGTTGCTCTCGCATACGCTGCTCACGCAGGTAAGTAGAGTTGTAGATGTAGAGCTATATAAAATCTATGTAATCATACACTGAAAACAATACCAAGTGCATTTCGGTATGCCGAATTGAGCTTCCTATTAAAGTAGTCTTAAGTTAGAGCTGCTTAAACATTCTATTGCTTCTTTATCTTAAAACCTTCCACTGCTGCCACACAAAGGAACGTTGGGTAAGTGAATAGCTCTAGTCATAAATTATATATAACTCTAGTTACTTAACTACATATTCGACTCTATGCATGCTGCATTATCTAGGATCTATATGAGAAACACGTAAGTAGTTGTGGTAAAAACATCCTTGGCTTTCCCGCTTATCCTTCCGTTGATCTTACGCTTACATGCTTGCGCTTTAGAAACTGGAGACACAACAAAGAGTTTACGTAGATGTGATAGCGAAACGTTTCCCCGCCAACCTATCCTTACCCACTCATCCTACCTGCCCATCCTTTCTCGCACTCTACGACATACCACTAAAGGACACAAGTAGTTCAAGTGATGACAGTGGCGGTTCCAAAGCCCTGACACCCGAAGAGGTCGTCACCAATGTGGCCACCGATATATTGGACAAGTTGCCCAAGCTATTCGATCGAGATGCTGCCCTATTGCGTTATCCAACCAAATATAACGAAAGTATGAATACGGTGCTGGTTCAGGAAATGGTACGATTCAATGTTCTATTAAATACAATACGCACCAGTCTGATTACATTGCGAAAGGGCATCAAAGGTGAGTATTATTATTATTCACAACTTAATTTATAATTGAAAATGAACGAGAAATTACATACATGCTACTGCTCTTCGTTCCTCTCTAGCTCTATGATTGAGTGCATCAGTGGTTCTTCTCGGGAAACCGATAGGTCATAGTTACTTCCTGTTACCACTACTGTGGGTCTCTTGATTTCTTTCGAATCGAAGAAGGTACTTCTGGCCGCCGGTCTAGGTTTTTCTTCAAAATCACTCATTCTGTTTAATGAGATTGCGGTGGCTCTACTCGAGTCGGAAAGCACCTGTAACTCTTTTACCGAGGGTATGTTGGGAATTTTATCCGGGACTTTCTCCGGGATGTCCTCTGGGATTTTCTCCGCGCTGGTCTTCTCCAACAGTTGCTCCTCTTCTTTAGGTGACGCTGGCTCCGCGATATCGCTTGGGGGTATTCCTGTGCTCTTTTCTGAGCTGATCTCTTCACCTTCGTACATGTCCTCCTCGAACTGGGATTTGTTCCACAAGCTGCCCTCATCGTCCGCTTCATATTCATCACGCTCATATTCAGTGCTCGATGGGGTGGGCTGCCCAATATCCAATATATCGGTAAGGGCTTCCATCAACTGTTCCTCTGCCTTAGGTGGTGGTTTATCAAATTGAATACCAATGTCAATTGACGAAGGCGTGGACCGACGATTTTGACGATCGGCGTTTCTATGCCGAAGCTGTGTAAAGTCGTCTTCTTTTAATATGTCCACGACACTTGTGATACTGATGACATCCATATCCATTGGCTCCATTCGGGGTTCCATGTCAGAGATGATTACCGTTTTCATATATTCATCGACTGCGCTGATGCGTTTCTTATCTTCCTCGTACACTTCTTCGGGCTCCAAGGCTTTGGTAATGTTATCATCTTTCATCTTCTTGATCAGCGACAAGATCTGTGTGCGAATTAATCTCATGTGCTGGATGTCGCCCTCGTCTTTATGGCTTTCTACATTTTTTCTATATTCATCTTTAGACATTTCCTCGAATTCCCGTATATTATCGTCTATCTTTATATCCGGATTAGAGAATACCATGCGAAGGTCAATCGGTTCCATGTGCGGCAATGGCATATGCATTTTCTCTATAATCATAGCGAAAACATCTTCAAGAATATCATAGGTATTCTCGTGGACCACACGCTCCTCTTCGGTCTTCCAGCGTCTCCCCGGAACTGCCTGCCGTATTAGCTTACGGATTATGGCCTCCGCCTCATACCAGCCCATGCGCTTTGGCTCGTCACTCTCACTGTCCGTGGAAAAGAGATACAGATCGTTGTCGATAAGGCGATCGATAAGGTCGCTGGTCAGAGTAGTGGCAATATCATACGTCTCCAACTCTTCCCAGATGCCCGGAAAGATCACATCATCCACTATATACTTGGCTATCAGATTCTTCTCGTGCTTCAACACCAATTCATTTACATCCGGAAAGACCATCGAACGGAGCATCTCACGCAGTGGCTCATAGGTCAGCGGTGTCTGTATCAGCTTGAAGCTGTCCAACCAGCGTTTAATATCCCGATCGATCTGTTTGGCCAATGTGGTGACCGAATCGGCCGCTTGGAATGCAGCAACGTGTCCCATATCGGTGGTTAGAATGGTGTCGATATACTCATCGGTCACGTCGTTGTGCACGGCATTCGTTTGCTGGAATATATCCTCGTATAGTACACGCAAATTGTTCTCCTTTTGGCGTAGGCCAGCTTCGGCAGCTTCACGTCGCCAGCGCTCCTTTTGGGCCAGAATGGAGAAGAAGTGCAGCTTGCGCTGTTCCTTGAGACGCTCCATTTCCTCGGCCAGGAATTGCATGATCCAGCCAATGGTGGTTCCCTCGTACATATGCAGCAATTGCTCCAAATCCTCATGCTCTCGTTCCGTTAGCATCTGTTTGGCCCTATTGGGGCTATGTTTGCGCCTCTCTTCATCCTCCAGGTATTGTTGTATAGCGAGGAGCTGCTCAGGCGGCAGATCTTCTTTTATTTCCTTCTGGGCTGCAGCAGTTCTACGTTGACGATCTTGGAAGTAGATCGTGGCTTCCCCAGTAGGTTCATATGCGCAGAATGGATGATCCTCCTCCTTGTGGCGTTTCTTCAGGCACTTGGGCGTTGTCTTATGTTTGGTTGCCTGAGATCTGAGTGTCTTGAGCGACTCGTATAGTTTCTGCAGATGCTTGTCGGAGCAGAAGTTCTGTTCGTATTCCTTGACATACTCCTTGGGTTTGGACCATTCCTTGAGCTTGGTGAATGGACAGCGCAACTTGTCCATATTCACACGTTTCTCCAGCTCATCGATGCGCATATCGAAGGCCTTGCGACCATCACCCACAAAGCTGCGACGTGCAGGATCCACACCATGCCGAATCAGTGGTCCATAGAACTCCGAACAGGGCGAACCCAGTGCCTGCAACGGAGTCTGTTTCTTCCAGCGACGCGAGGTGCCCGAGTTCTCGATGTGAAGACGTCGCATCGCACGCTGATACTCAATCTCATTCTTCTTGAGTCCCCGTTGGCGACGTTTCTCGATGACACCACATGCCGTCTGTATACGCGTCGTGGACGCATTGTGCATATCCTTCTCACGCTTATCGAACATGCGTATCACAATCTCCAGGCGCATCATTTGACACTCCTGTATGTACTCTTCCCGCTCAATCCAGTGCTCCCATTCGAAGGCCTCCAATATGGGACGATATTTGCTCTTGATGGCCTGCTCCCGGGCATCGTGCAGTTGCCGCATGAAGCTCGTCTTCAGCGCTTTGTTAAAGTCCCAACGTTTGCGGGCACGCTCCAAGATTTCCACCTCATACAGTCCCGGGGGCTTATCACCAGGCAGCAGCGCGGCCAATTGGAACAGTTCCAAGATCTCGTCCTGCTCCTTGTCCATAATTTCGGGTAAATAGGCCACCGTCTGGGCAGAGGATATTCTGTGAAAATCATTGGAAATTCAGAAGTCATTATAAATATATTGGTTCTTGCTTTACCTGTAGACAGTCTGTGTTGCCTGATCCTTAAACGGACGCTGGTCCACAAATTTGGGAAAGTAATCGCATTTGGTGGTGTAATCCTTTACACTCTGCACCGAATCCCGCATCTTCACCTCGAATGTGGTCACATTTGTGTCGCGATCCGTGAGGAAATCAATGCCTGGCGCCTTGAACTGGCACTCGCTGTCCGTGCGAGCTAGCCAGCCCACCTTGCGCTCGGCAGGATTGTTGGCTCCTTTAAAGAGTGGAGTAGATTACATTTCAATACAATATAATTAATATATTAGTATAATTCTACTTACCACCCACGGCTCTCGGATCTTTGGATGGATTGGTCGTCAAGCAGGACATGAGACCCGTTTGCATTTCGCTGTCTTTGACGGTGGTTTTCGGTGGCGACTGCAGCACCTTTCGCTGTTTGCCAAAGGTCACGCGCTTGGCATGCTTGGGTGGTTCGACTATGAGCTTCTCCTTGGAGCGCACCTTCTTGACCTCGTGTGTGTGTGGTGCACGCGGTGAGCTGACCATCGAGGTGGAGCTGGTGCGATGCATATGCCGTGCCTGCATAAGGAACTGCATTATGCCAGGATCCTGACCATTACAAGCATCCATGTCTGGCATTTTTCTTTTCACTCGAGTCTAAATAAATTATTAAATTTTTAATTATTTCTTTACACGCACAAGAATTCTAGAAATTTAAAGAGATTTATTGCTAATGATGAGGGAGTGTTTGACATCTGCTGTCCGATTTCTAATTAAGTGATTGATTTGTGTTTTATAATTGCTTCGCTCTGACTGCTTGATTAACTTTGCTCTGATTGCTAAGTAATTGGATTTCTCTGCGTTGATTATTTTCTTATTTTAGTTTTGAATTAGCAACATGAAATAAATATGATTTTTCTTTACCTCAGGTCTGGTGGTGATGTCTCCAGCGGTGGAAGCGGTGTACAAGTCTGTGCTGATTGCCAAAATACCCGCAATGTGGGCCGGCAAATCGTATCCAAGTCTCAAGCCACTCGGCAGCTATGTGGCGGACTTTTTGCGACGTTTGGAATTCCTCCAGGTGAGTAACAATTGCCATGGCAACCCGTGGAGTTGCTGCAGCAACGTTTGCTGTTTGCTAGGCCAATCAATAGTCGGGACCTACATAAACTAATGTTGACCCTCTTTCGATATTATAGCACTGGTATGACCATGGTGCCCCAACGACTTTCTGGTTGTCGGGCTTCTTCTTCACCCAGGCCTTTTTAACCGGCGCACAGCAGAATTATGCCCGTAAATATGTCATCTCCATCGATCTGTTGGCCTTCGACTACGATGTGCTGTCCATGGAGGAAACCGCTATCAAAGGTGTCGCTGCACCGGAGGATGGTGTCTTCGTCTATGGCATCTATCTGGAGGGCGCATGCTGGGATCGTAAATTGAGATTTATGGCTGAATCGAAGCCACGTGAGCTCTACGATACAATGCCCGTTATATGGCTGAAGCCCTTGAAGCGTACCGATCTGCCGGAACGTCATGTTTATGTTTGTCCCCTATACAAGACGGCGGAACGACGTGGTGTGCTGTCGACCACGGGACATAGTACCAATTTTGTTGTTGCCATGATGTTGACTTGTAATCCAAAGACACCGGTGGCTCATTGGATTATACGAGGTACGGCACTTTTATGTCAATTAAGTTTCTAAATTGCGTGCTAAACTGCTTCTGGCCTAAACACATACACACACACACACATACATGTGTATTTTTATATAGTAAATGTATTGATGTAGTGTAGTAAGAATAAATTATCAGCTAATGTTGTGCAGATTATCGAAAAACAAACATATTGGGTTTATTTTATTGTGTTTATGAGAAGGGAAGTCAAAAAAATGCGTGCAAGAGCTGGAACTGGTTCGCTTATAGAACAAAAGGGAGCTAAAAGTGTGGCCCATCGCAAGCAGCGTAAAAGTGCTGCCCATTTCTAGGTAGTCAACTTTAAGAGGTCGTTTGAGTTTAAATGTGAAGCCAGTATGAACAAAATATTAAGACAAACTTTGTGTAAAATACAAATGTCAATAAAGTCTACACCCTTACTTAACGCTTGTCTGAAAATAAGTGAAAAGAAAAGGAGTCGCAGTGAACTTGATAACTCTCTAATAAATTGTCAGCCTGATAAAAAGCCACGACGACTCAAATCACCAGGGAACGGTTTTAATCAGCTCTAAAAGCTTGTCAGCGTTAAAGTTCTCCTCCTGCCTTATGCAGGGCCTCATTTTGTGTGTGTTTTTTTAGCTCATCAATTTCAATTGAAGCACAGAGAACACCAACATGGTACCGCTATTATTTCATTCCTGAGCATCCAAATTAAAGTTTATCTTGTTGTTATTTTTACAAGAATTGAAGACACAAATAAATGACCCCAAATGGCGCTTGGATTTAAACTCATCCCAGCTGCAAGACGCGCGGGGGGTTGAGAGAGCTTGAGAGCGGGGCACGTTAATCATTTATTATCTGACATGACTGTGATTATTTAACTTTTAGCCTGGTAGCTGCCATATTTCATTTTAAGCTGCGAGTTCTCTCTTCTGTTCCTTTTGCCTTTTTTTGTATTTTAAATAATAGCAGACTTCTGGCTTCTGAGGAGGGTTGTAAGCGACTAATTTTGTATAATAATTTATGAGAAAAGTTTCGCAGAGTTTCTCGATAAGAAGAGAAGTGTTTGACGATTATGCGCAACACTTGTGTTATTAAATTTACCGCATGGATTTGCCGTTATAGCCAATTCAATATTCAAAAACTCACTCGAGTTTAAATTAGCCCAATTATGCTGCAATTTCAAACTGTGGTGGCTCACCTAGGGTTCCTCTGCTGCCCTTTTGTTATGCTTATCGTGCCTATTAATTATGACACTCTACTACTTGCAAATGCTTACAGTCTTCTTGTCCATTAATTACCACCTTGAAACTGTAACCACCCCCAAAAGAGAGCTACAGTTTCAGTCAGTTCTCAGCTCAGCGAGCTGTGCGTGACCCCATCAATGATAATGCCGCTAATTAAGCAAACAACATTTGCACAAAACTGTTTAAAGCGATTAGATAATGCTAAAATCTGCTCAAGTCTACACCCGTCAAAATGCCGTTATGTCTTAGGCGTCGCCATTTTGATTATGCTTGCGTTTCCTGCGCGTCTTTGCGGGGTAGCTTTGGGCTTGAAGCCAATGGGAACTAGTAAATTGGGTATATGCGGATTGTAGAAAGTTGAAAAGTTATATTTTCTTACATATTCGTATCAGAGCCAAAAGTTAAGAAGTTAGCTAGAAAAGCTAACATAGATAATAGAGTCAAAACTTTCACTTCAATTGTCTCTTATATATTATTTCCTATTTTGTAATTATGTATTTCTACACTTTTTATTTTCGATCCACTTTTCGTCGCTGTGTAAGTTCATAGACTCCAAGTTTCACTTCAAAGGTATTCTCATTTAAAATGCGTATCTCTTATGTCCTAAATTGTTATCTATTATTTCTTTGGCATTCTCTTCGGGTAGTTTTCTATTTTCCTTTTCGTTTTGCCAAATAATAATGCGTATTTATGAACAAACAACGAAATTATATTTACTTGTGCGCGCTCCGCCAATATTTGCATGCAATTAATTTTCCAAGTCCCAAACAACGGCGAGAACAACAACAACAACAACAACCATAATAAGAAGGAATCAAACGAACCGTAGCCTGGCATCCGCATCCCGAAAAGCCACTCTGCGATGAACAATTTTACCTCCTCCATGGCAGCAGGTTCGTCTCTCTTCCCCTCCGCCCCCCTCGCTGTTTGCCATGGTTCGGAATTTATTCTAAAAAGTATTGCTAACGAAAGGAATCGAAGAGGAATCGTTTAGTTGTTGTTGTTGTTGTTGTTATTATGGTGGCTGTATCTACTGATGCTGATGCTGATGATGGCGCTGATAACGATGCGCCAACTTTGGCAATGTTGCTGCTCCGCATCGCCCCCCACTCCGCCCACCACCCACTTCACCCACCATTAATGCCAGGCAACATTTTCTTTAAGAACTTGCCTTCGAGTTTTTTAATTAAATTTTCAAGCGTAAGACAAATAAAATGTGCAAAGTTGAGCGAAAAGTGTAGTCTGGGTGTAGGCTCTTTCTTAAACTCCCTCTCCACCACTCCATCACACCCCCTTCCCCTAGCTCGTTAAGAGGTCCAAGAAAAAAAAAATGAAGACATTTAACTACTAAATTCAACTCGTTACGTTTTATGGCCTTGCCAAGAGGCAGATCTCTGGAACGGATTGCTTCATTTTATGTTATCAAAAATATTTTCAGGCACTTAAATTAATTTATCGCTCTCTGACGGCAAACCTAAAGCCCCATATCAATGTTAGGTTTTAGGCCAAAATAAATTAATGTTCTAAACACAAAAAAATTGTAAATCAATATTTATTGTAATACGCTGAGTTAGGGTATTTGATGCGGGCTCTATGGACGGTGCTGGGGGAAATTACCAGGGCTTCCAATCGAAGCTAAAATTTGAAAGATGCTCAAATGAATAAAATGAACTAAATCAATTTTGGCTTAAATTGAATAAAATTCTATAATTTTAAATATTTTTGAAAGGTTTTTAATACCTTTTCCATTAAAATACTGTTGTCTAGAAGTTGTAGTCCAGAGTTCAAATCTCTCCTTTTTTTTGCCAAATATTAATCGAAATTTTAATCGAATCTTCGAATTTTGATGTCAAGTTTAAGCTAAACTTTAATCCTGGCTATAGGAAGTATTTCTCAGCAGATTTCAATAGCCTTAAATGATAACTTCAGTAAAGAACTTTCTCAACAAGCAGTTAGAGCATACACACTTCCTCCAACTGGAACTACCCTTTTGCTATGCTCTTTGGTTGGGGCATTGGCCTTTTGTTGGTTTCATTTTTTTCGCCGCTTATATTGTTAAATTTATGACATGAAATGTTTTGGCATTACTTTTGGGCGTTTTATCTGCGACCACGTACCACCTAAAGGTGGGCGCTTGTGGCTTGTTGGGCGTGGCAATGGCCGCTGCCTTTCGTGACATGAGGCAAACATCCCATAAAAATATGCTACGTTTATTTTTTTCGGCTTTGCTGGTTAGGTATGTATGACAATTTGTGGGATTTATGTGTCGAAGTTTTTATTTTTTATAACTCATATTTTTTTGCATATTTTTGTTGTTGTTGTTGTTGGTGATGCATAGTTAGAGACGAAACTGGAATTTGACTGGGAGATGCAGATTTGTTAACGCATATGGCATGTGCATACACGCTGGCATTGTCTGCCATTTATCAACTCTTGGGCAAACATAAAATTGCACTTATGCAGCCCAATCTGTAACCAAGCAACCAGGCATCGAGGAATCCCGGGCAGCCATGCAGCCAGGCATACTCCAGTCATTCCATCAGCCAACCATAACCAAAAATTTTCACTCAAGTGCATATGTGGGTGAGGCCAACACATGTGTGTGTGTATCTGTATGTAACTGTGTGTGCGTGTGTATGACTGTGCTTTGCTCTGCACCCGATAGCTTCAACCGCATAAATTGCTTTAGCACCAAAGGGATTTGTGTCAAAATCAGACCAAAAGAGCCAAAGAAAATGACAAGACGCGTCCGTTTCAAACAGTCTAGAATGTTTTCATTCTCTCTACGGTATAGCAGGCATGGCAGATACCCTGTAACTACCTAGCACTAACTGCCATTAGTTGAAGAACTTTTCAAGCATCATATCATTCCCTTTATGGTCTCCGAAAGCTACAGCAAAAATGGCAAAAGTTTCGCCTTAATTTTGTGTATTTGCTTTTACAGTTACAGCCAAAAGTTTTTCTACTTCAATAAGCTGCCGGCAAAAGCAACTCACGCATAAGTGGAAGTGAACATGCACTGAAAAAAATAAATAAAAAAATAGAGATCCTCAAATTAAAATTAAATTTTCTACTGAAGAATGATTTTTAATATATGAACTATATGGATAAATTATTAATCAAAATATAAGTTAAAAACAACTATAGGTAATTACTGTTTTAATAATATAAAAATCAGGTAATTTTTAACTAAAAGTTAGGCTAAGAAAATACCTCCGCCATTTAGGAAATTTCTCCGCTATAATGACTATATTTGCCTGATAATTATTGGGTATTTTTAGTCAATACATTTTGTTGAGTGTACATGTGTGTATGTGCCAGCATATGTATGTGTGTGTGTGTGTGTGTGTGGCAGCCATATTACTTGAATGCTCTGGCAAATCAGCTTACAACTTAAATTGAGGCACTTTCGTTTAGCTTCACTTTGCATGTTCGTGCTTTTTCCGCAATTCCTTAAGAGCTCGCGGCGGCAGCAGGATATATTCTAAACACAAAATGGCGGCAGAGTGGGGGAAGGGGGGCGGGGCAGTTGGGTGAGTGGCAGAGCGGAAGGTAGCAAAGAAACCGCCGCTGGCACAATTTAGTTGCTGCGGGATATGTTGAAGTTGTTGTTGCTGTTGTTGGCTGGTTGCAGGTTGTTGTTGTTGTTGCTGTTGCTGTTGTTGCCGCTGGCAACTTTTCACTTGCTCTATTTACCCAGCCATATATGTACATATGTATATAGAAGTATGTATGAGTATGCGTTAGAAATAAATCAAGGGATTTTTGGGATTTCGGTTTTTGCTTAGCTTAGTTTTGCTTTTCCTTTTGCCATATTCCTTATATTTTTTTGGCTCTTTTCCTCTACACATGTGCTTTGCCAGAGTAGGGGCGGCAGTCGGGGCGTGGCATTAGTTGGGGAGGGAGGAAAAATTGTTTAGTCCACCGCAGTCCAAGTTGTACAACAAGTTGTTGTTGTCTTGGGGCGAAACTCGTCAGCAAACTCAAATAGAAGTTGAAAACTTTACGACATGCAATTATGAACATTTCTTCTCTCCATACATACATACACCCAAACACACATACATATATACATATTGTGTTTTATTTTCTTTGGCCAAGAAAATGCACAAAAAAGACGCAGAAGAAATCATCCCTGTTTGTATTGAAATTAAGGAGTTTAGTTTGAAATTGAATTTGTCGAGCTTGATTTGGCCGAGACTGTGCAAAGTTTGATGTACCAATTTGGCAATGCTGCGTGCCCCATGCCCCATGCCCCATGCCTCATATAGTGGCATCTGCACTTAGCACTAATTAATGCTAAAGTTCTGTCGCCTGTTGGTAATCAGCTGTAAAGCCTAACCACTGTACATTATTGATAATATCAGAGTTGTTAGTGTAGCTCTAATTACGTACTGAATGCCTTTGATGTCCTCTGCAGCAAGCAGCTTGCCCTCTGTGTCTCTGTTTGTGTGTGTGTGTGGTTGGGAAATGCTGGGAAATGCGGTTAATTAAATGTAATGACATATTAGCATAATTATTTCAAACATTTGTGGCATTCGGTATGTGTCATTTGCTGCAATTTCTGCACAAATTATATACCAGAATTCCCTTTTTGGCCAATGTTAAATAGAAACACATCAGCTGTAAATTAAGAAGAAAATTGCTTTTTCGTGCAATTTATAATCAACTGCCGCATTTATTTAGCTCAGCAATAAGCAAAATATAAGTGGCCCAGCAGTGAACAAGCAGATCATGACTTGAAAGTACCCTGTGCTTTGCCTTATTATAAGTAAAGAAAAATGGAATTCAGACTGATGTATTTAAGTACCAAAAAAATAATAAGATATAAGCCTGGAAGCCTGTTTTATAAAGAATTCCGATTAAATATTGAAACCTTTTTTTCAATGAAGAAGTTAATACTATCTTGAACAAATTCTTGGCTAAAAGAATATTGAATATCCAATCACTAGACTGGTTCTCCCCTAATGATACACTCTGTGGAAAATTCACCGATGATTTTAATGTAAACATTGTGCTTTAAAGCCTCTGCGATAAGCTACACCCTTATATTTGCGAATATGATTTAAAATAAGCTATGAACAGCTTGTTTGTTATAAATAAGTTAACATATAAAAATATAAACTCTTTCTTCTATAATACTTATATCTCTATACAATTTAGTGACAGTTCTTTTATACAAAATATTTTATATTCACATTAGCAGTGAAGCAAAAGATATATAGTGAAATCTGCACTGGCATATTCAAAAGATTCAGATTAAAATCATAGAAAATAATCACTTTTACTATAGCAGTAGTCTTGCCTCATTTATCAGTACATCCTCTTCATACATTTTAATGGGTAACATTAACAATAATAACATAATTTCAAGGCTCAGGAAGCGTGAAATTAAGTGCTTGAAAAATATGCATGTGAATAAGAAATTATAAAATGAATGCACTCAGACACACTACGAGTGTATACGAGTGTATTCACAGGTTTTGAATGATGGCATGATTATCGTGTAAATCAATTAGTTGTTAATTAAATCTGCATAAAAATTCAACCTGTGTGACATTTAGCACTTTTCGGTCGAAACGAAATAAAATTCGTAGTTTCTATTAGATAAATTTCGATAATTAACTTTCAAATAGAATTTGCTTTAATTAAAGAGAAATATCGCATTTTATTTGCATATATTTTTCAGCTGAATATTAGGAAAATTTTTGGCAAACCGAAAAGCAGTCTGTCAAACGGCGAATGTAAGCATAAATTCCAATTAGATTTTGAATGCAAATTAAAATTGGGCAGTGTGTTTGACTGGCAGTATATAAGCAGTGGTATATATGTATTTGGGGTATATAGAAAAAACCAAATCAAATGCCAAATCAAACGAACGAAATAAACGAATGCACAAGCGTATAGCGTTTGACATTTAATTAAATAAGAGTCAGGATGAAAGGACTCCAACAACATGACCAATAACTTTCTACCTATGGTCACATGCTGTACTATTGTTGTTGTTGCTTTTGTTGTTGTTTCAGCTTGATTTTCGTTAACTTTTTTCATTTATTTGCGATGCTGGTCACAGCTGGCTGAGCGCGCACTTCCTTTTACATTCCCTTTTTTGTGCCTTTTGCCAGCTCTCGCACTTTGCGACAGCTCATAAAATGTGAGCAGCACGCATTAAAGGTATGTACATACATACATATGTATGTATATACATTTGTGTGTATATACTGGCTTTGACACTGAAGAATGGCCCGTGGGTGTCCCTGTCCTTAGTGCGAGGCAATATTATGATGAGCCAGGCAAAAGCAATATGAAAATGAGTCAACTGCAGCATACCATGCCGCCAGGCAAAAAAAGGACCTGTACGCTGCATACTTAGCGCAAATAAAAAAATATGTATGTACATAATATTTCCTAATAAGCAGAAAGCTGCTGAAGATGCTCACCGCTCCAGGCTCCATGACGCTAATAAAAGCGGATTGCTATGCACTAAATAGCCGAGGCATTTACTTAATTGACATCTGTGCCGTTGTCATCATTAAATATTTGCTTATTTATCAGCACAGCTGCGAGGTTCGAGTCGGTGTGAAAATGATGCCAATCTGTGGCGACAGGTGCCTGCCAATACTGGGCAAATAAGGCAGAGACTTTGACGTAGATCTGACGTGTGCAAACTCAATTTCAATTTGCATATATTTCAAGGATCAGTCGAAAGCCGACTGCTGAGGTACCCAAAAGAAAGTTAATAAGGTGTGTGCAAATACTACTGTATTCATTTTAAAGATAAGCTAAGAACAGAAAGAAGAAAACATATCAGGAAGCCAGACAGCGAGAAGAGAACTGAGGACTGCCAAGGAATGAGCAAAAGTTTACTTAGAATAGTCACCTGTAAGTATACAGGACATTGCATTGCTACGGAAGCATCTCAACAAGCTTAAAATTGTTGAAGATACACTCTGAAGACTCTGTCTTGACGAAGACGAAACTTAGGTAACTACTTCCTAAACAGTATGGAGATAAGAGCTCTTCAGCCAGGCAAAATCATTGCGGAAGAGCTGTAACTCAATTAGGCAGAGTGCACAATCGATCGTTGAGGTGGCAGTGTTACACGAATCTCTGAGAGAAAATATTAAATAAAGAAATAAACTAAATAATATATAAAATACAATAAAGCTGCATGACAATTGTAAGGAGTATTTGAAAGAAATAAATCTATAAAAGAAATAAGAGAATAGAAGCTGGGAAGAATTATAGACTACGGTCACATCAGTCAGTCCGTCTATCAGGTCAAAGAATTTAACATATAACATAGGTAGAAATTTTTAAATATTATTAAACTATATAAATTCATTTCTAAGAATTAAAGCTCATTTATTTCTTGCTCTTTTATTCCATTTTAATTAGGCGGCATTTGGTATTCACGCTTTAGGCTTTAGGCTTATTTTACCATAATATTTTTTGACAACTTATTTATTTTGTTATTTATTTATTTTTCTCTCAGTATTCTGCCACTTTGTTTGCAATTAAATTGCGTGAACGTTTATTGCTCCCGGGTGTAAATGATTTTTATATGTATGTAGTATTATCGTTTATTTTTCATTTTATATTTTTTGCTCTTTGTTTGCATACGGAATTTCCATTTTTAATTGGTTTTATTTCCATTTTTTCCATTTATTTCCCTTTTTATTTGCCAGTTGCTAGGTAACCAATAATACGTTGTGGTTGCGTGCTTTTTGTACGCACTGTAATTTTCCGGCAACTTACGCGAGTTTTTGTTTAAAATCAGGTGTTGCATCATTAAATATGAAAATTATAGCCATTTCGTTTAATTAAATATGCGTCTGATATTCGTAGAAGCAGTGCAAATAAAATAGTTGTTTAATAAATTAATGAAACTAGTTTAAAAGTGGGAAGAGTTAACAGAAAGAGTTTACAGAGTTTGGCATAGATTTCGTATGATTTGGTTAGGAAATGTATAAAACGATATACGATATTTATAGTTTATATACTTTAAAGATAAGGTAAGGAGAGGTCAATAATATATCGTCGAGATTTAAGGTATATATTTGCTGAATGCTAAAATTATTTAGGAATTCGTATGCCACCTTCTAGGTCTTACCATTTGGGCTGTCAGTCAGTCTGTTGTACTGCCTTCTAAATCTAAATATTTGTAGCAAAACCACCACTAACAGCTCATTAGGTTGTTAGCCCTCAACCTCCCTCAACCTCCCTCAACTCCCCACACACACACACCCACACACATCTGTCTATTTACACTTGCTACTCTGTCGATCCGTTAGCTGATTAATAAATCATTGCTTGCTGAAATCGATAATTCTCTGATAAACTCTGAGTATGCCTAAGTGTGTGTCTGTGTGTGTGTGGGTGTGTGTTTGAATAAGTACTGTTTGTTTGCTCCGACAGTTTGACACAGTTTGACACATTCGAAAAAGTTCGAATGCTATAAAATTTAGACAACAAAATCGAATTTTTTAAGCTGACATTTCAATGCTGATTGACAAATACGAAAGGAAAAGTAGTAGCAGAAGGCTGCAGTCGGGACTACTAACACGCATTTCTGATTGCGAATTTTTGAACTGACTATAAGGACCTTCTACTACATATACTTCAAAATATGGGCTCTACGCAACTTTTATTTTATGCAAATGTGAAAATTTCTGCATAAAATTCAAATGAAAATTTCGAAACAACTTTGACATGTAAATTTGAGGATATTTTCCAAATATTGCTGCCCATTTTGCGCAGTTTCTATCAAGTGTTAATCAAATACAGACCCACAATAAAGCGGTGGGTGGCGGAGGGGAGAGTGAATGGGAGACAGTGTACTCTGTACGTAAACATAAAAGAAATTGGCTTAAAGGCTTCGGCTCTGCCATTGGCTGTGAAGCCATGTGAAGCCAATTTATTTGCATTCTGTTTCTGTAGCCACGGCAACATTTTTATGAAGCGCGAAGCATTAAAAATCATATAAAATTTCCCTTTGACAAAGCACAAAGGGCAGACAGCAACAGAGAGTAAAAAAAAAGAGAAACCCAAACCCAATGTCGAACCCCAGCCTGATTCAGTCCCATAGTCCGCACTATTAAGACTCCGGGCTATGTGTGCTGCTGCTGCTGATGCTGCTGCAGCAGTAACAGGATATAGACCAGCCAAGCATCATCAAATGCAGCACATGCCGGGCAAAGAGGTCGACTGACAGACAGGCGGACAGACAGAATAGATAGACAGGGCGACGGACAGCGTAATCATTCTGCAGCACCCTCCACTGTTCCACTGTTCAACTGTTCAACTGTTCAATGTAGCCTTCAGGCTTTTGGCCTTCAGCCCACGACCCTCAGCATAACCATCAACCCTAATCAGAGGAGAGAGGCTCATAGGGCAGGGCCAACCCCCGCGTTTTGCGCTGATTATAAAATGCAAAACTAGTTCCATCAGCAGAACCAAAAAAAAAACCTGATTTTATGTTTACATTAAATTTTTTTTTATCCCGTCTCTAAAAATTCCATGTACATATGGGAGTTATAGATAATAAAGGGATATACATACACATATTGAGGCACATGCCAAGCCAATGTGTGCCTTTTAAAGCCATAAATTTTCGTCGTTCGTTATTGTTGTTTTTGGAATTATTGTTCTTATATTTCCCGTACTTATTTGAAGCCGTATTTCATGTATTGCTGCAAATAATATGCTCTAGCTATAGCTATATAATTTCCCTTTTATTGCAAAGATTTTCATGTATGAGTGCACGCACAGTGGGAGGAAAGCTGACTTATTGGGTGAATTTTGAGAAACTTTACAAAATGTGTATAAAGTAGAGTTAATAAATAGAAATACGGTTAAATAAAAAATATATAAAAAATTACTTTTCATTATATATAATAACTATATGATTGATCTGCATACTTAAGCATTATTTACAATACAATCTTTGATCTGGAATTTCATTTGATATACTTTTAAATAAAATATTAAGTGAATAATTTACCTTCTTGATCTTCGCTTTAATTTGTATATAGGATGTATCCAACTTTCAGTCTCCTAAGTATTACTGTTTGAGCTGGACATTGATGGAGAGTCAGTCAGGATAGAGTTTTTGTTACTAAAAATGCCAGAAAAGTGAAAAATTCAAACTATTTGCTAACTTTGTTACAATTTTATGATATTTTGCACATTCTACCCCCTTGTTAGGTCCATTCGCAACGTAATTTATTTAATTGTACTGCTACAGTTATTAGTTGATATATTATGTTGCCACAGAGCGAGAGAGAGTGAAAAACTAATTATATTTTGTGCATAGTTGGGTTCTGCTTCGCTTGGCGTTTCAAATTTCTTCTGCTTGTGCTATTCAATATATAATTATGGTTAGTTGATATTTCTGGGCGTTGTTCGTGCAATTTTCATTTGCAGCTGCACACACACACACACACACACACACGCACACAGTAACCAAACTAAGTGAAGCAAGGACTCGGCAAACCCATCGATGTGTGGTATTCAGGCTCCACTATAAAGTGGCCGAACAAACTGCCGCTATGTCATGGGTCTCTCGAAAAAAGGTCTTTCAGGCACACACACACACACACACACACACACACACACACACACACACACACACACACACACACTCACACACACATAGTTGGTTTGGCTTGAGGTCGTGGCCCTGGACTAAGGCGCCCTTACACTTCACCGCCCACCTCCTGCTCTTATGATGCTCCCCCCTTGTCGTAATCAGGTTGCTGCACGTTGTCGACGTTTACTTTTTGACTGCCAGAGGCAATTGCTTTATTAAGAGTTTCTGCTCTACTTGATACGAGTACAACCAACTCCCCCACCCCCTGTACGCATTTGCACCCTGCCACAGAGCACGTGTGTGTTTGTCTGTGTATCTCTGTGTGTGCGAGTGTGTGTGCAATGCTAAAGCTTAATCTTACTTAGTTAACTTTAAATTAAATCTTGATATTCACATATCGTTGACTCAGTTGCCCCTGCTGCTGACCTCCCCCCTGACCTTCTCCCGCCCACTCTGCTGCTGCTGCTGCCATTTCCGACTCGTTTTGAATGGGGCGTGGCAGCGTGGGGTGACTGCCGCAACATGGCGTTGTTTTAATGTGCAGGCTTACTGTGCGAGTGTGTGTGCGAGTGTGCGTGTGTGTGATGCCAATTTTAATGCGGTACACCCTTCCACACACACTCGCACACACACAGTGGGTAGGCAACTCATGTTTTTGCCATCAGGCAGACGGGCTCGCATATTTTTATTCTCATTTCTCACAATACATATGCGCATTATTAGTACAAGTATGTGTGTGTGTATCTGTTACCATAGAAATTTTATTTTAATATTTTTTTAATGAGCAGACTGAAAATTTAATACATTTTCGGTAGCTGCGGCTTCGCTGCTTCTTCTCCTTTTTTATTATTATTATTTTGTTTGCAATTGCTGCTGTAGTTACTGCCACACTTGCATTGCTCTGCCCTTTGTTACACACATATACATGTATTTTATTTTACTTTTTGCCTTAATTTTCCTTTTTTTTCATACGGTATTTAATTTTTATTTTTTGTACACTTTTATTACATGTCGGGTGGGTGGGGCGTGGGGCGTGGGTGGGTTGTGGTTTGTTGGGCTTTCTGTGGGCTCTCGGTTAATGTAAAGTTTGCCCAGCAATTTGCACATGTGCCGTTGGCATCTCAGCTATTTAAAGAGAGAGAATTTCGTATATGCATAGGTTTCCCATTTAATTTTTCTTTTTTTAATTTAACAGTTGCCAAACAATGTGCGGAAATATGTCTACAGGGAGGTAGTACTCAGTGTATTTGCAGCAAATGTGGGCGGTGAATTGTTACAAATTAATTTCAAATAGGGGAGGTGAAAGGGTGTAGGGAATTTGTGTTTTACTATGGTATATATGCAAACTTTACTAAGGTTTCCCTACTTTTGTTTTTGGAAATTAATATTCTTTTCAATTTTTAGTCATACATATAATTATATCTGTTTTCAGAAGACAGTAAACCTGCCTAAGATATCATTGAATTACTTATTCTAAGACCTTTGATATGAATTCTTTATAGATCTTCTCCAATTATATTTGACTTTAAAATTTGTAATTTCTGCCTTTTCAAACACACATTTTCCTGACTTCAGAGACTATTCCTTTTTTAATACTGAGTTCCTCAAAATTTCCTCTTCAAAGTTCCCAGAGTTCTTATTAGAAATAACTACTATTAGAATGTCTTCCACCATATCTTCATATGCTTCACTTTAACTCACTTTTACTATGAATAATTTAAAGAATAAATTCTTCTCCTCAGCAGTTTCAATTAGCAAACTTTTATTGCCAACTGTCTCTAACTAAATTTAATAAAAGGCTTTAGCTAAGCGGCATTTGCTGGCTACTAAGATTATACAGCTAAGACCTGATTTAATTGAATTGAGCAATTTGCTCAATTAGATGGGACATAGTGTCTATGTCTATGCATACAGCTAAAGTCCGCTCTTGATGGGAGCTGGTTTAGTTTGCGGATTTAGTTGGAAATGTCTTCGGCAAGTGACAGCTACGATATGTACTTGCTACTTAATACGAGCGTCTAACACATGCATTAGATTAAGACCATTTAATTGACACATCGATAAGGCGGAAAAGAAATGAAAACGAACGCTCAGCAGAGTATCTATGTATCTATTGTATATGTATCTATGTATTAAAGTCTTGTAGTAGTTGTACGGTTACTTACTCTGGTATTAGTGCCTTTGTTAGCCAGAGCTAAACGTCGTGCTCCAACGCCTGTAGCAGCAGCAGCAGCAGTAGCAATTCCTTCAATGGCAGCAAATTTGTTGGCAACAATTTGAAACGCTCATTTGTTGGGGCATTCAGTGACTCTGGCTTTGATGCTGGCTTCAAGGTGGCACACTGAGAATAGAGAGTAAAAATGGCAAAAAATGTAGAAAAAAATAAACTCAGTAAGCAATAGTAATGGGAATCGGAATCGGAATAGGACTCTCGTATTCGAAATGACACTGAAGCACTGGCATTGGGAATAAAAATGGAATGGAATGTTGCACACAGCTCGTAGATAGATTGAGGGGCGTCGAGTGGTTGTGTAATTTCTTGTAAAGTGCTCAATGAATCGAAATTAATTAGTAAAGGAAGCAGAAAAAAAAGAAAGAAGCAAACCGAGAAAGAAACCAGCAAAGCAAAGCAGAACAGAACAGAACCGAGGAGAATGGCAAAAGCAATGCAGAAATGAGCAGCTTCAACAATTTGTAACCTGAAGGAAACAAAGTTGAAGCACAGTAAAATAACGAAGGCAAAGAGAGAAAAGGAAAAAATTAAGATTTCCTTTTTCCCTAGTAATCATTTTTTACTTGCTTTTTTCTAGTATGCCCTGTAGAGTTGAAGCGGCAAAGGGTATATTAAGTCAGATACTTAACTCACTTTAGTGTAGTCATGAATTCTGCTTAAAAGTATTTTTTCTATAGAATTTTTTCTCTATTTTTTGCAGGGTATCTTCCAGTTAAGCTCACTCCAAGTTGTGTATATTTTTTTCAAATTTTTTTTGTCGCCTTTTGCCAAGTTGGCTTCTTTCATTTTGACTAGTCAGGGGGACATTTTACACATTGCCCGCGCTTTGAAGTGTAGAAATTTAATTAAATTCAGCTGGCGCAGTAGAAAAAATACTTATATATATGTAGTATATGGTGTATATATATTTGAGCAGAAGAAATAAACTAGGCGACAACAGCATTTGTTGGGGGAGATAATTTTGGGGTGTGATGCTGTGGAAGTTCGCACTTAATTAGAAATGCGATTACCGGGTCTTAGTCCATGCGGATTTTCACTCTCTTTTCCTGCTCCGTTTGCCTTTAAGTAGTTGGCATACATATATACTTTTTGTGAGGCTTTATTAAAATGCTAGGTCACAATACCGTAAGATATGTGCGTAGCGCAAATAAATTTGAATTCTTAATGGGGCCAAAGTTCGCGCACGTGCAATTCCACAGAAAGTCTGGTAAACTCTTTGCGCTTTCTCCCGTTTGAGCCCAGGGCTTTATGACAATTCCAAAAAAGTTATTTTATTTATTTTAATCGTAATTTTAATTTGAATTTTTTATCATGCCCTCAAGGAGTACGACGAGTATGTACATCCTTTTGGAGAAATGGCTCAGAAAGAGATTTCGGGCCCATATATTTGCCATTTATTTGCATATTTTTGTGCTGTTGTTGTTGAAATTGTTTCACCAACAGCAATTATTGTCAATTGCCGGCACAACAGCAACCACAACAACAAGATTTCTGCTTGGCTTAGCTCGGATCTTTTTGGGTTGGTCTTGGCTCTGGAGTTTGTTATTATTTTATGCCAAGTTCTGTGGTATTTTTCTCCCAGTCCGATCCTATTACGATGCTTCGTTCTGCCCAACTGCCTTGAGTACGGGCAATCTAAATTACTTATGTTGCTGCGTCTAAGGACTAGGGGTCCGAGTGCTGCGTCCAACTCCGTATACGAGTTACAGTCACTTCATATGCTGGCTGGCTGACTGGTTGGCTGACTGGTTGGTCCTTGGCAACGGCCAAGAGGCACTTATTTTTATTAACTTTTTGGCAACTAAGTGCACTTCAAAGTCCGTGCGTGTGTAGGTGTGTGTGTGTGTGTGTGTGTGGGTCTGTCGGTTGTTATGTGAACGAGTCGTCGTCGTCCTTAGGGACTGATGTTCTGCTCTCTGTGCGTGCTGTTGACCATCACAATTATAAATTTGAAAAGCTGTTGAGACTCAACATATTGCTCCACAGCTCGGCTTCGGTAATGCCCAAAATTCGTGCTTGCTTTAATTTTGCGGATTATGAAAGTCAGCAAATTGTAAAATTAATAAATTGTGAAAATAAAATTCAGCTGAATTTTTTAGCCAGCTTTGAAATATAATGCCAAAAATCCCAATCAATTTACAGTGGCATACAGGTTGACATTCTCGGTACTGGAAAAAAACGATTTGAATTATTTTTGGTTTGTGTTTTTTATGCTGTTGGCGCACATGAAAGGCAAAACCCGCATGTAGTGCTTTAGCGCCCAACTCCTACGCATTATAATCCGCAGCAACCAGCTCTTTGTCTTCCCACACGGTCTGTCTGTCTGTCTGACTGTCTCTCTGTCTGCTGGCAAAAAGCTGAAATTGAAAACTCAAAGTACATACAATGTTATTGCCATAATGGGCGTTGCTGACATGCATATTGTATGCGCAACGAATTTTCCACCGTTTTGCATACACACCCAACACACACACACACACCCATACACACACAATGCTGTTCTAAAAATATGCATATGCTTGCAGGCTCACACACACACAGATGCGCATAAACACCTGCGACTGTGAGTACGACTGCATGTGGCGTGCAAACAAACATTCAATTATAGCATACTTTTGTGCGTCTCAAAAAATGACGCCGCACTTTTTCGCACAGTCAGCAGAAGCAACGGCAGGCAGTGCCACAGTTGCCAGCTTTTGTTCGTTTGCTTTTAGCTAAGTGGCGTAGACGAGGCGTATGCCAGTTGCTATGGCATTTGCCACGATTTGTTATCGTTATCGAAAATGTTACGCTGAAAGTTTTAACAAGTACATTTTCACTTTACTTAGTTTAATTAAAATAACTAAAAATACTTAACGTACGAAAATATTTAAACTAACTATAGTCACTAACAAAAATAAAGTTTAAGCTGTAATTTTATTTCAAATAAGAACACTGAAGAAAAGTAAGAGGCAAAGTTTTAAACTTTGTGATAAGTAAATTTTATTCCCGTCTTGAGCTAGAGCATTAGCTAGTTGGCGTCTCTCAACTTTGTCAATTTTCTTTTGTTCACTTTGCCGTTTGCTTTTTCGCTAGTTGCTTTTTTTGTTTGTGCTGTTATTTTGTTGTGCACGGCATGCATCAGCTTGAGCCTGGTGTGCAATGACGATGGCTTCATTTGGCGCACACAGAAATGTTTATAGAGAAAAAAAATGAGCACACACAGGTAAACCGTACGTGTGTGTGCTGAAGTAGTTGCTGTTGTTGGGTGCCACTAATAGTTTTCAGCTCGTAAAAGCTTTGTTGTTGTTATTGTTGTTGGGCCTTCGATCTCAGAGCAGCGTATACGCTTTCACATGGCTCAGCGCCATTTGCTATAGGAGATGTGGCTGTTGTTATTGTTGTTGCTGTTGCTGTTGCTGCTGCTTGTGTGCTTACCATAGCGGAAACTTCCCAGGCAATTTCCGCTTTAAGTACCATTAAATTCGTATTCGTTTTAATGAGCTCTCAACATGATGCTGGCAGAGTCTGGCTGGAGGAAGGAGTTCGGCAAAGACTCTGGGCAGGCAGGGCTGGCATCTTCAATGACTGTCCGCCCACTCGGGGCTGACTGCTTGTCTTTATTTTAATGACATTCGATTTGTGTCTATGCAGCAGCACAACAAACAAAACAAACAGCTACAGCAACAGCAGCAGAGCAGAAGAAGTGCTGAAGAGAATACAGCTGTCGAGTTTGCTTTTGGCATTTGGGTATTTCGGCAATGGCATCTCTAAGGCTTGGCTTGGCTCGTCTCAATTCGGCTTACTCTGACCAACAGACAGTGAAATCTGCTTAAGTGAACGCACCTGCTGTGCTGTGCTTTCATTCAGACAAATCGATTCATTATCAGCTCGCTTGTCAACCACAAAAGCAAAGCAACTGCAGCTGGCAAACTAATTAATTTTCTTGCCTTTTGAAAATGGCATAAAGCATTGCGCATACGCCACGTTACACATAATTACTTTCCCTGCTTAATAAATAATTCAAAGCGTAACTTCCATCTACTATTCAGTTAAGTAGTAGCAAGCATCTTTGAAAAAGTGCAAAAAATCTAACGCCATTTGTGTTTGGCAAATGGATTATGTTGCAGCAGCTCGGCATTTTCGCAAATAGCTTTTCCAAACGTAACGCAAGGTGTGTGTGCAATAATTTGAGTGAAAACTTTGCTCTCATGCTGAAAGTTAAGACCCGCCTCTGGCAGCTAACTTTTGCTGGATCTGTATTCGGTTTTGGCTTACATTATCTCATTGCGTTGCACGTTTTTTAAGTTGGTCATTAGTTGGAGAATAAATGCTTTGCCAAGCACAAGCTACAAAGTTTTTGCTGTAGCAGTTTACTGCTTCAGTTCTGTTTGCTATCGTGCTACGTGTTGATGTCCTGCCTTACCACCTGCCTGGGCGCTGCAAGGCAACTTAAATATATTACCTGCCAGCGAGTGTTAAGTAGCTTCCATTTTTTTGCTCTTGCCTGTTAAAATGATAATTTTGCCATTACTATATATAAAAGTGTCTATAAACAAAGTGCCGTGACTGTTGCGTCCGACTGCCGCCTTACCATCTGCATTTTTCATTGTGTTAATGCTGCTTTTAATGTACGTTTATGCAAGTACTTTTTGGCTTAAGCCTTAACTAAGCTACTTACACTTTTTCACATGAAACTTTAAAAATTATTTCACTTACTTTTCGTTGATGCTGCACAAAAAAAGTTGCCAAATTTATAGCAGCTAATGCTAAGCAGCTGCATTACCTTCATATTTTTTATGGCAGCAGCTGGAGAGTGGAAATTGCAAGGGATATTTACTGCAATATTACGTTTAAATATGTATTGATACTATATGTATTTCAAATAAACTTCAAAATTAAATTAAAGTCAAATTAATTAAGATTAAAAATTGAATTCAAAGAGTAATTGTATTAAATATTAAGAAAAATCAAACTGAATTGCTTTGTGAACTGTAATTTTTTCTGTTCATGGTCAAAAATTTTTTTAGTGCTTTAAATAATCACACATAAATTAAGAACTATACATTTGTGACAGCGTTATCTCTTCAGCGAATTTGCTACATAAAGAAATATAATGGTGTATGTATAGTTGGCGAGATTTGGGTTTCACTATTCGTAAAGTAATTAAGTATAATAATTGACTATATTCACAAGTGAATATAGAGATAAGGCTGGTATAAAAGCAGTGATTGCGCATAGCAAGACTTCAGTAGTCACCTGCCTCTGGAATAATACTTCTAAGACATAAATAAAACTACAATAATATGGCAATCAAGACTATACTCTGTCTGCTCATCATAGCACTAGCTATAGAGACAGTAAGTTCTCTTATAAAGCAAAGGTACAACATCTTATTGTCTATATTTTCACAGCATTGCCAAGATACAATGGACCAGAATTCCGATTGTGGGAGTTTTTGCCTTAGAACTTTAAAACCTTTGACAGAACATGTGGGGCATTTGAAAAGTTACTTCAATACCATTAACGAAGATATGAAATATAACAATATGACGAGTCTCCTGAGGATAAAGTTTGATAGCCTCGACAGAAAGATAGATGAAAAGATTAAGGAGCAATTTGATTGTGATCGAAACCTGTTAGAAAAGTATGATCTGTTTGAAAGGAAGATAGATGAAAGGGTTAATACGAGTATTCAGAGTCAGAGTGTAGTCAGTGCAAAGCAGAATTCAGATTACATAGCCAGACTAGAGAGTATTCAAAGTCAGCATGAAAAAACTTTAGAGAATCATGAAGCATTAGAAGTCGCAATGCAGCAACACTTCGATACCTTCGACAGAAAGATTGATCAAAAGATAGACTTAGTAACACAGAAACTAGAGGCTGTAGTGCAGCAGTTTGAAAATCTCATCAGAAGAATTGATGAAAAATCGCATATAATCGAGGCAACATACCAAAAGCAGAGTGAAGATTATCTGGACAACCTGAACATGACGAAAAACCAACTACAAGGAAAGATTGATGAACACGACAAGAAGATTGAGGAAAGCTTGAACGGGATAATGAAAACCCCCGGCAAACCATTTACTAAAATCGGTTCTAAATATTACTATATTGATCATGATGCCGAACTGAATTGGAGGGAGGCATTTGAAAAATGTAAGGCGTTAGGTGGCCGTTTACCAGGGCGTATCCAAAATATGAAGGAGGCCAATGCTGTAAAGACACAACTAAGGGACGGTAAAGATTATTGGATTGGTACTTTCTGCACACTGGCATTTGGCTCCAATAGTACTATGATCTGTGGTACAATATCAAAAGTTCCATTTGATGGAGATGCCATGGGTTATGTAGTAAACGATTACAAACAGGCTTATGTCTGTGAATATGTTTTTTAACTCTCTCTGTACAGTAAGGATATTTTTAGTGAATAAAGTTAGTGATTATGTGTTAGCACATATATTTTTTAAAATGTTTAAAACAGTTGTTTATTTACTACAATTTCTATAGACTTGATGTCTACAATTCCTTGACAAAATTCTATTTTTAAAATACCAAATATTTAGCAAGTATTTGGGCTTGGTTAAAGTGCTCTCTGCGATTATCAAAGGAGCATTGATAAGCCTACAAAGACCTCCTTTCATTGAGCCAACTTTTACATCAGAATACTGTAGATTGTCGCATTGAATCAAGTCGGAGTATGAATAGAAATGGCAGTAGGCTAGAGCTCTGTAGTAGTACCTGGAGTACGTGTGCCGAGCTCCTTGGGCACATTCACTCAGCAAATTAAATAAACACCTATTTGGCATGCACACAACGAATTGTGCAATTACATTACATGTTGACACACACACTGGCACACTCGCACACTCGCACACATACAGATGCAGATCATGTCTGTATTATAGTGAGGTGTGGCACTCTGTCGACGGACGTTGAAATTTCCATTTCGGAAAGGGTGTTGTCAGTCAGTTGTACAATTTATCATATGTTGACAGAGCAACTGTCATAGTCGTGGCAACACTTGCCGCTGGGGCATGAGCAGCAGCGGCAGCATCCATAAGGCTCAATATTGTGCATGTGTCTTGCAACATTATGTGGCATTTTGTTTTTCTGGTTTCCCAGCTTTTTTGTTGTTGTTTTTCTTTTTGTCACTTGCCACTTGTCACTTGTCGCCGTCGTGTTTATTTGCCACAAGTTGCAAGTTCGGCCGCTCTGCTCAGCTCAGCTCAGCTCGCGTGTCCCTTGGCATTTGCAACTTTTGTTTTTACTGTTACTGTTCATCAACTGCTTTGCCACGTCTGCCACGTCAAGGCGACACTTAATTATGTTTGCTTCGGCTGCAGCAAAACTTTCTGCCCTCAGCGAAGAAAAATTGCTGGGAAATGTCAAAATGATTTTCACGTTCATAAATTATTGAAATTGCCAGAGTCTGTCATAGCCATAGTTGACTGTTTTTCCGCTCTCCATCTATTGTATATCCAGCTAATGCCTTATTTATTTATACGCTTTTCGTTTGGTGTTTTTTTCTGTATTTATTTTGGAATTTAATTTGGCAGCAGGTGCGACACAAGCTACCGTCTTTAACAGAACTAAGCATTGCCGTCAAAGCATTTTCCACAAACTTTTCCACTTATTTTCCCCAGCATTTTTTCGCGTACTCTATGTATCCTCCATACCTCTGCTGTGGTCTAGTATAAACTATTTCACCGTGTATTGTGCTGTTTTGTAAGTATTTCGCTTTGTTTGTGGATGGAGATGGGAGACTGAAAGGATGCTATTGCTGTAAAATTTATTTTGTTTTCGCATAACTTGCAAGTGTTTTTGCAGCTGTTCTGGGTGTGTGTGTGTGCCTGCCACTCAATAAATAACTAGCGAAAATAAACCCAGCTTCACCTGCAAAAAGAAAATAGAAAAAGGGAAAAACTTATAGACTAGCAGCGAGTGGATGCTGGCAGCACGTCATGAAGGACATGACAACTTGACGGCTGCGTTTCTGATGGGATTTCAAAAGTTGTAGCCAAAGGACACTTAATAATAGGACAGCGAATGCAAAGAGGAAAACTAGCGAAAACTTTACGCAAATAATAAAACAAAGTATCGTAACAGTTTTGCATCATTTTTTGTTGTAAATATTTCATTATTTATGTTTCGTCTGCGTCAGTAATAAAACGAATTATATGTATGAAATTCTCTCGCATAAACTTATTCAACAGTCAAACACTAAAATGCCAAGAGTTTTGTACTAATTTGTTGTAAATATTTCACAATGTATTCGCTAGCTCAGGTCTTCCTCAGTACCTTCATGGCCTCTGCATATTGTTCACGCTCATGTTTCATACGCTCCTGCTCCTTACGTCGCCTGGAACGACGTATTTCGGTGACGTATTGCTGATCCCGACGATCCCATTCACACTGACGCTCACGTTGACGCTCACGATCCCGATCCCGTTCACGCTCATGATCACGATCCTTGGCATATAAACTGTTGTTGCTGTTGTTGTTGTTGGGAGTCCAGTCGTAGATGTTATCGTAGTGATAGTTTAAGGTGCGAAAGAAGACACGGAACAGTTGCCGTAGATACACATAGTCTGGATCATCCTCGAAGCGTAGATTGCGAGCGTATTTCATGAAGAGAGCAAATTCGATGGGCAACGTTTTACAGGCTTCATCGATGCACATGCTCTGCTTGACCTCTAGAATTTTTTCATATTTCTGCTGTTTGGTCTGTGCCGTAATGCCCTGCCAAGGTAGTCTACCCAGATTGAGGTATAGGATGCAGTAAGTCAGGGATTCCAAATCATCACGACGCGACTGCTCGCTACCACTTTGGGCATTGATGGAGGCATAGCGAGCCGTTCCAGTCAAATTGCGATCCTTACGATGGGGCACATGCTGATGGCTCACTGGATCCCGATAGCGCTTGGCCAGACCAAAGTCAATCAGAAAGAACTTGGTGTTGTTCCGCCCAGTGCCTATGAGAAAGTTATCCGGCTTAACATCGCGATGTATGAAGGAGTTCGCGTGTATGCACTCCAGTCGCATCAAGAGCTGATCCACGACCATTAGTATGGTCTTCAATGAGAAGCGTCTCTTGCAGAGATTAAACAGATCCTCCAACGAGGGTCCCAGCAGCTCAATTACCATGGCATTGAACTTCCTCTCGCTGCTATAGTGATAGAGCACTGGAAAACCCGAATGTGAGCCAATCTGTTCATACACTTTGGCCTCATATCGTAGCAGGGGATACTTGACATCGGTCGATTCGATTTTAACCGCTACATCCTTGCCATCCTGTGTGTTAATACCCTGAAAGATCTCACCAAACGAACCACTGCCAATGGACTTTAGAAGGCGATATTTACCGCCCACCAGACGATTCTCTAGACACAAATGCGAGTGATTAACACGAGTTGCAGTCATTTTTCATGAATGCAGTTGGAATGGCAACTATTTAAAACAAGAATGGATAATTGCAACGATTACATATATTCTAAAAATTAACCGACTAAAACTATTTTGGCTCGCTCATTGATTTAGAAACAGGGGGGGTTTTATTTTTTTGTAAGCGCGTTAACCGAAAAGGGTTTCTACCCCAAAATAAAATAGCTGATTTTTGAATATTTTTTTAACCTAAGTCTAAAGATGTCTAATTGAATTTTTCGTATATGTTGTGTATTGCTTAGATCTGCTTTTTGAGTGAAAAATCTGTGTGCTGTGCGATGGCAGGTAGGTCAATATGTCAATATTGAAAAACGATAAAAAGTTGTACGTGTAATGGGAATTTCGACTATCGACTATTAAGTTTGATAACTTGACGTAATCTTGACCATAACTTGAATCGGATATCGAGTACAGGATGTCCAACTTTCAGTTGTGGTCGACTATAGCTTTCCGAGATTTCTTTAACCTACGAGAGTACAGTCTATGGATGTTTAGACTCTATACTTTAAAGAAGTATAAAGAGGTCTATTAGGTTTGATAAGTTGATTTATTCTTAGTCAAAGCTTAATTCGGATGTAGAGTACAGACTCTCCTACTTTCAGTTGCTGTCGACTGTAGCTTACCGGGAGTTTTTTCATTTTCGCGAGTATTGTTAGTATTATACTTCAATGAAAAGTATTTATTTCTGTTTTTAAAAACCATCAATTTGTGGGCAAAATAATTACCATCGATTATTTTGATACGCTACTCGTAAATATAAAATTAGATCATTAGCTTGTAATATTCGCATTCGCAATTAAATGAAGAGTGACAGTCTGCGCATAGAGTACAAGGCCGCAAAAAGCCAGAAAAGCATTTCCCATTGCCTGGGCAATGGCAATGGGAAAATGAGTGAAAATTAAGCGCTAGTAAAATAAATAAATAATGGAGCGAAACGCTGGCAAAATGAAGCATTTATTATAAAGCGGCTTATGTGCTTTGCTGATAACAATAATAACAATGATAATGATAATGATAATGACCAACATAATGATGGTTTTAATGGCACAAGTCAAGCTGTGTGTGTGTGTGTGTGTATCTGTGTGTGCAGCAGCCATTGCAAGCTGACACAATGCGAAACAAAGAACAAAGCAACCTAACTTTAGCTGCATGTGCGAGTGGGTGTGCGTGTGTGTGTGCTGGGTGTGTGTGTCTGCAGGTGCATTAAATGCTATTAGCAGCCCAGGTCCAAGCACCTTTCACTTGGCAACGGCCATTGTTAATAAATTCGAAACAAAAGGCCACACTAACACAATAACTAAGCACGCACTAAGTAGTAACTAAGTAGATGACAATGCTGCGCGTGTGGGCGTTAGCGCGCTGGGCGTGGCACAGTCAACTGGCCAAAGTCAGTTTATATATACACACACACACACGCACAGTTAAGTACTTTAGCCAAACCATAGAAATAGACATAAAAAGGAAAAATAAAATAAAGCAGCTAAAAAGAATAAGAGTAGAAGAAGCAGCAGCTAAAGATGCAGAAGAAGCAGCAGAAAATGACGATGAGGCAGCAAATAAAATAAAACAAATATAATGAGATTTCGTGCGGCTGTGTTGCGGGGGGTGGGCATAGCAAGCGGTCCAAGAAGCATTGCATACTTATCGGCGCGGGCGAGGCACGAATCGCGAAGGACGTGCAGAGCAAATGGCGTTTGCTATCTTTTGTCTGACTGCCAGTGTGTATACGTGTGTGTGTGTGTGTGTGTGTGTGTCTGCACAACAACTAAATTTATTTTAGTTTTAACTATTTGCCCGGCACAAACGACAGACGCGAATGCCATTCGTATATGTCTATGTGTGTGTGTGTGTGTGTGGTATACAGTATTTGACATCTACAAACTGCGCACACACACACACACACACACACAGCTGCACATACTTATTTTCACTTTTCAACAGCACAAAGCAGCACTGTGCACAAAGGATATTATAAATTACATACTCATTTCTTTTCTCTGTTTTTCTTTTATTTTTTCTGTGCCATTCGCCAAAGAGGAAAAAACTTTTGCAGAGTTACGCTCCCTCCATATATACTATATTATTATTGTCGTTTGCGTTGTTATAGTTCTCCTACTACTTCTTCTTCATCTTCATCTTCTTCGTCTTCGTCGTCTTCTTCTTCTTCTTCGCTAGTTTCAATTTTTGTCGTCTAAGGCCCTTGTTATTGTAATTGTAGCAGTTTATGTTCTTTGCTATGCAAACTTAATTCCATTTCGCTGTTTATGTGCTTGAAGCCAAGTGCTTATGTACTTGTTAAACTTAAATACGGCCATACACATACATACATACAGGGTGTTTCGTTCCTCTTTTTTTGTTTTTGGCTACACTGTTGCCTTTATATGCAGTTAGCATATTGCATTTGCCCTCATTACAACTAAATTGTTGTCTCTTAGACAATGTTTAACAAATGTATAAAGCATAATACAGGGTGTTCCAGTATTGTGCGTTATATGTTGGAGATTCCTTTTCATATTTGATATAAGGTCTAGTATGAGTTGTAAATTGTTAGTTATTTCCGCAAGAACAAGTAACTTATTAAGGCCACATATAGGGTGCTTTTTATTGAACTGGAATGAGATACAGTTTTTAAGTTGTTTTCGTTTTTAATATGAAATGGGCTTTCTCATTTGCTATTATTATTTATATTATTATTATAGAAGCTATATACAGGGTGCTTTTATTTAAAAAAAAACTATGATACATTTTTTCTAGTCATACCATCTCATATTCTCATGATCAAATAAGCCCACATAGGATATCTTACTCTTAGAGAAAAGTTGGACTTTGTTTTTGGTTTAATTTCCAACTGGTATCATTTCCTCTGGCACCCTGTATGTGGCAATCAAAGAAACAGCAGCAGCAGCAGCAACAAAAACAAAAATCAGCAGCCGCAGCAGCAGCAGCAGCAGCATCGTCAAGCACGAAAAAGTGGTCACCCCACACAGTCAAAAGTCTGCACGTCTGGACGCTTGGGATGAAGGGACGGACAGCCGTGCTGCTGTCAGCGTCGCTGCTGCGGCTGCTGTTGGCAGAGAGACTGTACCCAGCATACAACGCAAACAACTCACACACACACATATATGGAATGCTAGCGAGTGAACGAGAGCGCAATGCTGGTGATGAGCGAGAGAGCAGCGCGTAGAATTTGGTATGTATGCATGTACATATGGCAGCATATGGCAACATTCCACGCGCTCACTCAATGGCACTCAACAACAGCAGAGGTAGCAGCAGAGGCTGTAGCAGCGACAGCGACAGCGACTGAGGCAGCGACAGCATCATCAACAGCAGCGGCAGCAAAGTTTGAAGTTTCTGTTGACGTTGGCAGGCAGTAAAATTTCATACATTTTGGGCATTACCACCCCAAAAAAGAAGAAGAAGAAAAAGCAACAACAAGAGCAAGCTGTACTCTCCCTGTACCCCCTTGCCTATTTTAGTAAATCTCTTCTTTTTTTGGGTAGGGTAGTTTGTGTGTGTTTCAGCAGTAGCAGCGGCAGCGACAGCGATGTTGCCGGGACTATAAAAATGGATTTTTATTATGCTGCTGCTGATGCTGACGTTCTGTCGCTGCCGCTGCTACCGCAACTGTTGTTGTTGTTGCTGTTGAGAGCTTGCTCTCTCACCTTGGGCATAGGTAAAAGCAGAGCAATGCTCGCTCAGCATCTTTAGCTGAAAGCGCTTTTTGAGTCTAAGCTTAAAGCTTTGAGTGAGGCTGGGCAACGTTTGAGTGCTATAAAGGAAGCTCAACATGTTTGCCAAGCAGCAAATGAAATGTAAAAATAAAATGTTAAATTAAAATGTTAAGCAAAAAATGTTAGGCAAAAATGTTGAATGAAATGTTAAAGGAAAATGTTGAGCATAACAGTTGAATAATAATAGTGAATAAAAATGTTAAATTAAAATGTTTAAATAAAATGTTAAAATATATTTTACTTTTTTTTTTTTTTTTTTTTTATTTATTTTAAATCTATTTTTAAATCTTATTAACTAGTGTACTGCTACCAAGAGTGGCAGCTTAAGCTAATTGTATATAAAATATATTTTACAGCCACGAAGTTTTAACAGTAGAACATAGCAGAATAAGAAGCAACAGCAAAAGGTAATATATTTACAAACAATATTAAAAGTAGAGTTTTATTAAATTTAAAGCTGCTATTAATATTTTAAAATTGAAAATGAAAACGAAGAGCTTGCGAAGAATAAGTAGGCAGAGCTGAAAGAGCTTTTCAGCTAGTGATGCTGACAGCAAAAACAAGAGAAAAAAACTCACTCAAAATCGAAAGCCGGCAGCAACAGTCTGCTTGTCCCGTGAGAGTGAGTGCAATCACACACACACACACATATACAGCTGTATATACATATGAATGTTTGCTATATATAAGAAGCAACTATGTAATAAACAGGCAGAGCAGAGGCCCAGGCGAGGTCAGGCCAAGGGGCCGGGAGCTTGGGCATTGCCACCCTCAAAAACAGGACACTGCTGGGATTAAGTCGCCGCTGCGAGCAGCGCAGCTCATACATGAGTCATACGCGTATTGCTGTGTGTGTATCGGATGCTGTAGTAATGTATGCGAGTGTGTGTGAGTGAGTGTGTAAAGGTTTTGTATTATTGTGTTGTTGCCTTTGCCATTTTGTACATAAATCACAAGCAGCGAGAGAACCGATGCTGCCGCTGCCACAGTCGCTGCCTGCTGCTGGCTGCTGCGGCTGCTGCTGCTGCGTCCTCTGCGTCTGTGTACATGAGTGTGCAGCTGCTGCGTTTGGCATGGTGTGCGTGTGCCGCCATTTGGAATTTTTCGAAATTGGGGTTCGCTACAACAAACGCAATTCGTAGTAGACGTTTAGGCGTCAACTAGTGCGCTTGGTGCTGCGCTTACACACGTAACACGCTCAGCGATCAACAACGCTTTGCTCACGGCTCCAGTTCCTGCTGCTGCTGCTGCTGCCACTGCCACACTCACAGACACACACACCAACACCAACACACTAACGCAAACACAAACATATACTCGCACACACACCCACGCACACACTTGTACATGACAAATGGCTGTGCTGCAAAAACGAAAAGAAAGCAAAATCAGAACAACGCCAGAGACAGCACGACACTCGACACTGGAACAAAGCGAAAACTGCACAACAATAGGCAAACCATGGACAGACAGACAGACACACTACATTGATAATTAATAATAATTTGGCTTTAAGCTCACTCACACACTCACACACACGCACACACACCTCAGCTCGACTGGCAGCAAAATCTAACGAGTAAAATCCATCAAAAGTGAAACTCTGTGCAACACATAAAATTCTAATAATAATATGCCTGAAAAGTGTTAACAAAAGCCAATCGCAATCATCACTTACTTATAACAAATAATTAACAAATGATTAAAGCATGATTAAAGAGAAACTGCTCTAACGTTTCGTTTGACAAAGTGCGCGTTGTAACGCCAATGGGTATGTACTTGATGTTGTAATGGAATATGCTACTACTACTACGTCTGTCTATATGTCTGTTAAATTTTTTGGTGTTGTCGCTATTGATGTTGTCATTGTTGTTACTCTTATTGTTAATAATGATCGTCTCTATATAATTGCCGATAAATGATGAAAAGAAACTACCTTGATAATGATCTAAAATGTAATTGAGAAACGCTTAATATTTGACACAAGTTATAGAGTGAGTATTAAATGTCATTTCCATAATAATAACATATAACATTTTAGCGTTCATTTATGCATATTTATAAGAAGGTTAATTTGAATTTTTTACGATTTTTTATATGTGAATAATTTGAATATTTATACACACATTTAACACTTTTATTTGCTCACTTCATTTAATTGTAAATGTATCTATAATTTAGATTCAAAACACTGGCGACTAAAGAATATTTATAACATAAAATAATAGTAAATAAATTATAAATTATATGCTTAGAATTTCATATAAAACTTCAGAATTCATATATATTTAATACATTTTATGATCTACTCAATTAATTTATGATAAGACAACACAGACATTCATATACTACTATATGAAAATCTCATCATCGGCTTGACTCATCTTTTATTATAAGAGCTCATTTCTAAAAGACATTATATCATAATTTATATGAAAACTTTGCAATCAGACTCTCCACTTTCCACTTACTTAATTTCATATTAAGATTATACTAAGCTTAGTATTTCATTGACTTAAAGATATCATTTTAGCAACTGCTTAATTAGAATTTTATGTCAAAAGTTTGCTTTGTGGATTTGAAGTATTTAGTTTATTATATTTCATTGAAGTTTTTCATTTAAATTTGAACAAATTCTTAAATTATTAAAATACATATAATAATATTAAGAATATTTACTATTATTATTATTAAATATAACACAGACTCTTCACATAAGTGTGTTCATCTTACAGCCCATGATTTTCGCTTAATGAATCTTCGAGCATTCGTTAGTTACCAAAATTCTGCACAGCCTCTTATGCGTGGGCGTATAGCTGACTGCTACTACTACTACTACTACTACAATAAACATGCTCGTACACCCAGCCACACACACACACACAGAGTGTATTCATCGGCACTCTGCGAGTATGTGTGTGTCCATGTTCATGTCCCTCTGTGTTGATGGCGGGTGCTGTCGTAAAATCGAGTTCATCGTGAATTCGAAACGAGTATTCGCAGCACTGCGAATCTGAAGCACAGACAAGAAGCAGCAGGCACACACACACACACTACTCACACACACTAGCACACACACAGGAGCACAGAGGCGAGTGTCATGCGTCGTACGCGATGTCAAGGACCGCACCCAAAAATACTTCTTCTTTTTTTTGTGATGAGAAACAGTAGTAGTAGCTGAATGCTGTGAGATGATTTGTAGCTGTAGCTTTTGGGTGTGCACAGAGGTGTGTGTGTGTGTGTGAGCATTAATGGCAGGTGATTCGTGTTGTTGTTGTTTTTGTCACTGTTAGGTGCGCGTTAGGAAATGACATTTTTATGCGCTCTGCTCGTCCGTCTGTGTGCTGCAAACCAATACTACACCTAAAGGTACAAGTACGTGCTTTGCATGCAAATTTTTATATAGTATTTTTATTACCTTAAAAAACTTCAACTTGAAGCTTGAAACTGTGCCTTGCCCTTATCTCTTACGCTCGGCTGGCGTTGAAAATTTGTTTGGGCAGCATTTGCCCTTTTTTTGCGGGGTTCATTCAGACTTCAAGCACGTTCAGTTGTGTTGAATGAGTTTACGCGGATTGTTTTTTATAAAAATTTAAATAAAAGTAAAAAAAATTATAATTAGCATTAAAATAATGACGAAATTGAAGTAATATTAGCTCATCTTAAATATATTATTTATTAAAAATATATATTCAGAAATTTCTAAGCATTTGCTCATTCTTCAATGCCTCTTGAGAGTTACTTAATTTAATGATTAAAATATATAGATTTATATATTTAATTGTTAAGATAAGTTCAAGTTCTATTAGCCACAAAACTACAACGCCACATAAGTTGCAATTTAATGATGATTTCTAGAGTAATTTCGTCGAGCGAGCTAACAGTTTTTTATGAGCAACGTCTACTGTGCGGTGGCCTTTACAGCAGATTAAACAAAACAGCCCTGACATCTGTGGGACACAAGCTTGTCAACAGCTTGCTGTTCGCATAAAAGGAAAATCTATAAAAAAAAGAAAAGAAAGCAAAAAATATATAGGTGCTACGACCTCTAACACTTTCATCTTCTGAGCTGACAACATGAGGCAACCTTTCTCCTTAACTAGTTAAGTTTTTCCCTTTTTTTGCGCTGTCTGTGGCAATATGGAAAAGCGTGGAAACCATTGACATTAAAATCATGTTTAAGTGCTCATATGACAGCAATGCGACAGCAGCAACAACAGCAGCAACAGCAGCAGCAGCAGCAGCAGCTAATTGCAAGCCATTGAGACAGCTTCGCTGTGGGATATGTCGTGTGTGTGTGTGTGTGTGAGTCTTGTGTACAGGACACCATTTGCATGTGTGTATAGTATAGTATGTGTGTGCTTGTGTCTATGTGTTGAAGTCTACATAAAAGCCACAAGAGAGCAGGCATAAAATTTCTATGGCACAGCAGCAGACAGCAGCAGAAAACTTAATAGACTGAGGTCATATGAATACACTGAGCACAAAACTTTCCATGCAGCTTTTGTATATACGCTTTGGAGTTGAAATTATTTAGGTTGCGTTTGAAATCTTTTCATAAGTATAGTCTTTTGTTAACTAGTCTTTTATTATAGATATTTTAAGCATTTTGAGCTAAAGTAAAGTGTATATAAAGCAGCTAGAAATTGTGTAATTGAGTATACTTTGGAAAGAAGAAAGTTTTCAGTTTAGTCTTGCTATAAAATTTAGAGCACAATATCATAGAATTTTATATAATTTATTAGGTTTTTCATTATCAACTGTGAACTGACTGAAAGTCAGCCTATATTAGCTCAATTGGGTATTCAGTTTGCTTAGCAAAATTTTTGATATAGTCTAACTACTATTAATCTATTTACTCTAGCTGTTTTGTTTGACTAATTTTGTGACTAAGTAAATGAAGTTTTTATTACCATAATTCAGCTATTATTACCACTATTTTAATGGTATTTTATCTAAGTTTTTCTCCTTTAGCAATAGTTTATTTAGTTACATAACTTTAGTTATAATTTGCCATATTTTTTTTCAGAATCGAAGCCCTTTTGTCTGTGTTTATATTTTCGAATTGAAAACTATTTATAATACGATACTTTCTTCACATATATCTACTTTTCTCCTTTCTCAACAGTATCTGCCTTTATACCAGACTCAGCTACTTTTCTTCTTATATTTCTACTTTTCTCTTTTCCCAACATTATCTTACTATTTATAACAGACTCATCGTTACGCCTTGCCATCAATTTACTGACAGCCCTCCCCTTTTTTTTATCAGTGTAGAATGCCTGTAGCATTATTTGCATATTTCTAATGCACACTTTGGCCCGAATGTGTCTCCATGCTTAGGATGTGACTCGTCATTTGCAGACGATGCATAGGTAGAAGAAATACGAGTATGTGAGCTGCATATTATTATTTTTATATCCCTCTCTCAGTGTGCATTGAAGCATCAGGCCACAGGCAATCGATAATCGCTCAGAAGAAATTTAAATAGATGCAATTTAAATAGATACAATAGACTCTATCTATAGCCACGGCTTGAGGCTCAGCTGTTTGGCATGGGCCAACACCCAGCTGACAGCTGCTGATTTCATGCAATTTTTATGTACTATACGCCTCTGAAAATCGATGCTGTCTTTGTTGCTGCTGCACGTATTGTGTTGCCGATTTGAGCGCCAATTCGCTATAGAAAGAGAATCGAGGGAATCGAGAGAATCACGTGAATCACATGCCAGGCTAATGGCATTGCAGCCGTCGCAAAATGTGTGTCACGGGCCATAGTTGCAGCTCATAGAGCCGAGTCGAGTAGTGAATCGTTGTCAGGGTCTTTGGTCTTTTTGGTTTGACTATACAATTGGCCATTGTGCATTGTCAGTTGGTGCGCCGATCAGCTGCTGGCGATGTTGACAATAATGTGTGTTATCCTTTTGTTAGCGAGTCTCCCCAAAAATAAAAATGTATAAATAAACAGCTGACTCTGTTGAGCTGCCAGGACAGCCTCCAGCTGTGCTCTATTTGCGCGAAAAAAATCAGTAATGTTTCCTTTTACTTATACGAAATAAAGGAATACACTTTTAAATAAATTTAGTAAAATTTTCTAAGCATAGTTTGAAAGGTTTTCTATGACTTAAACAAAGTAAACCATATCCAAATGCTATTATTTACTTGAATAGATTTTAGAGTAGGATTTGGGATCTTTAACTAACTTAGAACATCACTTTGTAGTGAATAAATTATAGTTCTTTTGTAGTTGTGTAACTTTTAGTAAATATAATTTTAATATAATAAAATCTATATAATTTTTTAGCATTTAAATAAAATTTACTAAGCAAAAATTATAGTTAGATATATGCTATAGTTAGGTACAAATTTTGCCCATTCGTTTAAGGTGATTATAGGTTTTTGAAGCACTCTACATAAACTGTTAAATGACATCAAAGTATTATTATTTTTAATTAATTATATAGGTTATTTGTTATAATTTTACACATGAGTTTAACGATTACTTGCGCTCTAAATATATATTACATATCTAGGACTTTCTTAACCATTTATCCAACTTTTAAACTGCTTAAATTTTCCCTTCTTGTTTTTAATGTTTACTGCAAAGTACCAAATAAATTATTAACAAAAATATTACGTAAAATATAAATTACTCCTTGAACTCGTAGAATCATAAACCTTTTATCTGCATAATAATTCCTTAGAGATATATGTTAACAATTAAAGTTGACGATGGCAACATGATCTGACATTTACCTTTAGCTATTAGTGCATTCCAGCTGCAATAGTGTGATAGCGCGGATAAATCCGAGTTCCATTGATAAAAACTCGCGCGCATAAACAGGATATAAAAATGCATTTGCAACGCCGTAATAAAAGGGACACACAAACACACACGCACACCAATACTGATGCACATAATCATAAAAATCAGCAAGAGTACAACAATAACAAAGAGCAGCGGGCGCTCCTAAGCCAATGCACGTTTCAATGAGGTTTTTTTTCTCAATGCTGTTGGGCAGGACGAGGAGCTCCTCTATAGGCAGCTGGCAGGATAACCCAAAGCCAAAAATCTACAGCAACAACAACAACAACAACGACTGAAACCGGATTTCGTCTTTAGGCCAAGGGAGAGAGGGAGGGAGGGAGAGTGAGCGAGCGAGCGCTGCTGATCCTGTTACCGTCATCAACCCCTAAGCATTGAGATCAGGACTACTTAAGGCCCTCCGCCAGGATGAGAGTTTTGTAGCGTTGCGCATTCAGCAAATCGTGCAGTTCGATCGCGACAGTGGCTGACATCACAGCTCCCGTTCAAGGTGTAGTTGAACACCAAAAATAGAAAAAAATCTCCGTAAATTGTTCACTCGAAATAATTTTCATAAAGTGCTAGAGAACCGGTTCGGTACCGTGCGATGTATCGTTGGCATAATTCATTCTCTAAACCGTATAATTGCAAAGGATATTCGTCTGAAACTGGTCTCAACATCGTCAGCTGTTTTGCATCTCATTAAGTTCCAGCAACGAGCCATTGTACATTCAAGTGTTGCGTCGTTTGTTACGTTTTTCTCCTGGTATCCACTGTAGGCCTCTATGAATTTTGAGCATAAGGCACGCGGTGAATGCCAAGAGCGAACGAAACTCAACAGTTCCACAGACAACAAACGACAAATCAGTGCGAATAAAACTGATATACTATATAGAAAAGTATATTTTATAAGTGTGATAAATATTATTGAAAATATGTAATCATATCTATTGGAAAATATGATATTGTAAACGTAAAAGTTTTTACGCTATGAATAAGTGTATGAGGAAAACCATACATAATTTGTCATTGGTAAGTATAACTTCCGATTCTATCAACAATTTAACGCTGAAATGGTATTAGCATTTTGATATTATTTCTATTATATGCTATGATTTGGACGATATCGATCTGATATAATTCTTCAAGGAGAACTTATATAAAACGCGTAGAGCAGGAAATTTATTTCAGTGTAATAAGAGCTACGTTAAAAGACTTGAAAAGGAATATATCTTTATCTCTATAGCTACAATCGTTTGCTATTTTTTTCTATAAATAATTTGAAATATATTAGCAAATGTTCTAATTATGAAAAGTAGAATACCCTTCCATTAGATGTAGTAAATATTTAGTTTAAATAAGCAAGAAGAGAAGTTCCATGATAGTGGCTTCATTTTGTAGCTAAATTATATTAGTCTGAATCTGAATTTAATATAAATATTATTAGGTATAAAGAAATTATACAAATATTATTTTGAAAATTTTGAAAGGAATATAAAAGATAAAATGCCAAGTTAATTAGAGCAAATTTAAAAACTATGTTTCAAAAACTGTACTCCAAATTCAACTATGAAAAATCGAATATTTGATTACTAAGTAATATGTTTTTAAATTTAATTGGCTGGCGTTGCGATTCTAAAGACCACAAGCCTTAATTTATTACACCTTAAACTACATTTTGTGTACTTAAAAATTGAAAATATAAATCTTATATACCCTAAACACTAAAGAATGCTCATTACCTTTTAGCCTCTTAACTCAATTACTTTTAGCAAATTAGAGTTTCTCTTTATGCTCTCGAGACCTCAATTTGTATCTGAAAGCTGCTTTTCCATTACGCCAACGCTAAGCTTATTAAAACAATTGAAGTAACTCAGCGGATGCCAACTAAAATATGCCAATAAGCTGTAAAAAAAATAATGCCAGCTAAGGAGAAGCAGCAAGAGAAGGGGCAAGGGCAAGAGAAGAAGCAGCAGATTATAATTTCTTTGGCGGAAATTAATTTAACGTCAGCTACATGCAAAGTCCTTGCACAAATATGCATTAGCCGAGGCTTAGTGCAGCTGACGAGGCTGGGGCAAGCGAGATAAGATGGCGCTTTGAGCCCAATGGGGGCCGGAGGTCCACAAGGCCAGCGGAAACGGAAATGGGACGCAGCAGCTCGCTCATCACCTGCTAAAGAAAAAAAAAAGCGAAAGAGCAAAGAATGCAAAAGAAGACATTGCCAAAGGGAAAAGAAAGGTAAAGAAAAGCTGCAGCATACTTAGTAGAAAATTGCAAAATACGACAAATTTGTCAACTCAGATTGTGCATTCCACTGAAAGGAAAATAGCAGCAAGGTAAAGCGTGCAACGAAATTTAATTTATACATATTTTAACAGGATTTGCCATGGAAAAATACACACACATGCATGCAAAATCTGTGAGCTCGCAAAATGCATTAAAAAATGCAGTTGAAATGGAGGGAAAAATAGCATAGAGGACTAGAAAATATCCTATAAATGTGAGGGCTTGTAAGAGCTCAAGATTTGTGCAGATAAAAAGAAATATAAGTCATATAGCTAAATTAAATAACAACTAAAATTAATAGTCTCATTAGGACCTGTAAATATTATGGCACTTATTGATAAAGATTTCTGATAAGGTCTGCAAATAGTAATAAAATAAAGTTAATAAAGATGATAATAAAAAGCAATATTTATAATCTCTAATAGCTGCCTTCTCATTCTTAAAACTAAATTTAATAACCACTAAAATGAATTCAAAGTTTTATTAACTTATTAGACTAGAAGTTATGCTACAAATATCATGGCTGAAAATGTTAATGAAAGAGTCTTCAGATAAAATAGCAAATATTTTTAGCCTCTAATAGCCGTTTGCTAATGGAACTAAATTTAATAACTACTAAATTTAATAGCCAGAGTTTTCCACTCAAAGATTCTGATCTACTCCGCCGCTAATAAGCCTCTTATGTGTTGTTTACAGGGTATATATGCTATGCAAAAATAATGTGCACATGTTTGCCAAAGTGCTGGGATTTAGCAGCGACACATGAGCCAGGGGCGTACACTAGAGTGTGGGCGTGGCAGCATTAGTTCCTCACTGACTGAGCAAAGCGCTAACACACACACACACACATGAATTTATATGCATATATGTATGTGTAGTTTGTTCACTTCTTTTTTTTCTTTGCGCTTTTCTACGCGCTTCTCAGCACTCCGTAGTCCTGGGGCTCTGCTGTTGCTGTTCCTCCGGCTGCCGCTTTGGCATGCAAATTTGTTTGCATGAAAATGAAGGCAGTTGCCCCAGATGCCACATGCCACCAGCCACCC
Organism: Liodrosophila aerea; assembly: GCA_035045005.1. Classification (NCBI taxonomy): domain Eukaryota; kingdom Metazoa; phylum Arthropoda; class Insecta; order Diptera; family Drosophilidae; genus Liodrosophila; species Liodrosophila aerea. The sequence goes on along the minus strand of JAWNNL010000414.1, from coordinate 50,886 downwards.
ACTAGCCCCCGCCCAGCACTCGTGGGCATTGGGGCGTATGCGTTTCATTTCGCATATGCATAAAATGTATAGCTTTTGGGTTCTTCACTCGAGGCGCCTCGAGGCAGCAACTTGAGCGTGAGGCAGTGACCCAGCCTGGATTTTGGTGGCAATAAACGCAAAACTTAATAACTGTTCAATGCAGATTACCAAAGAGAGAGAGCGAACTGGAAGTTGCCAACATTTGCGAACAATGTTTGCCTTTTTCTTATGCAAATTTCGCAACGCAACTTGCAACACTCAAGTGCTTGCGGTTGCCACATCCTTTGCATATTTATGTATGCATGTGGTTAGTGGCAAGGAGCTGGAGCTGGAGTTGGGGCAGAGTAGTAGCTGTAGCAGTTAGCAACAACATTTTGATTGGCATTTGCATAAGCAGTTCAATGCAATTGCCTGTGGTTTCGCTCCAACATTTTTGCAGCCACATGAAAGACCAGGCCAAAAAGCATATGTGTATGGTCGAAACGAATATGTCTATATCCACTCACACACACAAACACACTCACACAAGCAGTTATATACACATAGTAGTTATTGCCGTTTATGAATGTGGCTGGCATAGCATATCCTGGGGAGGTCATTTGATTTGCTCATGCATGAAAATGTTCGCATTGCACTCATAAAAGCGGAAATTGAAAATATATAAATCTTATACAAACACACACACACACACAGACTCCCATGTGTGTGTACATAGGATATTGCATTTCGTGCTGAGGACTTTTCAAAACAACCAGAGCATACAGCGTACAGCAATCTCTTCCTTTGCCTCAATATTTATAATTATGTCTCACTCCAGACTGTGTTTTGACATCATTTGTTAGCAGTTGCCATAGACACAGAATTGTGCATTAAAGCAACTTGTTATGGCATTCAAATTGATATTGTTAATTGCTCATTATGATGTGTTCTTATCAAATGAAAGCAATGTAAATTGGCAACTATGATTGTTTGAAGTGCTGCAGTTATTCAGGCGAATAACTTGATTATGTTTAAGTTGGTTAAGTTATTTAAAGCAAAATAAACAAATGTAGTGAATGGTTAACAGTAATATTAATCATTTTAAAAATTTATATTAATTAGAAAAAGAATTAATTAAAATATACAAAGAAATATCTAAGAACACGAACGTGCTGAAATATTATTTGCCTTGGCAGGCATGACAATATCACAGTCGAGAGTAAGGTTATTAGATCTAACATTAGACAATACATTAATATACTTTATATCAATAATAAGTCTGCTTAATTAAGATGTAAAATAGAGCGATATATATGAAATAGATGCCAATCTACAGATCACTAAAAATCCTTTTCCCGATGGAGAAGTATTCTTTCGATTTGCTGATAGTCTAAAAATTATACATACTTTAGTTTCTGATTTTATTCTAGCATTTCATTAACTTTAGAACCATATGAAAATATTCCAAAATTATTATGATCATGCTCTGAAAGTAACAAATTAATGAACAACATTTTGGCTCATACTGTAGAACCATTCAGCGTTGAAATCTCTACTAGAATATACGAGTGTACAAATGTGATTCGATATACATATGTATGTGATACGGTAAAAACACAAACATTTATACTATATACGAATTGCTACTTCAAATTAGAAAATATACGAAAAATTACATTTTATTACATATTCACTAGCATGAACCCAATACAATTGTTTCTGCCACACTCTGCTGATTAAAATGCTCTAAAATATGCATTGCAAATTGAATTAGGAGTAAGAATAATTTCTGAGCTGGCTAAGAGCAAACTGTATGGGGGTAATCCATTAGAAAGTGCCAGCGACTGTGAGTGTGTGCGAGTGTAAAGCGCCATCTAAGCAGAAAATGGAAAAAGAAAACAGCAAAGACTTGGAAAATATTAAGGACGAACACGAACATAAATCCCCGGGAGTGTGTGTGTGTGTTGTGTGTTGTGTGTGTGTGCCAAGGAACTAAGTCTAATATAAAATGTGCCCCCAAAGAGTGATGAGTGAGGGGGGAGGGGAGCGTTTCGTACGGCTTGAAGAAAAAGCATCTGCAGAAGAGTTTTCCATTTCGCAATAATAAATCTGTGCATGCAATGAAATGTAACACGAGATATTGAATTGTGTGCTGGACACGAGGAGAGGCAGAAGAGGATGCCAGCGGGGTCGGGGTTAGGCCAAACCAGGCCAGTGTTGCTGTGTGATAAAGAAAAGTGGCAGCAAATGCGGAAGAATAATGCGACAGCACGAACAACAGACAGACGGACATACAGCGAGCCCAACAGTAGCTACAGTTGGGCGGTGGGCAAAGCGGGTGGATATGGTATGTGTGCATTACAATGGCAAAAAAATATAGGCTGACACAGAGAGAATAAGCTGAGGCGAGAGACAGGCAGGGGGAAGGACTCACAGAGACTCAGTACAATTGAGACAATGCAACGCCCGCAACATGGAACAAGCACAATTGCAATGCGGCAACTAATATTTTATGCGTGAAAGCAGCATAGATACGGACAGATCAAACGAGGGCAGTTCAATGAGTTTAGCTACAAATTAAACTAGATGAAATCAGTGGAAGAACAAGCGATTACAACTGCAGCTTAATCAACTGAAAACTAGGTATTCGCTTCACTGATTCGCCACTATAAAATAGTCAAACTTACACTGACAAAAAGGGTTTAGTATAATTTGAAAACTAAATAAATATATAGAATAAATAATATAAAGAAATATAATGAAAAAATTATATAACCCTATGAAAGTTTATAACGATTTTCAGCATACTTGAGAGTAGTTTTTGCACTTTTCGTTTTAGATATAAACTCCAGCTTTATCAACTGAAAACTAGGTATTCGCTAGACTGATTCTCTCATAATAAATGATCATCATACACTGACAAAAAAGCTTTAGCACAATTTAAAAACTAAATAATATAATGAAAACCCTAACAAAAAATGATATAACTTCATAGAAACCCTCTGCATTTTTATAAAGATTTTCAGCATACTTGAGAGTAGTTTTTGCACTCTTCCTTTTAGCATCTCCAATATTACTATATCCACTGGTAAACATCTAGTAAAACCACAACTGCGTATGTTAGGGTATTTAAGCATTGTCACGTGCCAGAAAACATGTTTTCACTTTGCCTCCGGCTGTTGCAATTTTCTCCTCTTATTTTTTTAGTTTGTCTTAACATGCTTGTGCAATTTTCCATTAAGGGAATTAGTTGCAGCGCAAGAAGTACGAGCAGATAGCAACAATGTGTACACATACTTATAAGTAAGACTGTAAGTAAGTATATGTATGTACTCGCCCATAAATGTATGTATACACATTCAGGTCTTTTACGAGTACCACGAACATGTGCTGATTTATAGAAGGTGACAGTTGTGGGCACCAAATGATAACGAGCTTTTCTCTGTGTACCCAGAGCAAGATATCTTTTATACTATATATATACTACGTTGCGAAAATTCTATCAAATGTTTGTTACTGCTAAATCTGGCATTTGTTTGCCAGCTGAAGATTTTGCTCACTGTTTTACCCGTCGAGAATTGCAATTGCCCCATGTTCATACCCTTCGTCCTTGCGTCCTTCCGTTTAGTCTGTAACAGCTGCAAGTGATGTGCATGAAAAGTGGTTTTTCGAGCGTACAAATACTAGAAAATCGTATACCCAGTCTCGGTCCCAGTCCCATTGCTAGTCCTAGTCACAGACTCAGTTCAGTTTCAGTTTCAGCAGAAAAGAATTCATTTTATTCTTTTTTTTGTCCTTTTTGTCGCTTTGCTATAAATTAAAGTTGTTGTCAGCGTCTCCATGGCACATGTGGCATATGCCGGGTAAAAGTTCACGCTGCAATTTATTATCTATATTTTTATTACAGAAATAAATATAATATGCTGGAAACAATTTAAGCTGAGTTCGTCCGAAGCAAATGCTGTAAAATATTTAATAACAGTTCGGAGAGAAAAGTTGTTGGAAAAGCAATTTGATCTTGCTTGAACTTAGCTTAGTCGAAGCTGTAATGTAGAGCTGATAAATGTTGTGTTAATTATGTGATATTTAAGTATGAAATGCTAGAAACTAGATTCGACTAAGTTAAAAAAAAATTCCATCAAGTTTATTAATTATTTTAAACAGAATTGTGTGTACTGCTAACTAGAAGATCTTCTTCCTAAATTATGGGCTATAGCTTAAACTGTATATAAGATTCTCATTATAGATTCACGTGAGTCTTATTCTTTGTTTAATATAAAGTTAAAAAATTAAGAACAAATTTTACTTAAAATATGTAACTAAAGTCCTAATAATACCGTACTCTATTCATTTTAGTTATTGCTTTCCCTCAATACACTCGTACTTAATAATGCACAAAATTGTTTCTGAATTTCTAAAATCTGTTTTTAATTGCAATTACTACGTCCCCCCCTTTGTCGTTATAATTTCGAATATGCACATAACCTCAAACAGTTTGCAAACTTTCAAACTATGTTAAGTATTTATGGCATAATTGTTGAACAACTGGGCTCGTTTCGGTTCGAATGCTGCACATAAGTATTTTCCAATCAATTTGACGAGTTGAATACTAAAAATTTCATTGCGAAACTTTTGCAGCAGAACACGACATAATTGTGTGTGTGTGTGTGTGTATTTGTGTGTGTATGCTGTGAGTGCATTTTAGCCATAAAATGAATTTATTAAAATTGGCCAAGCTAACAAAAGGCAGCAACAACAACAATAACAACGGAAAAAGTTTTTCTAAAAGCATTTGATGGAAATTAAACAATTTCAATTTTATTAATTGACTTTCAAAATCACGCAGAGAAAGAGAGGGACACAGAGAATTAGAGCAAGATAGAGCAGGCTTACAATGTAAAAATTGTTTAATTGAATTAAACCCATCATAAAAAAAAGTGAAACTCAAGTGCATAAAAAAGCAATTCAAACGGAAATATGAAATGCACATTTTACTATTTTATTTTATTTGCATTGTTTTTTATTCCGTTTTTCTGTTAATTTTTCATTTAACATTCGAACACGTTTTGGGCGCTAAAAAGTGCCTCAATTAAATTTAGCTATGGACCTAATGAGCCCGATAGCACATAACAAACGCGGCTTGGTCTGCATTTAACAGCCAAGGGGATTGACAGTGGAATTGAGTTACGGTATGAGAATTTAAATGAAAATGGCAATGAGTATGGCGAAGGGGATTGGGGGGGAATGGAGAATGGTGAATGGCGATGAGGCAAACCACACCAATAACAGCAAAAGCAAAACCAAATGAAAGCGTATGAAAATTGCCAACGTTGCAATGTTCAGTTTGGTTGTGCTATGGCATACCCCCAACTCCCTCGAAAAAGCTGAAACTGGTTCCGGATCCGGGCAGCCATGTTGATTTCATTTCATTTAGTAGCGTAGCGAGCACTTTTTGTTCTTGTTCGAAGTGAAATTCTCGTTTTGTCTTTCTCGCTCTGTGACTGTTCGTATTGCCTGTCAGTCTGTCCGTCTGTCTGCCTGGATGTGTATGAGTGTGTGTTGGAGTGTGTGTAGCTATGTGTGTGTGCCGTTGCCTGGCCACGCCAACGCGAAAACATTTCGTTCAATGGCCGCCAACGACGCATTGGCGTTTTGCAATGGCGTCTGGCTGGCAATTAGTATAAAACCAAACTGAAGCAACAAAAGGAAGACTTTTATATACCCTACATAGTAAATATATACTTATGACAGATCAGAAATTTACCTAATTTGAATTATGTTTTAGTCAAAACTATTTTTTATATATTTTTGATTAAATTAATTACAGCACAAACCGTTTGTTGATTTGTCCTGAAGAATTTCAGCCTGAATTTGAATTATGTTTTAGTCAAAACTATTTTTTATATATTTTTGATTAAATTAATTACAGCACAAACCGTTTGTTGATTTGTCCTGTAGAATTTCAGCCTGAATTTGAATCAATGATATATAAGTAAATCTTTTATTAAACCTTAATGACTATTACTGAATAAAAAAAGCATATTTGGTAATAGATATTAATACCTTAAAATACATATACCGAGGATTTAGAAGGCAGTCATACAAGGTGTGAATAGAGAGCTCTGTCCAAGAGGTTGCGGGTTTACTGACATCGCAGTTGAAGCTTTGAATTTTAATAGCATATAATATGCTTTGTTAAACTTATACATATTAATGAAAAATAATACCTTAATAATATATAAATTTTACCAATACTTTGTACTAAAAACTAACACATTTATCGCTGGTAAATATGCAGTAAGCATTGAATAGATTCATATAGAGAAATGCATAAATATTTTAGCAAAAGGAAAAGCATATTTCATTACATACATTTTCATTATTAATTATAAATATTTTAGCCAGAGATAAGAGTAAGAGTAAGAGTTTTAAATCCATTTTATATATTTCAAACTCTACTCTCTCATAGTGAATCCACATTTTATGCTAGCTCATGCCTTCTATAGAGTAATCAGTGTAAGCCGCAAACGTGTTGGCGGGGTTGGCCTAGACCTGGTCAAAAGGTGTACAGCCAGATAGATGGATGGCAAAGCATTCGTTTTCGGGGGAATACACAAAAACCGTACACTGAACTCAGGCAAAGACAACACATAGTCAAGTTGGCCAAGTTTCCTTGTTGTTGTTGTTGTTGGTGTTGGTGTTGCTGTTGTTCGACGACAAATCGAAAATAACAACAGGCCAACAGGCAAACATCAAATATGGCGACGGCACTCAACAGCAGCGACATACTCAGGGGAGCCACAGCTCCAAGAGTAACCCGCACGGGCTCTGTGTGGCTCTGGTCTCTGGCCTCAGTCCCCTCCTCCACCTGCAGCTCTTGCTCCATTTACGACCAGGACTACGGGTACGTCTCTGTGTGGCCCCAAACGTAGAAAATGCCCAAAACATCAGCAGCAGTAGCACTTCATGGAGTTCGACGAGTTCCCTTTCTATAGCTTTTTGCCTTTGTTGTAGTTGAAGTTGTAATGGTTGTTGTTGTTGCAAAAAACCGGCAAAAAGCAGCAACCGGTAAAATCGAATGTTCACTTTACTACACACACACACCCATAGATATATCTACTGCCATGCTCTCTCTTTGCCAACAGCTCTTACTCTTGCGCCCGATTTACTCCCACGCCTACACTCACACACACACACACACACACATGCATATAATGTATGAAATTTTGCACACATTTACAGTAATTGTAAATGTGTTGAAAATCGTTTGCACAACTGTGAGCAACCTCAGCCTGTGTGTGTGTCTGTGTGTGTGCCTCAATGCTTGCTCATTTGTTAAGGGGAAATGGCCTTTGTCTGTCTCACTGAGTGTATGTGTGTATGAGTGTGTGTGGGTGTTTGCCTGTGCTGTGTGCATCTATGCCCTGGCTGTGAGCGCAGCCATGTTTTTTTCAGCGAGCTGCAGGGCGCAAGCGCCAGCGCGTACACTGTGAGAAAATATTTCTAAAAAATGTGACTAACTCTACATAATGCGTAAATTGTGATCATGAGAATAAGTTGGTTAGTTTTACAGAATAGTGTAAGCATTACTTTAGTAAAAATTTAAATATGTTTTAGAAGATGCTTAGTGATATATTATACAAAAAATATTTGATTATTTAAATTTACAAGTTGTAAAAATACTTAAAAAAAAAATAGTGGAAAAAGTCAAAAAAAATTAATCAATTATAAAACATTTTTAGTGAAATATAAATGAATGCAAAATTATTGTATATTTTTTGATAATTATTTAAATATTATAACTAGCATTAAAAATATTTGCTGACGAATAAATTTTATTAAAATTTTAATTAAGCAAATAAAAGGCAAACAAAAAATTACATCGTAGTTGAAAGAGGCATAACTTTTTGCTATTACTTTGACTTTTGAAAAAGTGCATAAAATAAACTGTTGACATGCTTATGGCTTTGAGTTATTAGGAATTTACATAGTGTAATTATTTAATTTATAATGAGTTATTTTCCACAATTATTCTCAGAATTCACAACTTGTTGGCAAATATTTACGAGTTTTGAAATTTGCGTAACACCATAAACTTTTAGCCCCTTAATTGATTCATTATGAAGAGTGTTGTTACTTTAATCAACATCTACTCTAGTGATATTTCACCTTAACATGCTCATTAGAGAAGACAAGCAGTTAGTTACTCTGTATGTATGTGTGCTCTAAGATATGTGGCTGCTAATACTTATGGCCCAAGCCCATGTTAAATGCTAAGTGCCGCAGATGCTTTATGCATTTGAAATGCAGTCATTACTGCAGCTAACCGCATTAGTGATGCCCCCAGCTTGGCATGCTGCATGCTGTATGTTGCATGCTGGATGTGCAACAATCTGCTACATAGTATGCGAAGCATTCGACAAACAAACTAGAGAATCTCTAAGCAGGCAACCACTTGAGACTCTTCTGCTTCAGCTCAAGGGAGAGGCACACACGCTGCTGGCCTTGTGGCTGCCAGCAGTGGTGCCACCTGGCAACGCATCTGTGCGGCGAGCTATGCATGGCAACCGCTTTTATAGTCGGCCCCTTGGCAGTGGCTTTTAGCTGCGCACAACATGGCGTATGAGCAACGCACACACACGCACACACACACAGAATGAGAGAGAGAGCTGCTCTCCCAGATATTGCCATAGCAACCTTGACTACCTGGTGCTCATGCCCCATCAGCTTAACCTCGTGCTGGTTTGGCGTTTGGGGCAGCTGCCACGTCACTCGCTCGGTGGTCGCAGCTGCAGCCCCGAGTCCTTGCTCCTCTTAACCATTTTCATTTTTATTTTTTTGCCGTATTTTTTCTGTTTTGCGTTAGCTTGACGATGGCTTTGGTTTTGGCTTCGGCTTTGCCACTGCCATCGGTTGCCTTTGTACAGTTTTCGGGCGCAGACTTTTGGTTTTAATGGATCGATGACTCTTTGTAGCAGGAACATCATCATCATCAGCAGCAGCAGCAGCAGCATCAGCAGCAGCATCATCCTGGCCAGGCTACATCAGGCATCAGGGCTGTGGTGTGTCGTTGCTGTTTTTTTCTCAACTTTTTTCTACGCTTTTTGAGCACACACTTTGGCACCCCGTTGCTCCCGTTTGCTTTAGCCACAACTTTTCCTGTGGCAGCAAAGTTTTCCTTTCAGGCATGTGCCATGAAAAAATGTTTTCATACGGGGGAATTGCAAGTCAAGTCAAGCACATACATAGATAGTATATGATGCCAATACATATGTATGCAGATGGAGCACAGGTGGGGGAGGTAGCGTGTGCTGATTAGATTTTAGGCTTGCCTGAATGCCAAGATGCGGTCAGGTAAGAAGCTTTTCCGAGCGTGTGTGTGTGTGTGGGCCCAGAGGCTTTTCCTTAACGCATTTATAGGTTACCTGGCTATACCTAAGTGACTTGCTTAAAGTACCAGCATACTAGTACCTTAAAAACGTTGAGTAAGCAAAAATGGCATGGCATCGATAAGAAGTTGGCAAATGTTAAGCTTCCACTTCATGCTTGGCCAATACTACACAGTTCACTGCGAATGCGAATGCGTGGTCCGTGTCCTGGCTCAGGTACTTGTATTAAATTCTCTATACACACGCAGCATTTGCACTCGAGCAAATGCAAATAAAATACGCTTTTCAATGGAAATTGATTTATTTATATACGGTTTGCTAGCCAGGCACACAGATAAATAAATACGACTTTTGTTTGTTAGCTCGAGAGAGCTCGAGAGTGGAGTATAGCACTACAAGGTTATGCTGTAATGTGAGCTGTTGAAAGATGTGAGTAGCTAAACTAAAAGTAGAGAAATATTACAGTTGAGCTTATAAAAATTAAGTACAGTACTTTATACTCAATTTTCAATTGGATTTTAGTTTGGAATTCTTAGGAGTTCATATAAATAACTCAAGTATAACTTCAGTTGATTATGATAAGAGGAAAAATTCTGATAAAATTTATACTTAAACAACACATTTGTATTCTGAAATTTAACTGAATTTACATTAAAGTAAAAGTATTGAATATATGCCATAAATGACCATAACATACTCTATATTTTTAAATAAAAAATCAAAGATCTAATAGAATTTGTTGCTTAGACTCAACTATTTTAGTGGCTCAATTCGATCTTATTTTCTTAGAATTTTAGTTCAGCCTGAAACTCTAATTTCTAACTGAAATAAACTGCAGTCTGTATGTGTCTATATACCCGCTCTACACCCACCATTTGACCTAGGATATATTCAAACACAAAAGCATCTTCTGCTGCCTCAGTTGCGCTTCAAATTCTTATATTGTGTGTAGTATATTGTACACATAAACATAGATAACTGGCTGCTCTTCAATTGCATTGGCAAATAGTACAAGTTTTATAAACTGAGAGAGATGCAGCTTATAGTACATATTTATTGCAAAAATATTTATTTAGCAAGCAACTGTAGCTGCTTTCATATTTGTTGTGCTGTTTCGATCTATGGGAAAAGCATTTATAATATGAGCAAATAAAATGCATTATCTGCAAAAGCAGCAGCCGAATGAAAGGCTGTGGAAATGCATACTATAAATTATTCTAGGAATTATTTTAGTATTTCTTTTTATTGAAATTTAATGCAGTCTACTGTGAGAGATAGGCATATTGATTTCCTATCAATGTTAATAATGCTGAACTTTTAACTCTACTCTTTTTGCCAAAGAGATTTTTGTTAATGCTCTAAGCCCATTACGTAATGTGTCAAATGAAATTTTGGCCAACTAGGCGCATATGTAGTACATACATGCAGAGCTTAAACCCTAAGCCCTGAGTGCTAAGTAACTTTTGACAAACATACACACACACATACTATATACTATACACTAACAGCGCCAATTGACGACAAAATTTCAATTTGTCTAACGAGTTGGCGGGCAAAGTTTGTGCCCACATGGAAGGCTAAGAGCAGCTGCTGCTACAGCAACACAATCAAAGCCATCAAATGCATAAAGGCTTAGTGGCAACTTTGGCAAGCAGCCACGCCCATCTACGCCCACTCTAACCCTACGGTGTGTGTGCTGCACTAATGGAAAACAATTTTCAAGCGCTGAATTTGGTGCGCTAATGAAGTGAAGCTCTGCAGCAGCAGCAACAGCAGCAGCAGCAGCAACAAAACTGCAGCCAGTCGGCTATTAAAAAACTTTTAAAGGCTTCAGTTATTAATTTCCATGGTTCTTGTTTTTCCTTCCCCCCTTTTTTCTTTTTGGTAGGGCTGTCAGAGCCATTCGACGCCGGCTGCGTATTAAATTGGCTTAATTCACAGAAAATGGCAACACTGTTGCAGTCAAAGTGAAAACAACAACAACAACAGCAGGAACAGCAGCAGCAGCAACAGCAGCAGCAGCAACAGTAATCATCATCGAAATCATCGTAATCATCACGAGCATCCTTGCTTGTTGTCAACAGCAACATAATAAAACAAATAAGAATACACAAAGCGGTATACGATGAGCTAGCACGACTATGCGAATACCCTGTATTTGTTGGTAGAGAAAAAGTTGATGAATTAGTTATTGAAGACTCTTAAGTTAATGCTGTAGTTCATATGAATGTAATACAGAAATGATGAAAGCATTTTTTACTTTAGCTACTTTACTTCATTTAATTAAACTTTTAAAGTAAGTACTTAAAGAGTTTTACAGAGTATCATAGGAGTTTGTTATATTTTATGTATGTAGAAAACTCTTGCAAATGAATAATCCACAATTGTGCAGAGCACAAATTGCAATTGTTGCTTGCAGCTGCCAGTCAAGATACAAAATCTGAACAACAGTTTAACTGAGCATAGACGACTAGCAGAAACGCTATAAATTTGATATTAAATAAATATATAGATAAAATAAATTGTAATCAAATATATAAGACTTATATTCACAGTAACTATAAGACATATAACTAAAATTATAATAAATATTATCTAATCTATTATAATAAATTAATTTGTATTGTCATTCTTATCGGTTAATAGGCAACTGTAGAATGGATAACTTACTCTCCAGCAGCTCCTACAAGTTCCGGTAGTTGTTCATGCGCTTTTTGAACTAATGAACCAGCTGCAAGAGCTTCTGAATACGCCTACAATCGTTATCGGTCGATAGTGAGTAATACACTGCTGGTCTTAGGTTAGACGCACCAACTTTTGTTTTAAATAAAATGCTACATTTATTATCATGCTTATTCGAAATGCCCAAACAGCTTTCCTTAGCAGAGTTCGAATCTTGTTCGAAAAATATGTGCTCACAGCTGGTTGATTTGCGAAAAAATAACGGTACATTCGAACATTCTAGAAACTTCTATGGCAATCACGCGGTTTTTCGGTTGGTCATTGAAATAGACGCACTTTACATTTCTTTGTCTTGCGTAAACAAGTGCAGTGTTTTGTAGTGAGAAAATATTAAAAATAATCAAATAAATTGTTTTAAAGCTACAATTAAAGTAAAAATGGGAAAAGCTAGTGTTATGAACTTATTAGAACGTCAAAAAGTAGACTTTTTTCACTCGCAAGGACTGTCCAATCGAAACATTGCCAAAGAAATAAATCGCAGCTCCAGGACTGTTGATAGATATTTAAAAGATCCGGAGGCATATGGAAAAAACTTCAAAGGAAAAAAAAAAGCACTATCTGAACAAGCAGTACGCAAAATTGTCAGAATTGCGTCCAATTCGACGAAGTCCGCAGCTAAAATTAAGGAATTAGCCGGAGTAACAGCAAGCCTTTCAATATATATTAAAAATTGGGATATAAATATGTTAAACTAATAAACCAAAGCTAGTATTATTTCTTATTTACTATATGTACATATATTATATGCAAAATATCAGTTAGTGTATAAACTGGTGCGTTTCGAGTGGCAAAAAGCATTGCGCATACGCCCGAGTGCACTTGGCAATAATAATTTGAGCTGTCTGACAGTCAGTCAGGTGGTAACACAGACAAGCGAACGGCAAAGGACAAGCAAAACAGAAGAGCAGAGACAAGTAGAAGAGGAGGGACGAGGAGACAGTGGGAGGTACAGTGAAGCAAATGCCAAAGAAACTGTGCGTATATCATCAGCACTGTCTCGTGAGTTGACATAAATCACCAATGGCTAAACAAGTGATGCACACACTCGCACACACACTCGCACATACACTTAAGCCAATGCCATGGCAACTGCAAGATAGAAGATGTATGGCTGCTGCCCTGCTGAGTGACTGCTGCTAAGCTAGAGGCTTTCCCCAGTGGAGTGTGTAGTGTGTGTGTTGCCAAGGTGTGGTCAGCCCACGCAGCAGCAATCAATAAATAAATACGGCAGCGAGTGAAGTGGACATGCAAATCCCCAGCATGTACAGTTGTGATTGTGCGTGTGTGTGCGTGTGTGTGAGCCATGTTTCTATCAGGCTTAAGTCTTTGTAATCGATTTAGGCCTCTGCCAATGGCCGTCTGATATGTCCTTTGTTAATGCAGCTCATTTAATAAATCGCTGCCCCTGCCTCCCCTGCTCAACTGTCTATATATTTTGACTTATCTTAAGCACACACACACACCCACACACACGCATAGTTTATGCATTACTTAGTGCAGACAATAGCTTGTTTGATTAGTTTATTGACTTTGTTATCGAGTGAGGATTTACTCAGAAATTTCTAAACAAATATTTGCCTTAAATAGCAAAAACAACTTGAGCATTTTAATATTCAATAATCGGAGCTATAATTCCGTTTTCAATAAGCAAATGAAAAGAATTTCCATGAGCTTAATGAATTTGTTCGTATGGAGAGTTGTATGGCATTGGTGTGACCAAGGCAGTGAGAGGTTTATGTTCTAAGAGGGATTTAAACCAAAGAAAATAGAATGAGATTATGGGATACATATTTCGAGGTATTCCTAGCAGGAATCTCTTCGACTACTTTATAGTGTTTAAATATAATAATTTAATAAATTATATATTCAATATTTGACTGTAAATATATTTAGGGAGTATTTGAGTTCGATTCTCCTAGTTTCACAATTAGGTTTAGAATTTATAAATATTTACCTCGAATATCTTTTAGTTAAATTCTTTAATATTGTTCTAGTTCTCACCTCAGCTAAAACTTTCTAATTTTAATTCATATTTTCTTTTAATGTGTACTTCTCGAATATTATTACCTAGAATTTTTATATATTTTTATTATATCTTAAACTTTCATTTTACCATTAACTTTAACGCAAATTAAAGTATTATATTGATACCTTCATTATACTACTTTTATTTTGCATTTTAGGTAAATAATATACTATAATATGTTCATATAACACCATGCCAAATGGCGAGGGGTCAAGTGCACCCTCTGCCACATGCTAGCCTACGCCCATGCCTGCTACAGCTGAGGTAAGCCAGGAGATGAATGGCTGCTTTGTTTCCGGTTCAGCCAATTCGATTTCTTTTCAACTTTTTCAATATAAAAACCATTAAAATGAAGCTGAAACAATAGTGGAAGCTCAAAGTGAAACTTTATATACGCCACACAAATGTTGCAATCGAAATCAGAAATCATAAAATTAAGCGTAGTGACTGAGGCTGAAGCTGAGGCTGAGGCTGAGCCAGCGCGAAAGGAAAATACAATTTGAAATTTTATTACACTTTCCATTCTGTCAATTTGCGCTGGCTGCGGCAGCTGCGACGCGACACAAAGAGAAAGAGAGATTGAGTCCTGAATATCATATCGTAAAATGGAAATGAAATTAAATGCTGAACATTATTTATGACGCTGCGCATATCAAATGGCTCTGGCATTATGTATATACATACTACTACTATATAGCAGGACACGATCCACCAACCCAACGAGCCACCAACCCACCGAGCCACCAACCCACCGACTCACCCTTCGCGTTGCACCCCTTTTGCCATAGTGGACGCAGTACGTCTGCCTACCTTACAGATGCACAGCTACAGATACGGATACGTGCAAGGATTTTGTGGAATTTATTTTTGTTTTGCATTTTACATTCGCTGGGCGCCGCACAATATTATTTTCTGTTCCTCTTTTTGTTTCTGTTTTTTTTTGTTTTTGTTCCGCTCTTTCTTTTTCACTATTATTTGTATCTAATTTGCATATCGCCGTCGACATCCACGCTGCGCATCCTGACATGCGCCACCGTTATCGCCGAGAGTGGCCTTTGTTTGCCCGTTGTCCTGACAACCGCTGGCAAATTTGTTGCCTGCTGGACGTGCACAACTTCATGCTACCCTATACACAGAGATAGAGAGAGGGTAGTGTACTGACTTTTCTGTGCATCTGCTTCACTGCATCGTTCGCCCTCAACTCAACCTCACCCCTTCCTGCGTTGAGTATGGTGTATTCTGTTGCCGGCACGGGCACGGCTTCATTCCAAAGTTTATTTCGGTAACTTGAAGTGCAAAGTTAAGTCAACTTGCCGAGCAGCAAGCGCTCACAAAATGCCATTTCCGTTTCCGGTAACTTTTTGCCAAGAACAAAAGCCCTGGCAAAACAGAATGTAAAAATTCGAGAACGAGAAAAAAGAAAACGAGAACGAGCCAAATAAATTTGATGCATAACAAAGTTGCAATACTCTCTAACTACTATAGAGGACACGAATTAAAAACAAGCGCATGCAGTTGAAGAAATAAAGTACTGGAAAGTGAAACTATAGAACTTTAGGAAAAATTATGGAAAAATATTTAAAAATAATTTCAAGTTACTTGAGGCATATTTAATAAGGTAAATCAGACATTAATTAATATCTCCGGTGTTTATTAACCGATTCCGCTGAAATTCAGTCAGTCTGTCAGGACAAGTTACTTTATCTATACTTGGTTGTTATTATGATTCTATTTGCAGTAAAATTTAATTTAATATTATTATTATTCTATATTATCTTTTCACTCTTTACTCACTTGCAACACTTATACACCCCTTTAACTACTCACGTACAGGGCTTCTTACAGTTCGCTTGCATCAAACTCAACATTTTGTAAATGCCAATAAGAAATAATATGATAAATTTGAGTTTAAATTCCATCGACTGCTCTAGCTGGCAAATACAATGAAAGTTGCTGCATAGCCTTAGCAGTAGTATTATGCAAAATGAAGGGGAGTGGCATACAACTTTTGCATAAATTGCAGTCAAATAATATTTGTGCTGCCTGTGGAGCTCATTAGTAGCTGGCAACAACAGATGAACAACAAGCAAACCGGAAACAGCACTCACACACTCACACACACACATACTGACTGTTGGTGTTGGATTAAGGACACTTTAATCAAACCCCACTAAGCCCCACCTGTTGTCTTTTGGCCCGGCAGCCTGACTTATGACTCACGAAAAAGTTGCCAAGCGACATAAATTAAATTACAACTTTGTGACAGTGTATATGTAAGTGTGTATGAGTGTGTGTGTGTGTGTGTGGGGGTTTGTCGTATTCTTTTTGCAGACTCTTGTGGTTGACATTCATTTGTGTAAATTTATGTTAATTAGAATTGAATTTCGAGGCATGCAAAGTTGGCTCTACTTGAAAATTTCCACAGTGTTGTTGTTGCTACTTCGTCTTCTTCTTCTTCTACTTGGCAGTACTTGCTCGTTTGATTCAATTTATTTGACGCTGTCAGTGTAAGAAGAAGAAAAGGAGCAGGAGCAGCAGCAACAGCAGCAGCATCAGCATCAGCACCAGCTCTTCAGCTTCTTCTGTTCCCTCGTATTACTCAACTTGTTTTTCCCACCCCCACCTCGATTTTCCATTCTTGTGCCTGCTGACAGTGGAAAGTTTTGCCCAGAGTTTTGTGTTTTGTGGTTTTGGTAATGATTTGTGGAATTTCTTTATTGAATATATTGCCTTGCTTTTGCCATTCATTCTTAAATTCTCCACTGTGTCGGATATATAAATCCATATTATTGTTATTATTATAGCTCTGTCACACTCTTGGCAGTTTGTTTGTTGATATTTTTGGCATTTTATGACAATGGAATTTCATTAGGTATTGTGATTTAATTTTGCGCATCAAACAAATGATTCGTTAAGCCTGATTTCAGCTCAAAATTAGTCATTAATTCAAGTGGCAGAGGGCAAATATATTATGGCTTGTTTTGCAAGCAGATTATATTTCGGACATAAATAAAATAAATACCCAGGGCTACTACAGTCGAGTGGGCTATGGCCAATTTGACTTAATAGGATTTGGGATTTGTTGGAATTGGATTAAATTTCATTTAAATAAAAGCTTGAGCTGTGCCTGGAAGCTTTGGATGTTAGTTTGGCTGAAATTGTAAAGCTCAAGTAGAGTTTGATAGTTGAGTGAAATGGGTTTAAAGTTCAGCTCACAATTTCATCTAAATAGAAAAATAAAATTACAGTTGTTTAAATTTAAAGCTGACAAAATATGGTACAGCTTAGTTAAAGGTCTTAGTATCTCAATCCACTTCGAAGTTGTTGAATTTACCTTAGTTTAAGTCAAAGTTTAAAGCTTAGTCTCTACTTTAAGCAGTTGAATTTAGGTGAAAGTTTGGTGGACTAAATAATCTGTTTAATATTCATCAAGTCTGGCAAATGTTTTTAGAAAAGAAAACAACTCGTTGCGATGGCTCTTAACTCCTTCCTGGAATGCCTGCTGTTGGTCGTTAATGTGCGCACTTCCCGTTCTAATTTGCTGCATATTCTAAAATGTAAATGCAACATTTTCATATACATAAATATTTCTTACCCCACAAAGCATAATCACTGTCAGCAAACAAACTCTGAAAAACTCTGTAAACGAGAAAAGAAAGAAGAGGAGCAGCAACAGCAGCAGCATCAACTCGGTTGTGCGCATAATTTTGCTGTACGCCGGACCTGCAGGAAATGGCAGCTATTAGCATTTGACTGCTTCACTGATGATGTTAACGATGTCAGCCACTTCTTTCCCCCTTTCCCTTTGCCCCCAGATAACCCAAAATGTTATATATAGTATGTATGCACATAAAGTTTGAGGTCCGAGAGGTCCAGGACAAAGACGACGCTGCTCGACAGTCAGCATTTATTATTGCACATTTTATGCGCTCGACTGCACAATAAAATTCACCAAAAAATGTACAACGAATGTGAACATATCCTAACTGAAGTAGCATGTTATGATGTATCGATATGGATATTAAAAAATATTTATTGAAATATAAGCAAAAACGAATAACCTTTTTTTTGGCAAGTCAAATTTAAGCTGAGTTAGGGTGAACTTCAAATGTATATTATACGACATCTCATAAATGCTGAAATTAAGTTCGGATGCAGCCCAAATTATGTGATGTACAACACAGAGACGTGACTGGGAGAACTAGCCCAAAGGTATTACTGGTTCTACTCAATAGCACACTGGACATGTGAGTATTCGTATTCGCATTCGTAGTTGTAGTTGTAGTCGTTGTATTCGTATAATGATTAACACCCAAGGCGGAAAGGAAATGTGCACGTAAGCGGATACAATCAAAATTCCATTTAGAAAATGCTGAGAAACGCACAATCAGTCATTAACATCGTTGTAAAAATGTATGCGAAATGTGGGACGACAGTTGACTACCCTCTGGCAATGAATGTCAGTCGATTCTATTCAATTTGCTTTCGCATTTTGATGGGGAAAAGCCACTGGTCACTGCCACTGCCACTGTTTTTGGGTGGTTGGTTTCCTCTGGCACTGGGTGGGGGTGGGGGTGAGGGTGTGCGGCCAGACTAATCAACGGCAGTAGCAGCAGCAGCAAGAATTTGTTATGAAATGCTCGGAAACTAGAACTGGCTCTAACTCTGGTTGTTGTCATTTGGATGCTGAATGTTTGCTATAATGGATGTGTTGTAGGCGTAGGCACGCGGACTCTGCAGGCGTTCCGGATGTGAACCAGACTCATGCGGTTCCCGTCTAGTCTACTAAGCACTGTATCAGAGTATTTTAGCACGAGAAAAGGATGCAATTTGATTAGCAGTGGAATGATTAACTGAATCCCGACATGACAACAGCGTAACAAGCTCAAAATTTGCAGAGACTCCGTCTAGTATTCAACCTATGTATGTATATACCCAATATTAAATCTCCAACTCAGACGCTTCGTCTTTAATACAGTAATGGAGTAAAAGTTGTTACAGCAATACTTTCATTTTAATGGGAAATAGAATGCTTGCGAGGGGTGACTTAAGTTTATCGAGAGAGCATCGGGTTTCCCTAACAATGCATTAATCAAAATTCTGCTGAAACGCACATAAGAGTATATGGAACTAATCTGTTCGTTCGTTGAAAGCATTAGAAATAAGGACACATCATTAAAGGCGGGGCAGAGGACTTCAGGGGGATGAACGGCACGACACTGTACGGCATCACGTGTGCGTCGCATCTATAGATGCTCATTCACAATGGGATCAGTGCATAATTCATCACAATCAGCAACAGGAACCAGAGTTGACTTCGGTTCGAAAATTGAAATGGTTACCTTTGCCATCGGGTTGTGCAGTTGTAATTGCAGTCCAGCCTACACTACACTCCGATCCGAGCATCATCAAAAATGCGTGTGGCAAGCAGAAATGAAACGAAACGAAATGTAATCCCAAAGCACACACACACACACACACTCACACAAAGAGCAGAGACTAGGGAAACTGGGCGAAAACAGGAAAACCGAATAACAGGCAAATCATCAAGCTCAACCAAGGGGGTGGGGAGGAGGGCCAGAGGGCCAGAGGGGGTGTTACCAAAATTACGCAAAGCTGACTCAGCCCAAGAGCTATCGAGAGTTTTAGTCCCCAAAAATGTTGGCATTGTTTTTCCGTCTTTGCTTCGACTGGCTTGCCTCGGTTCACCTTGGTTCACTTTGGTCTCTGGTGTTAGATATTGTTGGTAGTTCGAGTGCTGCACTGTGGGAAACAGGGAGAGTGTGTTGTGGTAAGAACTGGAAATGTCAGACGGGATTAGGCAGTTAGAATTAAAGTGAAAAAATCAGTACATAATTAGATGAAATTTATTGATGAAGTTAAGACCATGAAAACATATAAAAAGTTCAAATTATACCTCAAGCTTTATTTATAAAAGAGTAGAGAAAATTGGTAATGAAGTGCAGGAAATGCAATATAAAAATTATTTTGCATACCTGTAATTAAAACAATCAAAGTCAGCTCTAATTGTAGACCGACTTCTTCTATAGCGTTTCTCTCAGTGTGCAGCCTCGATTTCTGCTTCATTTTGTGTCTCGTTCTCTATGACTTGTTGTTTGTGTAACATTCCATATCCATTTGCAACAACGCGCAAAAAGAAAAAAATAAAACAACACACAGAGCACAAGAACAACAATAACAATAGTAACAGCGACAAACAACCCCTTTTTGCATGACGGGGTGGCATTCGTGTTCACATACATTTCCCCCCTGCGAATCACTGCCTCAGCTACAGCTACAGCTACAGCCTCGTCCTCATCCCCCTCCACGCCATCGTCGTCATCCGCAAAGGCAGCATTTTAATTCGAATTGGTATTGCAGGCATTGTTATTGTTGTTGTTGCTGTTGTTGTTGTTGCAGCACTCTTTCTACATCTCCTTCCCGACTGTGTTTGGTTTCCATTTGATGCTGATAAATTGTAAGTGCGTTGGGTGGAATTTGGGATTTGCACTGGGACCATGGATCAGGGACTGAGTGAGTCTAGGACTGGGATTTCGTTTTTGCGATTACTATTGGGAGTGGCATTCGACCGTGTCCATGTCCATATCCATCCCATCCAGGGGTGTTCGAGCAGTGCCAAAAGCAGCGGAAGTTGCATACATCGCATAATTTGATAAAATATTGCACGCTGGCTCCTTTGTTAGAATAGTACTTCCTCATGGAGAAGGGCGCATTTGATGAGCCATTAGATGCAATCAATAAAAAGCAGCAGACATAACTCTATGTATGACATAAACTCATTTCAACTACCCAACTATACGAGGAATATTAAAAGGAGAATAGAGTTCGTGACATGTTTGCCTAGTTGAATGATGAAGGGGATTATTGAGAGAAATATTCCGGAGAGACTTTAGCTAGGTGAAAGTGAAAGAAATGCAGGAATTTACTACTCTACTCTAACTTCAGAAAGTAAAGATATATTTTGTTCACTTTATCTGTAATTATAACAATCATATATGAATACATCTGCTACTATAAACCATGGAGTCGTAGGCCTTAGTTCTCAGTACTCTACATATAACAAGCTATTCATTTATCATGTATTATTTTCATTGTTCTTTAAGTTTAATAAATATATAAACAAAATTATAGTTTAGTATATCAAGTATAGATAAATCGTTGGGAAGGAAACTAACTGTTCAATTCATTTTTAGCCAGAAATAAATTATCTAGTGATCACAGTCTTTTAACATGAGATTTTACTTACACTTACTAATGTGTATATCAAATTTTAGGTGAAAAATATTAATTTTAAAATATTTATGTTGCGTGATTTATGAAATATAATAAGCTTAGTTGAGAATATTTTATTTTTTAATGTAATTTCTTTTTAACTCAATTTGAAATGTTTAATATAAAATATCTGATTTCATATTTGATACCCGTATTATTTAAATTATAAGTTGCTTTAGTAACTACTTTAATTATTGTACTACTTTTTTGCACTACTTTTTTTATTAGTTATATTTTCTTCTAATATAAAATTATTCAAGTAAACAAACAATATATCTTTCTTCTTTCTATACTATTTCTCTCTTGCCTTTCTTTTTCTTTTATAAATTACTTTTTTTTTAATTCATCTCAATTTGTCTACAATTACTTATTAATTTCTCAATTATTTGCCCTCATTTACTTGTTACAGTTTGTTTTGTTTCTCTTTGCTATTGCCGTTATTCTATTAGCCAAGTAAGATTTGTTTGATTTGGCAGGCCAACAGTGCTAGACAAAAGTATGTGGCTCTCCACTACGTTAATCCAATTAAAGCTGATACTTAAGCTGCTGACGCACGAATTCATCTTGTGCGAAATGATCAAAGTTTTACTACGTAAACTTTTGCTAATGGCCAAGATAGATAGGCACACACACACACATAAATACACACACACTCATAGGAGTCCTGTATTATAGGTTTGCTCAGGAAATGAGCTATAAATATAAATACATACTCGTATTTTTGAAGAGGCTAGCAATTTCCCAAGCGTACAATTGACACATTTTTGTTGTTGCAATAAAAACAACAAATAAATGAGTGTGTGTGCGAGTGTGTGTGTGTGTGTCAACAGAAGCTTCTATGGGGATGGCTAATCATTGAAAAGTATTGAGGAATAGAGTGGTACCTTGAAAATGATACGCCAGGGAATCATTAGACGAGGCTGACAGAACGTACGGACGGGTCACTGAGCAGTCATAAATACATTTTATATATATAGGCATCGAATGAAGCCATCGATAATAAGGTTAGAAAGTCATAAACCCAAAGAGATCCTTTATAAATGCGGCAAATTGGGTTTCAACAATAAAATGCTAATGATTGATTCACATGGCCCCATGGAGTGCACTTACCAACCCTGTAGAGATGGACCCAACCGACAGAGAGACTGACTTGACTGACTGAGACAACGTTGCTAAATTTATGCTTTCTTTTCCTTTCTTTTTTATAGATTTTTATATATATTTTGAGGGGGGCCTGTCTCCCGTTTAAATTGGGGTTCTGGCTTTTGCATTTGTAATTATATGCTCACAAAAGAAATATCCTTGCGCCGGGCATTTACAATTGGGCCGCAGTGCGGAACCTAAGCTAATGATGGCTGGGCAAGCGAAAATGTACAAATCTTAATTATGCAAATCACGGTCGTGCATAAATTATGTAAATTATAATGAAATTCCTCATGGAAACACAAACCGAACCGAACCGAAGCCGACCCGAAATTACCATCTATCTATATGCATAGCAAATACATACAAACGGTTTGTATGTATATAGATGAAATGAGGCTGTTAAATGTAAAATGTAAAATGTGAAAACCAAACGTTTAATACAGGGTTGGTAAATGGTAAATGGTAAATTGTAAATTGCAATGTAATTGCAGCATAAAAACTGAATTAGTACACGAACAATTGCAAATGACTGAGTGCGATGCGATGGCTCTGCAATTACGGATTGAAGCGGGTAGAGTATGTAGCAGGAGAGAGAGAGTATGTGTGTGTGTGCCTACTGCAATCCATAAAGCAAATGCAGCACCGACTTCCAGCTTTCACACAATGCACAAATGGCGCATTACCCCGAGGGCTGCCCGGTATTCCAATTGAATCCTTGCCTACCTCGTGTAGGGTGCACTCATACACACACTCACACACTCAGACACGCATCACGAGGGGCAAAATAATGGCATACGGTTGCCCAGGCCCAAAAACATCTGACACAATAATACTCGTGTATGGGAAACGTTATTAAAGTTGGAAAATATACGTATGATAACCCAAACGAGAATTGTCGAAATTAATGCTCAATCATTGGGACGGTCCCAAATTCAAATGATGCTCGAAGCAGTGAACATCTGTTTACAAAAGAAACTTGTTAGTAAATTGCATAATGTATAAAAATATGTAAACTAGAAGAAATTGAAAGTTAAATAAAATAAATGAAATATGACTAATCAAACAATTCTATTAATAGAACTGGAAAAAATTCAACAAAAATCTTTAAAATAGAATTATAATAGTGTCAATTAAAAGTCATTAAATAAATATTTCATATAAATAAAAACATGAAAGCAAATATGCCGCTTTTAGTTGGTAGTATAACACATATATTTAGCTATTAATTTTATTTATTTTTTTTTTCAAATAAATATAGAAATAAGTAAAGTCAATACCTAACTTGACTGATTCACTATGTATTATCTCTTGCTAAGCAAACAGAATAAATGATTATAATATTATTAAATGAAAATGATTCTTTAAAAAGCAGCTGCATTTTGAGAGTATTTACTTGAATTTATTTATAATATACATATATTTATTTTTAATTCATATTTATTCTTAAAATTCTATACGGCTTTTGGCTAAAGTATATTAAATATGCATTCTCAAATGTCGAACCAATATATAATTGAATTGAAGCTATAAAGTTTAAAAAAATATAAATAAATTATACTTTTAATTAAAGCCATATATTTCAATTGGTTTTTAAATTTATTAGCTAAGCAAGTTATAGCTTAAAAATTGCTTATAAATTTTAATATATAATTGTATCTGTTATACACAGCCTAAAGGTCTTATTTGCTCTGGCTCATTGTAGAATGTTGTTTAATGCTAAGATACAAATAATATTTATAATAAATAATGTATTTATTCTAATTTATATTTTCAACAGATTTATACTAGTCTAAAAAACTAAAAGAATTCTAGTAAAAGGTGCTAACTAATCGCAGGGCAGCAGCTTGTAGCTTGAACCACTACACAACACTGGCTGGTAAAAATTTTTGGCATGTGCCAGTTATGGCATTGTTCCAAGTCTGAACAATGGCTATACCATAATTTCCAGGCAACCACGCAGACACACACACACACAGCCATACAGATGTAGATGGAAGTGGAAGTAGAGATTGGTGCGAGGCCCGCACATATATCAAGCTACATGCAGATGTAGTTGAAATTCGAATTCAGATTATGATGCATGAGGAGCAGAGCAGAACAGTTCAGCACACACACACACACACACACACACACAGTTCAACCCCCTGACAAGGATGTGAGGTGGTAAGCAGCATGGTCCTATGCCAAAAAGGACTAAGCGGGCTAAGGGATCAGCGGGCGGCGAGCATGTGATTAGATTCAGTTTCAATGGAAATTGAAATCAGAGACAGGGTTGCAAACGGAGAGAACGAGGCGATAAAAACGATGCCAAGCACAAGTATGAATGATTTTTGGTACTGCCTGGGCATTAAAAGTGCTACGGCCAGTGATTCATAGTGCTGCTATATATAAGTGTTTGTACAAGTATGTGTGTGTGTGTGAGTGTGTTTGTGTGTGTGTGTGTGTGTGTGTGTGTGTGTGTGTGTGTGGATTCTGCATTAAGTGTATAAGGACAACCACTAAACGTCAACCACCGACGTCAACGCCAGACCAGCGACACACATTCATGCATACATACAAGAGTGTGTTTGTGTGTGTGTGTGTATAGTGTATAACTCGTAATATTCTTTCATAGCTGAGATTAACACCAGCCACGCAGACGACGGCGGCGGCGGCGGCGGCAGAGTCAGCGTCGGCGAGGCAAAAATTATAATCGACTGCGTCGCTGACGTCGCTGGTAGCAGCAGCAGCAACAGCAGCATCATCAGCAGCAGCAGCATCAGCAGTAAAATCGGAAAATCGTTATACGGTGAATACACCACAAAATCGCGGTCGTAACGCTCTCTGTTCTGCTGTTGTTCTGTTGTTTTGGCCGGGTCCTGCTCCTGCACGCTCTCCACTCACACTCGCGCAACGAATTCGAATCCTGCCACAGCGGCAGCAGCAGCAACAACAACAGCAGCCGCATTTTAATTTCTGTGGTACGTGCGTTTTAATATATAGTATATTCTCATACCCAGGCTCATTGCGGCGTTCGTATTGTGATTTGTGGTTAATTTAAATAAATAATCCTTAAAGTGTGGCATACAGTTGTCAGCAAGTGCACAAAGTGAATTTAATAACTAAAATTAAATAATTAATAAACGATAAAGTTCGTATTTTACAAACTGAAAATATGCATTGAATTTTTTTTAATTTATGCAATTTTAATAGTTAGTGCACAGTTGCCAATTGAGCAGCAGTTCAAGGAAAAAAGAACCAATAATTAGTATTAAAATTATTCATTTAACAATAAAAAGTTTACTATAACAAATCAAATGTTAATAACTAAATCAATAATACTAATTAAAGTACAGATAAATTAATATAAATTTCAACTCGTAATTATTTGTTTATTTAAATTAAAAACCTAATTAAACACTTATTAATTGCTTAAACAAAAGCCTAAACTTTTATACCTCAAACAATTTTAAACACCAAAAACTTTCAAGCAGCGCCATCTGTTGTCCACTCGTAGTAAACAAGCCCTAGTTCACACAGCTGCCCGCCAGTTGGCGCTGCTTGTTTGTGTAATTGGACAACCCTGTGCTGCGCTGCTTAGACTACCCTGGCACTACGCACCTCACTTGCTAAGCAGACTTGAAACTTGAAAGTGATTTGCCTTTTTCGTGTCATTATCTAGGATTGTTGCTGACAATGGATCCAACGAACTTACCTTTCGGCTTTCCCGGACTGCCTGGCCATGGTCATATGCCCATACCACCCACTGCTAACATGCTGAGCGCTCATGGGCATCCCGCCCCCACTGCCAGTCCGCCGCAGAGCGTGCCCGGACGTCGCACTCCGCTGGGCTCTGTGGGACTGGGTGGCTTCTATGCGCAGGGATTGGGCATGTCACAGCAGAGCAGCATGACGCCCACGGATGAGAATAAACCAGGTCCCAGTGGTGGAGCTGAGAAGCCTATGACACCCACGGAAGCGGCAATTGCAGCTATCAGTGGTGGCACCACCACCGCAGCCATGTCCAGTATTGGTTCAGGCAGTGGTCCAGGCGGCAGTGGAGGCAGCGGGGGCAAGCAGAAGAATCGGCAGGGGAAGACGGTGCGACTGAACATCAATGCCAGAGAGCGCAGGAGAATGCACGATTTGAATGATGCACTGGATGAGCTGCGCAGGTGAGTGGAATGAAGTGGAATACTAAAGAATGTACTTTAATTCTATGTGCTTATTTTTTACAGTGTGATACCGTATGCCCATTCGCCCTCAGTGCGCAAGCTGTCCAAGATTGCCACCTTGCTGCTGGCCAAGAACTACATACTAATGCAGCAGAATGCGCTCGAGGAGCTGCGCAGGTGAGTCAAGTCTAGAATTGAGTTTAAGTGCATATTATAAAACCTTTTCCCTTGCAGATTACTCGCTTACATACAGAGCACTACGGGTGCAGCGCCTCTGGATCTGGGTGCATTCCCAGCTGCTGCCAAGTTGCAGGCTCTGCTGCAAGGACCACACAATGATCCGCCAACAAGCAGCGGCAGCTAAATGAAAGTATTAGACTCTGTACTCAGGAGGAGATTGGGAGATATATAAGCAATTGAGTGAAGCAATATGCGTATAAGTTAATTATACATAAGTCAATTCGCATGCCAAAATATTTGTGTACTAGTCCATGAGAATCTGTTGAGTGATATTTTGTTCTTTTATAAGCATTTCTTTTATGCATTTACATAATGTCTCTGACTAACCATAAGTCGTATATATAATCAGTATAACGAATAAACGAAAGTGTTCTACTACAAAGCCAAAGCCAAAGGGTTTAAGTATAAGATAGATCTGTAAGGGTTTGAGCAGACGCTAAGAGAGAACTGAGCGAGGGTTGAAGAAGTAGATAACCGGTTGGTTGAAGTATAAGATGAAACTAAGCAGCAGAATATGATTAGTAAATTAGTCGACATTGAACAGAATAATGAATAAACGAAAGTGTTCTACTACAAGTGTAAGCACTCTTATACGCCAATAATAGCGCTAATCGGTTTAGGAATTAGATAATAATGACCACAACTTCAAGCGCTCTGACAACAAGATATTAGAAACGAATTTGGGTTTGAGAATTGGTTAAAAGAGTTGAAGAATAAGATGAACTGAAGAGTATTCAACTTTCTCATAAACTCGTTCAAGTTTTAGTTCCACTTTTCATAACAGCATGATAATCGTATGTTATTTATATAATCTGTATATACTAACAAATAACACGAGCCATTAAGTATTTACAATAGTTCAATAAACACATTTTAATTCATATTAATAAGCGCTTAGTTACTATACTATAGCCACAAAAGGAATGTAATCTCCAAGTCAGTATCAGATCCGTAAATCACTTATACTTATACATGAAAGGGGCAAACACAGATTAAAAGTAAAAGCTAACATTGAATTAAATAACTCTAAATAAATATGTACTAAGTATATAGTAAGTAACACACATTGGACGGTGATGTGGAGGAATTGACCACGATATGCCAATCAATCAATCAATCACTCTGGTATGCCCGAGGAGAGAACCTTGTTCTGGCCCGTGCGAAAGATGCGCTGTGCTGGCGGCAGCTCACCGATCAGGAAATGACGCATTTGCTCCACAGCATGACGAGAGTGCCCAGTGCCATGGAAAGCGATAGTCGCATCCCGTCCAGCATGATCCATAATCACATCGTCGCCACCAGGATGTTCGCGCAAGAAGCGTGTGACGTCGTAGACACGATCATAGATAACGATCCAGCAGTCATCGAAGACATCATGATGGGCCACCTGCTCCAGTGTGATCTCAGGAACTGTTGTGGGCAGCTCTACCTTGGCTATTGCTTTGACTTTATCCACTTTGATTAAGATATCGTTGGTATTCGTCTTGCTGCTGGCCGACAGAGGTCCAATGCGCAGGGATTGCAACAGATTTGTCAATGCCGATGCCATTTGGGTTCCGGGTAAAGTATAGTACTACTATTAAACGTATTGTATTACAATCACAGAGCACTCGTCTCAACTTTCACTTGTTTTTTATACGTATGTTTTATAATCACAGCGACGTCACTGGTGTGCCAAATGGAGCGTAGACTAGACTCAAAGTACGAACTGTGTGTGAGATGAGTCTAAGGTGGGTTTATGCTGTGGTCCGGTTTAGTTGCGCCTCGTGTGAGCACCGTCAGTCGAGTGTCATTCGTGCCACAATTTTTAATCGCTTTATAAATGACGACACGTGAATCTCTACAGCTACTGCGACAGCGACATCGCTGTCGTGCGCTGATAGGGCTTCCGATCGATCCACGACCGGTCTGATCTGCGGGGCGTAGTATATGTAGTACTCACTATTGCGTACTATCAGCTGAGTGTGGATGGGACTTGGGTAATTATCAGCTTGGAATAAGCGTGCGTGAAACGCATAAAGACAGCGTAATCCAATAGCTATAATATCTTTCGGATGCGTAGGCTGAAGCTGAGGCACTTGTTATCAGGCAGGCAAACCTATAGGCCTGTTTCGTTCATTTAAAATTGACAATAAGTTACTTGATTTTGATAATGTTGAATTTGATACGAGACTTGATTTAATATACACGTATACCACATTTACTCTGAGCTGTGGCTTGGCTTTCGTTATATCAGTATGACGTCTGAGTTGTTACACTTCACTTCACGTTAGATAATTCTCTATTGATAGCTTAGTTGATCTCGGTTAAGAGGGAAATTATTAGGTAAGCTGGAAAAATTCTATAAATATATAAATTACTTAATATATAATATGATTATTACATAAGTAATACAATTGTATTAAATAACTAGTAAATAGTATAATCAAAATTCCATCATTTCCAGTTCGCCATTACAAAAATCCAAATATTATTATATTACGTTTTACGGCTTGTATTAAGTAATAAAAATTCACTTAATATGTGTTAAATTTTATAAAAATTACATCACATTAATAGTCTTGTATTTTGTCACATTTTTCCGGCCAGACAAGTCATTAGACTCTCTTGTCAAATGATGAATAAGTTTCGCATGCGACGCGCAAAGTTCAGAAAGCAAATACCTTTTGCTCTTATCGGTAGACAAATTTGATTAATTGCCAGCCATTAAACACGCAATAAATTAAACAATTTATACAATTATAATTGTGTTCATTGAGTTTAAGCGTAGTACTCGTACAAGTCAATGAAATGCATACATAATCAATGCAATTATACATACTCCTACATACAGATACTTTTGAAATATACTCTTGACTCTAGAGTGATAATGTTTTGAAAATATGTACTTAGGGTCTAATTACGTAGGTAATTGTTTTTAATAAATGCGAAATATTATTTATTATAGCAAAATATTTGCCACACAATTAATTTGACGTACTTGCCAATGACATTGTGGTCACAATGGAAATATGATAATCTTT
Source organism: Liodrosophila aerea (assembly GCA_035045005.1). Classification (NCBI taxonomy): domain Eukaryota; kingdom Metazoa; phylum Arthropoda; class Insecta; order Diptera; family Drosophilidae; genus Liodrosophila; species Liodrosophila aerea. The sequence continues at coordinate 20,873 of JAWNNL010000414.1, read as the reverse complement.
TTATGGTCATCAATGTTAAGATCAATGTGTGAGTGATGCCAAACCTTAGCATAGTTTCATCACACAACCGCAAAAGCCAATGCGTAATTGCAATCGAAAGTGCTTCGCGTTGATTAGGTGTGCTACTTAGTCATATAGTCATCCACTTTAAAGTGGGTTACGCGTGGTGACATTGACTTGGAGGTCAGCACGAGCATCTTTGCTAGCCAGCCAGCCAGCCACACTCAATCATATCATATTTCCATTCCAAACTCGAGATAGTGCGAAGCCTAGTTGGCACTTTTTTCCATTTTTTTTTTTTTGCAATTAGACAGTCTGTTGGAATTAGCGCAAATCTATATAAAAAAGAACATGAATGTGTGCCAGCGGTTTAGTTATCGCTCGCTCTTGTAAAGATGTTAACTGGGAATGGAATTAAATGTGAATTTCCTTTTTACATTGAAAGCCGTAAGCTTCGAGTTATATAGTAGTGAAAACCTTATCAACATTATTGTGGAAAAATGAAAACAAAATAAAGTGCGATTTAATGACAAAGCAATTTACAAGTTCATGGTTATGAATAATGTGCAACGGAACTGCTTGATTGTGTAAAAATAAATAACACACATTATAAATAACATTCAAAATACGCTGATTGCGGTCAGTAATAAGTTTATATTATATAACAGTGAATAAGTATATAAGTGCTTACTTAAATGTCAATTGAACGCATGAAATAAATAGTAAATAAATCTGTCTGTAACTATTTTTTATTGTTATGTCTTCGCTACAATTTAAATAACATTTTTGTGACTGTGTGGCAACGCTGCAAGTAACGTACCAACAAATTTGGCCAAATGAGCTTCTGACCGTGAGCAATGCAGCATGACAGCCAGCTACTGACATTGAGCAAACAGTTGTGGAGGCCAGCGAGCTTTTGCTTGTTGACTAAGCTTATCAATAAAGTTTCACGTGTTGCGGATTTTATATTCAAATATTATAAAGCCGCTTAAGAGAAATACACAATTTTATTTAATGAAATAATATATATATAAAATATAGAAAATTGAATATGTTTATTAAATGTTTAACGAGTGAAGTATTAGCGCTGTATTTTGAATGCAACACATACTTTTTCCCAGCGATTGAGTGAGTGGAGTGACAGTTCGTGTGAGTGTGCCTGCGTGTTGTGTGTGTGTGTGTGTGACTGAGGGAATGCGGCAAAGGCAACTGCGTGTAATTTTTGGCGAACAACAACACAGTCGAGTTCGAGCAACGCGTTGGCCAAGTTGTTGCTGCTCTGCAGCCGCAAGAACTAAATATTTATTTTGAAACTTATTTACATTTAACTTTTTTGTGAATTTACTACGTATGCAAATTGTCGGTAATCGCTTGTCTACAGGATGTACTCGTTGAGCAAATCGAATTAAATTTTAATGAGCAGACATTAATAAGGAAATTGCTTTCAAACCCACAACAGTTCAGACAGCATGCGGCGGATGTCTTGAATGCTTTGCGAGCATATTGCGCATACGACACGTAGGGCGCAAGGATAAGTGAACATATTGTTGCGAAAATTTTGCGTGTAGCAATTCAAAGACAATAAATTGTTGGCATATTCCACTGTGCGTGTGCGAGTGTACGAGTGTGTGTGTGTGTGTCACACGTAAACCACAAAAAAGGGTAAGTGACAAGGCTTCAAAATTTATTAAGGTGCATATGTGCAAATTGTATTTAAGAGGCGTAAATAAGGCATCAATTATTTATGTATTTTTATAGTGTCAATTGAATACTGAGACAGAAAAAGAGATATACATTCAAGCTACATTTTATATTAAAATTTTATGCAATTATTTAACAGCATATTGAATATACACGCATGTCATTTAGCTCCATAATATATTTACGCTTCTCTGGCAGATTAACTGCGTAATTCCTTATGTACATTAAAAATGCATTACTATTAATCGAAAGAGCTTTAGCTGGTAATCAATATAAATGGCACCTTTGTCTTTGCCGTGTGCATGCTGTATCTTTGCGATAAATTGAATATTTATCAGTTGATTACAGCTACTCCAGATTGCCTGATGTATCGCGCATACGCAACGTGGGCAGGCAACAGATTCCACTCTTCCAATCATAAGCTCCCTCGACACAAATACATTTTAATTTAATAATGTGCGAGTTGTGCCTCAACATGGATTTTTCTGTTACATTTTCATTGAGAATTTCACATACGAAAGTACGACGTACGCTTGCCATTCAGTATCACATTTCCGCTTCGCATTCCACATGCTAAAGACCTTAAGCTCTGCTTCCTGTTGCCTTGTGTGAGTGTGTGTGTGTGTGTGTGTGTGTGTGTGTGTCAAAGGTAACTGAGATTTTTGTTGAAAAAAGAAAAGCAAGAGCCCTGGCCTTAGGTTGTTTCACCCAGTATGTGGCAAAACTGAACAACTCTGTTTGCCTTGGTGGACCACTCAAACACGGACACGCCCTTGAAATAAGCCTGGCCCCGACCTTAACCGACAGCCAGCAACAAGGCCAACTTACGGACTAAGTTGGCCAGCTTTTTGCGTACGTGGAAAGTCAACAGGCTGCATTATAAAATTGCAGGTATAAAATAGTAAGTACACTGATAAAAAAAAGAAATTGTGGAAATGAGATTATGAGGCAACTTTAATAACAACTTGAAATAATTTTAATAATTCTATGAATGAGTTTTAAAAGCCTACATTTAAGATTGAAAAATCACAGATAAGTAGAAGGACTTTTGTAAATATTAAGAGAAAAATACAGAAAATATTTCTATATTTATTTCATAAGAGAAAAACCTGTGTCAATATTGGAATACTAGAATCAAGTTTGAAAGCAGTTTACTCAGAGTATTTTCTTCACTTCAAACCCCAATTTCACTCCTTTTTTTTATCAGTGTAGTACTACTCATACTTTCATAAGAGAAAATTCTGTTTCAAGATTGTATTACTAGAATCCAGTTGGAAAACAGATTACTCTATGAAGAAGTGAAGTGATGAAAGCGCACTGCAAACCCCAAATTCACTTAATTTTTGATGAGTGTAGTACTACTTATACCTGAATATGGCCATGAATATTTATCACGTGGCCAGGCTTAATGCACTCCTAATGCAAAACTCTCACTTTGGCAGAGTAAAAGTCGAGTTATTGGCGCCAATAAAACGGGGGCAGAGGGGGCAACTCCGCCATGACATGCTGAGTTATTGGCAGGGCGGGTCGACACTGATGGCTGTCTCTTAGTGTAAATATATGTGTGTGCCTGTGTGTGTGTGTGTCTGGCAACAAGTATTAATATAGCACTTATTACATCCCCATCTTTGCTTTGTTCCTGTGCAAACAAACAACCAGTGTCTGGGGCATATTGCGCTTTAATGATCATATTTTTGTGTGGTTTGTTTATTTTTATGCTTCCGAAGCATTCTCGGTTCTTTGGGTCACATTGTCATATTAATATGTACTTCTGCTTACATATTTTGCTGTTTATCTTGGGTTCAACAAGTTTTCGCTTAATGGCCTGTGGTATGTTGACATACGCTTGTCTGATTTTAATAGCAAATTTCCATTCTATTTTCATGTCATGTTTCGTGGTATCACTTTTGTCTTATTGCTTCGTTTTTTTCATGCTCTAATCTGTTGCTGACGGCTTGCCAATCGATGGCAGAAAACTTTCAAATTGAATTGGCTCTCGGCGGATAACAAGAGATAGTAGAAAAAGGTTTTGCTGGAATGAATTAGAGCAATCAAATTGATTGGATCCATTTCAAATACACTAATAGGATAAGTGCTTGAGTGCATGAGCTGCATATTAAAAAACTTTTGCATTCGAAATTAATTTAGACCTTTGATATGGTATATAGTAAAGTTTCCATTAGATACTTAACTGCTTATGACACTTTTGCCTGAACTCACAGCCACAAGTTGTGTTGTCTAATCGCAAGCAAAGGCCATAAATATTCATTGACTGCTAATTATACTTGCCATAGACTAGGGTCCTGCCATTGGCATTGCCATGAAAGGACAACATTACGGCAGATACAAGCTCAACGCCAATGGCGGCGATAATCAACTCGAATAACAGCAAACAGCGACGACATTGTCACAATATATGGACAAGAACAACAACTTGCGAGGCGAGTATAAGAGATGATGATGAAGCTCATGATGATGATGATGTTGTTGATACACTGTATCATTATACGAGCATTACAAATTGCTGATGCCTGATGGCTGATTGTTGTCTGTTGACGGCTGTTGACTTGACTGCTCTTGGTTTATATAAGCAGCATTCATCGTGTAGTCCTTGTGAAGATTTAAGTTTTGTGCCTGCCACTTGGTCGTATACTTAATATCTGCTACCACTATTTATAAGCTCTTGACTTGGCAGCAGTAACATCGGTAGCTCACAGTGTTATACACTTTCCACACCACTGAGAACTGACAGCGACACAGAGAGAGTTACTGCGTATGAGCCAAGCCAAGCTGGACTAATCTAATTATCACAGTGCGTTTGAGCAAACAAACTGGAAAAGTTATTCCCGACAAGAGTTGCAAAACTTCCCATAACGCTGTAAAACATTTGGAGAATTAATGGGCGGAAAATCTGAGAAAAATGTTAAAAGCGCAGTTGAAATTTAATTACAAATTTTTGCTTTTATATTTATATGCTTTTTATTTATTATCTGTGTAAGGTTACAATACCCAAAGGGGATTTGACCCTGCAACAATATTTTATACACTCACAGATACTAAAAGAAAACTTTGGGTTAAAGAAAATGGAAATTTTAAAAGTTTAAATTGAATTTAAAAATATTTATTAAATGTTGTAATAATGCTAGGGTAATATGTATAGAAATAGTTAAGTGATAATAACTAAAGAATCTTTAGGGTAAAATATCCTGTAGACTTCATGGTTATTTCTCTGTGTGTTCAAGCTTTACTTGACCAATCCCAGCAGCAACTATTGTATAATTTTATCATTTCCTTATTACATTGTTTATTCTGGACTATTTTTAGTCTTAATTGAATTTTATTCTCTCTGTCGACTGCATTTAGTTGACAATAGATAAATGTATTTATAGAGCTAACTTCAAGGCTTTTTGCAAAGGTATTATGTAATTAAAATCTGCAAGCCGAGGCTTAATAAGTATACAATTACAAAATGAATTCTAATTAAGCGTTTGAATGATTTATTGTTATTATGCTGCAAGCGACTCATTAAAGCCAGGCTAAGACTGCAGGGTATAACAACAGAACGGAGAACAGAGAACAGAGAACTGGGAACCGAGAGACAATGCAGCTGTCCTCATTCTAAATATAAGTATAGCCAGGACCTGTGCTGGGTCTCAGTGCCGTGTCAATGTCCCAGCTGTTGGGCAACACGAGTGGGCGTGACCATGGGTGAGAGTGTGTGGCTGTGTGTGTGTGTGTAACAAACACTTCATTACACTAATGAACATAATTTGCCGTAATTGTGCAATTTGATGTGCGGGGGGTGCGGAAATTCATTCGGTTTGTACTTTAAATTATTAGCACAAAAGCCAAGTTATGATGAAATTTCTGCTGAGGTGTATTGAAGTGAATGAAATGAAAACACGTGTAGCCGAACCGTGGGAGAGCCACCGAATGAACAAATGAATGAATGGCCCCAATGGCTCATCGATTAGATAAAATTAATTTTAGTCGCTCTATCTGTCAGTGTATCAGTATTCTATATAGTATATGAAAAGCGACAGCAGGCGACTGGTGATGATTGCCCTTGACTTTGCCCCGTCGCAATTTTCCTCGTTGTTTTTTTTCGTCTGTGGTTCAAACGGAAATAGTGAGCCTTATCTGGAAAAAGTGAAAATACGATAAAGCCACAGAAACCGCAGCAACGCAGTTGGCCAGGCCTGTATTAAAATTTATGGCGACTGTCATAAATTGTATTCTCACTCGTTTGTAACAACAGAGTAAAAAGTGAGTGGTTCAAAGGGATCTAAAATGCATTAACCATAGAAACTACACCACATGTGGCACATGACACACACATGAGGAGCGAAGCAGAGTTTGACATCGATTTATAAAAAAGCCGCCTACGATCTCTCCTCAATTTGACATGATTGCTTTAGCTGAGATTTATACTGTGTACACACTGTGTATCGTATGATATACGAGGGTTTACCCAAAGGCAGACAGACAGGTGAGTCAGACGATGACAATAACCAGGCTGAGCAGGGGTTTAGCTTTTGATTGATTTGCCACTGGCATACCTTATCAATTTGTTACCAATTTTCAATGAAAAACAGAAAGAGTTAATAAGTGAAAAGTTGTGTAAAATTTATGCAGAAATAATTGAAATTCATGCAAGTCGCTTAATTAAATTACGACATTTTTATGGCCTATGTTTACAGAGTATGTAAATAAAAAGAAATTACGAATACATTGTTTACGTTCAGCTAATATAAATCATGCTGCAAACCCTGCTCTGCGGCTCTGGCTTATAAATCATTTAGACAAGAGCTCGAACATGCACACACACACACAGAACACACACAGAACACACATAAAACAGTTCATTCAATTCCCGTAAATGCAGAAGACCCCGCACAAAAGTTACCATAAATAAATAATCAACTCAAAAAACTCAGGCAAAAAAACTCTGACAAAAAGTGCTGAATGGAACAGAGTAGTCAAAAGATTACCTTAATTGCGTGCGATAGACTGCGGAATACCCTGTGAAAATTACTGAAATAAATGACTGGAGTTGGGATACTATACTACTTGAAAGAAATATGATTATTGTTTAACTGAACTAAAAAAAGAAAGCTCTTTTTGGCATGAGTAGTTTCAATGCTATCAGCAGCAGCTTAGAATGTACTCCAACTCTACTTCTTATTAGTCATTTATCTATGGAGAGTTCTTGGTCCTGACTGCCAGTCTGACTGACTGATAAACATCATACAGCTCAAATGGTGAGATATAGCAGCCTAATTGTTTTGCTAGATGATGCCTTATGGCTCCTATATCTCCCCTATATACCAATACATTTATGGTGATACCAGGGGATACGCCTCCTGTTCAATGCAGTTGTGACAATGAGAAGCATGCTCGTAATACTATAACAAATTTCCATTTACAATTTCATTTTCCAAGCTAGCTTTCTTCTCCTTACCCTCTCCAGTCTAGGGTATCATTTGCCTTAGACAAAATACCAACTACACCCAGCGCAAAAGGTAGGGCTTCAAAGTACTAATTAATTAACAAGATGGCAATAAATTGTATGTTTTAAAAACGGGTTAGACAGCATACTCAACTGGCATCTTGGCCCAGTTGAAGTTGGCCTATTTGCCCAGCTAATTGCGTACAGCATTCCCCCATCCTTTGCATAGACTCTGAGTTAGATATCTTCGTCTTGGGCTGGGTGAACTGTCAGCACGTGCTCGGTCGTTCTGTGGTCATGACATGACCCTAAGCAGCGCAGTTAATAACCCAAAAGGTGTCAGAGTAGGGCAGTCTCTGTGATTTATTTATAAGCTGCTGCTTTTTCCTTGGCCATGAAAGTTTTATGGCTAGTTTGGCTTGGTCATTAGCCCAGGCATAAGTTAGTACAAGGCAGTAACTAATTGTTGCCTTGTTTTTACTTGCAGCGACATGGATATCGTCATACGTGAGGAGGAGATCTCAATGACACAGATTGGCATCTATGCGTCAGTGTCCTTTCTCGTTGTCTCGGCCGTGGGTGCCATCATCTACACCACTTGCTCCAGGCGCTATCGCCTCAACTGGTTCGAGCAGAATCTGCTAGAGTCGGCCAGCGAAAAGGATGAGGAGCAACAGAGGTAAGGTCAAGGTGAAGGTGTGCGTCTATATGTCAATCCATTTACCTTCTACTTATTGGCAGTCGTGAGGCACTTGTTGCCGGCGCTGTGGGCTATAATGTGGACGGTGTGCAGGAGTTTGTGGCACGTGGCAAATTGAGCAACAATAATGCGGGCAATTTGAGTCCCACATCGCTCAAATCGGAGGATGCTGACCCTGCCTTCTGGGTGCCTGCTTCGGTTACTGCCATGGCAGCTGTGCAGCAACAGGTCTCAACTACCACAGAGGAAACTACGGCACCACCCACACCCACCTCACCCACTGGCAGTCTCAAGTCCACCACCCTTTCTTACTGCTCCACGAACTCTGTGCCCATTGCACGCTCCGATAAGCATGTGGTGCTGGCCATGCATCCCAGTCGACCGCGTGTCTCCTCCATGAATGCCAAACTGGATCACACCAAAATCGATATGACACTCTATCGCAGCGTAAGTCAAAGTAGTTTAACTACATAGATGTATAATAAAGAGTTTGTTATACCTAGCACACGCAGCCCAAGTCGAATATTGTCAATGAAATACGTGGTAATCTGCATGTGAGCATCGGCTATGACCCAGTTGCCGGATTGCTCAATGTGCGGCTGTTGGAGGCACAGAGTCTACAGCCCAGACAGTTCAGTGGCACCGCCGATCCCTATGCCAAGATACGTCTGCTGCCCGACAAGAAGACCTTCTGGCAGACGCGCATACACAAGAAGAACCTGAATCCAGGTGAGAGTTTCCTTTCATTCTCCACTTATCATTTTGCCAACTCATCTACCCCTTCCCAGTTTTCGATGAGAACTTTGTGTTTGAGGTCACAGCGGGTGTTATCGATAAACGCACCTTGGAGATTCTGCTCTATGATTTCGATGCGTATTCACGTCACGTTTGCATTGGTGGCACCAAGATACACTTGGCCCACTTGGACCTCAGTGAGCAGCTGAAACTGTGGACCCCATTGACCTCAGCCTCGGCACAGGATATGAAGGTGGACCTGGGCGATATAATGGTATCGCTGGCCTATCTCCCATCAGCGGAACGTCTAATGGTTGTCTTGATAAAGGGCAGAAATCTACGCATTGTGGACGATGCACGCAACTCCTCAGATCCGTTTGTTAAGGTCACTTTATTTGGACCAGGTGGCAAGAAGATGAAGAAGCGTAAGACAGGTGTGCAGCGGAATACCATTAATCCGGTGTACAACGAGGCATTGGCCTTCGATGTGGGCAAAGAGACACTCAAGAATTGTGTGCTTGAATTCACAGTGGTACACGATGGTCTGCTGGGTAAGTGGATTGTGAATTTGATATGTTTTACTGCAGTGAACTGTAAGCTTTTCAATAGGTTCCAATGAAATACTGGGTCGAGCTTTGATTGGCAACTCACCCGAGGTGCTGCCCGATGAGAAAGCCTTTTTTGAAGAAATGTTTCGAGCCAAGAACGCAACCGCTCAATGGGTTCCACTGCATGAACCGGCCAACAACTTGGTGCCCACAGCCAAGACAGCAACCAAAAATTAAGTTCCACAGCCAGGACTGAGCTTTTACGCGGTGACAACTGTTGCGCCTCGAGATTATAGAGAATACCTCAATTCCGAAGAGGCTGGGTAATTTTTTCTGGGAATTTGCAGGGATATATTTAAGATGAAGGAATTAACTTTGGAAAAATGGAAACCATATTTAACAAATCCAAATACTAATGTGCTTTCCATGGTATCAATTACTCGTATAATCAAAGAACATATATATATTCGTATATTGGAAATATTTATGAGTGTGTGCTACGTAAATGTCAAGAAGTACCTAAGATGCAATTGTGTGAAACATAGAGAGATTACTATTTACCAATTAAATAAGCTTAAACACAACTATTTCTGTACTTCCCCCTTTATGCGGCATAGTAGTTGCCTAGATAATCGCACAGGTAATCAAATATATTCCAGATATCGTATTAGAGTATGGTTTCAGAACAAAAGAACGGGCACAAAAATAACTTTTACTTCGTTTAAAGAAATCCAAAGATCGTTTAGTTGAAAAGAACCACGCTATTAACTAGTTAAATGTAGATTGATTATACTGTATTGAAATATTCAACAAATATATTATAATGGTTATAAAACTCTTCATTCATAATAATAAAAACTTCTCCAACCAAGAGGCAAACTTTCTATTATTAACTACGAAATCAATTTATTAAATTTGCAAACTTTAAATGGAACTCACTCCAGTTGAAGGCTATCAAACTGATTACCAAACATCAGATGTGGCTACAGGAATCTACTCACTCACTGATGGTAGAAAAAATGCAGTCAATGTCTTAGGCCAGCCCTTTCTACTTGACTTATTTGGCAAATACTTTGCAACTTGTTGACCAAACTCTTGGCGTAAAAAACTTTTATTTTTTTCTTCTTTTGGGAAAAACCTTTAACTAATTTTCCAACATTGACTGATAAATCCGTCGGGTCCAGGGCGACGCTACATTGCCTGTTAAAGCAGGCATGTTAGTGTGGGAAAGGGGTAGGAGTCTGTGTGGGAGTCCTTTCGGTGTCTCTAAGTTTGACGTAAATTTCCTTTCAATCAAAATGTGCTTTCATTCAATTTAGTGGCAGTGGCAAAAGTAGCTAGCCTGAAAATAGAGTGGAAGCCGGCCAAAAGGGCAATGGCAACGGCAACGGCAGCGACTGCGACTGCTGCGGCAACTTTGAACTATTGCCAAGAGTTGATGGCGCCAAAAAGCAGACTATGGCTAGCTGCTTATCGGCAACGGAAGAAGCTCTCTGATAGATTGTCAGCTAAGCACTTATATAGATGTATTATGCAAGTTTCATGTACACATGTGTGTGTGTATCTGTGTGTGTCTGCGCCTGTTTATATGTGGACTATGTATCCGCATTGGCACAGGAATAGAAAGTCAGCATCTGAGATAGTACAAGGACACCGCAAGTTAGGGAAATTGTTTGGCCAAATATTTGGTCTGCTTGTTCTGCTCTCGTGCTGTTTAAATATCAGGCTGAACTTTGAATTGAAATTTAACTGTCAAAGCCAAAGTTAAACTTTAGGTAACATTCCGTAAACTATGCATGGGGTAAATCTACAAACATTTCAGCCAGCTTAAAACACATTTATGCCAAAGTTATCAGCAGTTAATGATGTCGAAAATTAATATGCTATAAATTTACACAAATATAACTATAATAATGGCCCATTTAGTAAGTTCTGTGTTCAGTTTAGTGTTCGATTTTATAATCGAAATTATGAGCACACTAAATCGTAATATTTTAATTGAGACTATTATCAGTTGTAGTTTTATAATCGAAATTATGAGCACACTAAATCGACATATTTTCATGGGCATCAACTTTAATTGAGACTGTTTTCAGTTGCCTTTTCACCAGCAAAAAGCATAAATATTATAAGCTATTACTAATCCATTAATTTGATATGTCATACCAAGTTTTCAGGTTGCTATAAAAAGAAAACTCAAAGCAATTAGCGTGCTCTCTATGGTTTTATAACAATATTTCTATTCATACAGCTGTAGAATTAACTAAAGTTTGCTTTTTTACATTAACATATTTACAACTACTTGTTAATAAGTCTTCCTTTCCTTAAAACTAGCTATATTCATATATTAATGGCGCGAAGGAGTTCGATGTTATGACGCAGCTGATAAGTATGCTATAGAAAATTTATAAGCAAATGCATCGGAAGTGAAATTGAAAATTGTTATGCATGAAGTTTTCCACTAGCGAGATCTGGCCTGCAATTTATAAATTCTACTTCCCTTCTGATTTGCGACTTATATACTTATTTTAAGCTCTTCTCCAGTCTCTATCGGTTTTAGAGCAGCAAAATACTTTGCCATCAAAGTGACTGCCAATATATAAACTGGGCGAAAGCTGGAAAGCTGGAAACTGTTAACGAGCAAATTCCATTTTTAATTTCGCAGCGCTTTTTGTCAATTTCTCTGCTTGGCCATAGCTGCTGCTCCAGTTCTACTACAGAGCTCTGGCTGCATTAGCTTTCCGTTTCCATAGCTTGTCAGCGGAAAACGTAAACTAACGACATTTTCGTTTTCTTATTTACACAATCAATTTCGAGCTTTTGTCATGCGGCAAAAGGCGAATGGCAAACTGTTACTGCCACTGCCACTACGACTCCTAGTTCTACTCCTACTCCTAACTCCTACTATCGTGAAGATGCATGCGCTTTGGTGTTGGTGCTGGCGTTTTGTGCCGCGAGGGAAATTGTTGTCAAAGCGCACAAAAAAACCGTAGAAGAATGTCGGATTGTTGTTTTAGCAGGCACTGCATGTACCCTACCCCCCTTTTCCCTTCCCTTCTCTTCTCCTACTTCACCTGCAGCTGCTCACACATGTTCCTGTGTGTGTGTGTGTATGGGTGTGTGTGGGTGCAGCTAGTAATAGTTCTAGTTCTAGTTGCTTGTTACACTTCCCTCCATTTTTTTTTCGTACTTTCGTCTGTGCAACTCTTTCTCGTTGGTTTGGTTGTGTATTCCTTTTGATGTTGACCGCATTCGCTGCCTCGCTACGCTGCCTGTGCTCACTTGTTATACCCTGTTAGATGTTAGTCAATAGGATATGCTCAAGCTATACTTACAATATGTATAATAGAGTTGGTTTTCTTTAAAGTAATTTGCCAATTGATTTGTTTTATATTCTGTTATTATCATGATTTGTCTTCTATAATAATAGGAAGATAATAAGACTTATTTGAATGTATATTTCGTATTTATAGCATATTATTTACAAGAGAATATTATATTTTGGAGAATTTTTATAACAGTTTTTTTAATGAATTTATAATGAGTATAGTATTTTCTGGGAATTATTATTCTCAGATAGAATTACTTAAAGGGGAATTTTTATAAGCTAAAAGTGAGTTTACCATGCTTCATTTATTGAAATTTATTTAGGGTATTTTCTAGTCGTTGTTATTAGCCAATTCACTTCTGCTTTTGTTGTTTTTGTTAGCCTTTATTGTTTATGCAACTGTCAGCAGTTTTCGTTGTCCGTTTCTGAGCAAGTTTTCGCTAACAATTGGAGATTTACTTGGCTTGCTTTACGGCCATTCATGTGTGTGTGTATGAGTGGGTGTGTCTGCTTTGGCTCAGCGTGTGTGTGTGTGTGTGTGCTGCTGCTGTGTTGCTTCATATTTGTTGTCATTTCCAATTGTTTCAGCGACTTTTGACAGCCAGCAGATTAGCTTGCTGACGCCTCTGCACAGTTGTGAGCTACGAGTTATAGATACCAGATACAGATACAGATACAACAGCCATAGATACATCTAATGCTTAGCACTGTAGATTTTCGTTTCGAGGCTAAAGTGATTGTCCAGGGAAATCAAAGCTGCCTAGGTGAAAAAAATCTACACTTTCCCACACTCTGCCATTCGAGTCGATAACAAATGTGACTGCAGCTCGTTTTGTACTCTGCGGTTATGTCATAAGAATAATAAGTCCATTTTCCATTAACAGAAATGTCAAAAAACGTTGCTTCAGTTATTGTTTTTCTAGCTTAAGCACTCAATTTGTCTATGAAATTGTGCAAAGACACAAAGCAATTATCAAACTCATTTCGTGTGTCAACAAAATGCACGCAAAACTTGGCCTGTAGAAATAAGAATAATTAAATTATTTTAGACGAGAATGTGTCACATGTGTGGTAAGTACACTCTCAGTCTATCAACTCATTACACTGTGCTACAAAATTTGTCTTTATAAGAGTGTGATTCAAGCAGAGTAAAATGTTGTAACTTGCTGAAAAACAATATCATTATGTAAACTATTAATTGGTTATCGTATCAAAAATATTATAAATTTAAAATATTATAATAATAAATAATAAATATTAATAATAAAATATTGAAATTCAATATTCAGAGTGGTTTCACATAAGTTTGAATTCCATTCTTTTGGAATGCTTAAAAAATCTATCGTATATGGTAAGTTGATTTGTTTTATCATCTCAAAACTATTAATGTAATATTGGCACTAAAGTCGAATTGGGAACAGGGCTGCATATCAAAATCTTACTTGCTGTAAATTCAAGGTATTTATCCGAATTTTTATTAATACTATTCAAACTTTTCAACTAGATGTTTTAGCTAAGAATTGAAGAGAGATTGCAAAGCTTAAAACATCATCGTTAAAGAAATCCGTCACTGCGTTTGTGACTTCAAAACACCGTTTCATAAAATTGCATTAAATCACACCTTGCACTTGTTCCTGTAGCGCAGTGTTATGGCTTTCGCTATCGCCTCGCATGCAGCATAAAACTCATCAATATACAAAATTTATAGCTAAAAACAAGAACCACGGCAAAGCCAAAGCCAAAGCCACAGCTGGACGCCAAAAAAGAGGCAATAACTATATAGCCAGAGCGAAAGCTAAAGCCAATTAAAGACACGCCTCAGCAGCAGCCGCAGAAGGCGTGGCACACTAGCCAAAGCTGCTCCACTGCTGTTAACCCACTGTTGCCCCACTGCTAACAGTATAAAGTGTGAGTCAGTGTGTGTGTGTGTTCTTTGGTTGACGAACAACCAAATTTCCGCACCCAATCAGCATATTTAAATTTTGTTGTGTTGGTGATTGAAATGCATGAAGTACGACAACGCAAATAGCAGCAGCAGCAGCAGCAGTCATCCATCTATCCAGTTGGAGGCCACAGCTAGGATGCAGGATCAATGGGGACACATGGGTAAGGCAAACATGTAGTTCCCCCGCTCCCCTCTCCCAACTCTGTGGCTTTGCTGGCACACTTTAATGGTCAGCATCACTTCGATTCTGTTTCTGATTCCGATTCCGATTTCGATTCCTGCTGCTGCTGTTTCTTTTACTACTACTATTACTATTACTATTTTCCATTTCTTTTGCCATTTCGATGTCTACTCGTGTTCCATGCTGGTTGGTCAGCAGTTTCGTTTCGTTTTGATTGTACGATTTTCTACTTTACTATGCACTTGTCTCTACGGTTTTACTTCCCCCCTAGTGTTTTTTTTGTGATTGGGAGTATGGGTGGCTTTTTGTCGCTCTGTGTGGTGGTCAACCACTGTAGAGCTCTAATTGCTGGACAACGACTGAGTTGGCAACACATGCAAAAGGTGGCTACCAAAAATGGCCTGGGCATTGGCAGTGGCCATGCCTAACGGCGGCTTTACTACTACTACTATACTATAGCATGCACACAAATCGTTTGAATATTGTTTTCCCTCTCGACTCAAACCCAATTCCCCCCTCCCCGATAGTCGGGAGTACAAAAAAGGGAAACCAAAAAAATATGGTCACCCTGGCACTTAAAGCTATCCATTTTTAATTGGAATTTAGGCGCAAAGTCGTAAATATTTTGTGGACAACAACAGATGGGGAACTGCTGCAGGTTAGTTAGTTTTCTCCTTCTTTTTTTCTGGGCGTATATTGCAGTTACAAGTACTCCTAGTTTATTACGATATGCAGTAATAGATCAAAGTGCCAGTAGTTCAAACTCAATAAGTTTTGCGTTGATCCACACAAATTGTAATTGCTAAGAGTGTATCGTAAATATTACGATATTGAAGTCGAACTGCAGCGTGAGTGATAGAGAATTTCTGTATCGTAAAAAGTGTACTACTGAAGTGTAGCGTAGATATGAATAACTTGTTGCTACTATAGCGAATAAACTCGAACTGCATCGTAAGCATGGCCGCTGTATTAGCTAATACTTACCCTATCAATACCCTACGATATTGGCAGTTGAAAATCGCGAAATGTATCGTGAGTGATTGATTTCATATCGGAAGCATGTTTGCTGATGTTGGCGGATATTTTCCATATCGTACCGTAAGCATTCTACGTTATTGGCAGTGCATTGGCTCAAACTGTATCCTAAATATGGTTGCTGTATTAGCTGATATTCATTATTCAGAGTATATTGGCTTGTTTGTATCGTAAATATGAACACCCTACGACACTCTGATTACTATATCGTAAGCCTGGTTGCTGTATCAGCTGATATTTACCTTGGAAAGTATATTGTATTAAAATGTATCGTAAATATGAACGCCTTACGATATTGGCAGTGACTCTCTGATGACTACACTCTTTCTGACTATTACTCTCTCTCTGATTATTACTCATACGCATGGTTGGTGTATTGGCTACAGGTATAGTATAGTATAGTATAATATCAGACTTATTTTGATGGCAACATACTCTTATATTGACTTTCTTTTTCATCTTCAGACAAATAGAGTGCGTTGTGATCGAAGTACTTAAACTATGGCTGCCAAGTGTGTCACAGTTGAAGCATTGCCAGCAATAGAAGCTGTTGCTGTGAAATGTGACAGGCAGACAGACAGATAGACAGAAAGACAGGCTGGAGGATAGACAACGGCACGCTGCAAATTGTGAGGCGCCACGAGGAAAGTGCAACGACAGCAGCGAGAGACATGCGAAATACTGTGGCCATATTTGTGTAGTGCGTGAGACTTGCGGCGTGTCGTGAGTGTGTGTGTGTGTGTGTGTGTTAGTGTTGCTGGCAGACATGGAGAGCGACATGAGGGGAGCAAACATGCCAAGTTGTAGCGTAGTTTTGAAAATCTTGAAACATGAGTGAGTGAGAGTCTAGCGGAGTAGCGAACCCCACGAACATAGGCGAGGCACAATTGACACGTACACACAGCTGTGGTGTGCGTGTGTGTGTGTGTGTGAGTAAAGTGCCTGCTGATATTTTGACTATGGTCGTTTTCCGAGCTAAAACCCAAACAGCTTCTAATCAGCAGGAGGATACGTTGACGACTCTGATGTGAGGAGGAGGAGGAGTGGGTGGCGAGCGCAACACGTGACGCAAATAGTTAATGGCACTTGGGCGCCCTCTGGCGGGTAGGTAATGTATCAAAGCTGCAGTCTGATGTCGCTTTCACAATGCATTGCATTCAATCTCCGCTCTTGCATTTTATTAAATTGATTTTAATGCTGTTTTCACTGGTTTAAGTAATAGCCTTTGCGGTTGAGGTAAGCATTTAATTTAATGAAAACAACAAAAATTAAATTTAACCCAATTACACTTGCATTAAATCGATGAGAGTGTGTCAGAGGCCAAGTGCAGGATTTCGCTTCATAATTTGCTCACTATATACATATATATGTGTAGTATGTATATGTGTATGCCTAACGATTCAATCTGCATATTGATGTAATTTATTTACGCTATTCAGTGAGAGATTTGTGCATTATTTACAACTGAAATTGGAAACCGAATGTTGAAATAATTTGAATTGAAAACATTTCACACTTCAGGTTTATTCATTATCATACTTTATGCGTGTGTGTGTGTGCGGGTGTGAGTGTGTGTGAGTGTGTTTGGCATTGTCATTGAGCTTGTTATCAGCATTGGGCACTTGCTATCGCAGTTCTAACACCAACACACTCGCATGCGATTTGTGTTAAACAATTTGTAGTTCATGTTTTCGGTTGTCGCTGCAGGCGCAACCTGATTTAACTTATCGCGCTTGCCACGCGCCACTCATGTGAAAACAAGCTGCAACAACAACAGCAACAACAGCAGCAGCAGCAGCAAGGACATTTTACCGTTACGCTCACATTACGATACGCAATACTGTTACAATTACACTCGACTCGCAACTCGGCAACATGATTGTGCCACAAGTGCGCCAAACACAGCAGAACAACACAAGCGTGTGCGAAGTGTACACAGTGGGTGTGTGTGTCTGTGTGTGGGTGTGTGGGATGGGTGTGTGCGGAAACGCGGCATTCTACGTTCGCTGATATTTATGATAAATATTTGTTGGTCGTGCTTGCCTATGCAAGCAAACGGTGAATGCAAGAGGTGGGTGGGGGTATTATTTTCGGATTTGCGAATTGGGTCTGTCATGCCAATTGAAATCATTTGCAAATAACGGTAACAGTCACAGTTACAGTTTGGGATGCTTCTGTGTTTGACTTGCAAGCCAAAGCTATAGAAATATGTACATATAGTTGATGCGAATAATAATAGAATTGCATGGATATGTTTTGATAATGAGCCCACTTGGCGGACTTACCTGATGCGTAAACGGACACAAGCGGAGGTGCGGCTCAGGCAGCTGTATTGGCTAATAGGACGGCACTCCAAACTGAAGATCCGAGTCAAGCTCCTGGCCCATATGGACTTATGGAATCCAGCTCTGGCGTACAGCCAGCAGAAGCAACCGCCTGATAATACAGAGATTCCAGAACAAAGCTCTGAGGACACTCTCTGCTGCCCACCCCTATCACGACAACAAAACCATTACACTGAGCTCGGCATTCACAATTGGGTCACAATTCACAATTCACAATTCACAATTCATTGGGTCACAAAATTTAGCACTAAACACGTCACCTTGAAGTAAAGAACCAGAACCAGACTGACAAAAGTTAAAGCGCAGCGAGCTTAGACAGCTCTAACTGTGGTTCTCCGCTGCTCGAACTCAACATACAGACTCTCCCACGCATAGAGAACGCAGCAAAAGTTGAAGCGCAGCCAGCTTAGGCAGCGCTCGCAGTCGTTCTCCGCTGCTTGAACGCAGCAGGCAGACACTCACAAACGCACACGTGCGCTGAATCCATGGTCTTACTCTCACTACGAAGCGCAGCACAAAGCAAGAGTTCAAGCACAGCAATAACAACAACTGAGGCCGCTCTCGCTCTCCGCTGCTTGACCGCAGTCTGCGTACACACAGGCATACATACTAAGCACACGTGCATTGCGCTTATCTCTGACGTCATTGCGCTGCAGCGGCTGCAGCGACTGCAGTTTAGGCAGAGCAGCAAACCAAGACAGTCGCTTGATGAACCGCGGTCTCTCTACATATCTACAGATCGCTGCAGCTACTGCTGGCAGAACATCAATCGAAGTCACCTGTCACAGTCACGTGATCAGCCGCGCGGTCTCTACATACACATGTAAGTACATAAACACGCCATAGCGCTGCAGCGGCTGCAGTTTCGGCAGCGCAGCCAACTAAAACAGTCAGCTGATGGACCGCGTTCGCTCTACATATCTACATATCGCTGCAGCTGCTGCTGGCAGAGCATCAATCGAAGACAGTCACCTGATCGGCCGCGCTGTCTACATACATACATACAGCAGGCAGACATTCACACGTACGTTGAATCCATGGTCTTACTCTCACTACGAAGCACAGCACAAAGCAAGAGTTCAAGTACAGCAATAACAACAACTGAGGCCGCTCTCGCTCTCCGCTGCTTGACCGCAGCATACTAAGCACACGTGCATTGAGCTTATCTCTTACGTCATTGCGCTGCAGCGGCTGCAGCGACTGCAGTTTAGACAGAGCAGCAAAACGAGACAGTCATTTGGATGGACCGCGCTCTCTCTACATACGATAGCGCTGTTGTGGCTGCAGTTTCGGCAGCGCAGCAAACCAAATCAGTCACCTGATCGGCCGCGCTGTCTACATACATACATACATACATACACTTGTAAGTACATACTATATAAACACGCTACAGTTAGCTTAAGCAAGACTTGATATTCGTGTGTATTTGGTATTTTTGCAACTGGCTGAAACATTAAATTTGCAACAGTCTGGCAACAAGAACAACAAAAACAACGGGAGCAACTTAAAGCACTACAACAACAAACAGTAACTAGAATGTTCCAACTGAAAGTTGAAAAAGTTCAAGTGTTTCCCAGTTAACAGTCGAAAAAATTGAATTGAAATTCGTATACGAGTGTTGCCAACTTATGTATGTATGCTGCTGCTTCATCGTGTTGTTGTTGTCGCTGCTGCTGCTGTTTAGGTTAGACTGAGTGCGGGGGAGGGTATGAGTACGTTGGGGTTTTAGTTTTCCGTTGTTTCGTTGTTCCGTATGTTTGCTGAATGCTCGATAGTCATAAATTTCGCATACAAGCAACAAGAAGCACAATTTACTGAATATTTTTCATACGACTAGAACACTGTGCTCTCTTTTATCCCCTTCTCCTTTCTTTTTTGTGATTATTTTCGTTGCTGCCTTGGCTTAGCTGCCATTCCGACTGTGAGATAGGTCGTAAAGAATGGCAGAACGCGAAAAAATATGACAAAGAGAAAAAAAGAGAAAGGAGTAGAGAAGAGGAGAATCGACTAATAACATTGTCTTTAGCTGGGACCCAGCGCCACGCCCACACAATTTTATCGCCAAAAAGAAGAAGCAGAGTTTTCGAAATGTTGTCCAGCCAAATTGTTGTTGTAATCACGTTGGTTGTTGTTGTTGTTGTTGCTGTGTCTGTTTGTCTGTTTGTCCGTTGACCACCGCAAAAGCCGCAGACAAACAGTTTGCAAGGTTTGCAAGGTGCTGGCCGTGGGGGCGTCTGTTCAAACTGGGCGTGGCTATCGCTGTATTCGCTCTATGCTGACTGCAAGCGTTCAGCCGGAAAATGCTAGTAATTTTCACAGTCTATGACCAGACTTGACCTGGCCCAAAACAGAAATAATAAAACATCTTTTCATTCATTTTCTATTCACGATTTTAAAGCATTTATTTGTTCCGCTTTGATTTTGTTTTTGTTGCCATTAAAATGATTTCTCGTTTGAAGTCCTTTTTCGCTTTGTTTGTTTTGGCCGCGACATTTTTAATTGGTTGTGTTTTTTATTATATTATATTTTGTGACACTGCAATTGGTTTAGCTTCATTAAACTCATTGCGCCAGTTGCACAAATATTAATGTTTTTTTTGGCATTTTAAACATATTTAATTAGCTGCCTTCTTTTTTAAGCTATTGCAAATTGAAATTCAATTTCAGCCACGTTTAGGTAATTAGCTAATTAAAACAAATCTCTCAAATGTGAAAATATCAGAAAAATTGTTTAATAATGTGATTTAAGCTCGGGTTGATGCGGAGTATATATACTCTAGAAATAACAAGTCTACGATATTTATATGTATAGGAAGGACAGGTTTTTAAGGTGAATTTCTTTTTAATTTAAATGAAATTATTATTATAGATATTTAAGATTATTATTTTTAATATTTAAGATTATGT
>JAWNNL010000413.1:0-19963 GCA_035045005.1 Liodrosophila aerea | reverse complement strand
GTAGCGCGAAGAAGAAGAAACCTCGTTGCATTTATGCCCGCATCAAAATGAGTTGAACTATATTGTACTGTCAGGTGCTCCCGCCGATATGTTTTTCTTTTTGCGATCAATGGGAGAAAAGCTCACAAAAACTGCGTTGTTCAGAATACCTCGAAGAAAACATTTCTGCAGAAAGAATATAAGAAACAAGTTAATTGTAGCTGTGGAATTGAAAATCGTATGATCAACAAATCTAACAAATAAATTATATTGCCGGATTTGCATGTTGTCTGACCAAGGGGCATGGGGAAGAAAGCGGTGGCTGGGGGGAACTCAATTTATGTGTTGTCTTTGGAAATTGCAACAATCACATAGGAGGCAATAAAATTTCAACGAATTTTATGTACAAATTTGTATTTTTATTAGCACATTCAATATGCAAAGCACATTTACATATACACAGGCAAACAGCCACACACAGAATTACGAATTGTTTTCTCGTAAAAAATTCAGAATTCTTCATTTTTCAATGCGAAATATTTATAGACTTTAAGGATAAGCTGAGCAGAAACATGAAAATGCATTTACATAACTGCCTTGACTAGGGGCGAGGAGGAGAACGGCGGAGGCCAATAGAGAGCTTGTATTGCCAATGCGAATGGGCAGTGGAGACAGAAGGAGGAGGAACAGAGAACGGACAGACCAGACAAAGGCTGAGCAGAGCACAAGACACTGAAGCAGGAAAATGTAATCCCAGCCAAGCGAAGCAAACTTCCGGCAAACACTGTAGATGCGGACGCTTCAATGTATTGAATACGGAAAATGGTAGCAATTGGCAACAGCGAACGCTGGCCAGCTTTGGCTGAAACGTCCAGCTGTTGCAACTCCAGCTGCAACTGCGGCTGCGTTTCTGCCTCATGCGTGACAGGCACACACACATACAGAGCTTATGCCTCCCTCTACTCCATTAAAATCTTGAGTATTGTAGTCGCTGAACCATAACTAGGAACAATGGCAGCAGCTTGCCACAAATAGCACCACAAACCTGCAGCTGCCACATTGTCAACTGACTTTCCTTAAGCATCAGCGCAATTCGGCCAGCATTTTTCCCTTGGCTCATTTATAAGTGAGCGTGGGCATTGCGCAATGCCATCTCTCAGTGCACTGAATATATACTACTATATACATATGTGGCAAGTGCATTAAACGCACTCTACATATTGCTTACAACTCAATATTTAGCTTAACTTAAATTAGTCACTCAGTAGAACCTTGCCACCATACTATCCTGCCAATTTGAGATCTTGTCACAACAACTGACAGTGTGTATTTCAAAATTTTTAGTGCATTCCAAGTTTGCTACATTATTTTATTGTGTGAGAGAGAGTCTCAACGTGGCACGCCCATATGCCCATATAATCAGCTGAAATTCCGAATGTCCTTTTAGATATACGTACATAGGTAGCATTCTTGATTTAAATAAGTTACACACTCAACAGTTCAGAATTCTATAGGTCATAGAGTCATATAAATGAATCTACTCGCTTTTGGGCATTATAAAAGCGGCCGGAAAGCTATAGTCGGTTGCGTCCGACTGTAGCTTTCCCTTCATTTTTATTAAGTTAATTTTTAGGATTGTAAAGAACTTTAAATATTAAATACACATATAAAATGAAGTATTAATAATATTTATTAACGAACTTGCCTGGGAAATGGGGAACGAGGAAAAGATTTTGTGCAGAAGAAGAAAAACATTACCTTATAGAACTGAATTTGTGAGGCATCAAAGTATTGTGTTTTTCTAGACATGGAACCCACTTATAGTAGATTAAACCTATTTTATAATGAAACTAACAAAACAAAACAAGTTTTGATTGACTCAATTACTAAGCAGTAATAAAAAGCTATAAAGCCATACAATTTGAACTATTCACTATACAATTTTACACGCTTTTTGTATCTATCTCTCTCTTTCTTTTCAACTTGCTTTTACTACTAATGTGCGCTAGAGTTTAAAGCAGCCAATAAATTATTAATAGCCCTGGCATTGATTGGAAAAGTTTTCAAATATGTTGCCACTTTTCTACACGAATAATTTGAGAGCATTTTCAAAAACACCACACACACACACACATACACACACACGCAGCTGTGTGTGAGGACATCAGGCAGAGCAGAGGGTGAGCACTTGCTTTATTATTAAAGTCAAGTTTCGGGTTTCCAGCTTATTTACTCGCAGCTATGCATCTCGCACTCCAACCCAACCCCTGTCGATATTGGCACTGGTTCTAGCTATTGGGGTGTCTTACCATCAAATGTTGTAAATATTTACTTGTTTATTTTGTGGCAGTTTATTTTTGCAATATTATTTGATAGCCAGCTGCAATTCGCTTCTATTACCTGTGCAGTGCAACCCACAGATCGTTGCAAAATATTTTGGAAATTTAATTTGTTTGCTTTGTGGATGTGAGTGGTCTGATATAGTCAACCATAAGCCTTCATTTATAGTATCTATAGGAGAAATTAGAAAAAACTGCGGTTGACTTCACCAGCAGCTACAACAGGATTACATACAGCATTGCGCATACGACGCATTGCTTTAACTTGCTCTAAGTAGACCCTACTAACTATTCGTGGTGTGTCTGTTTGTGTGCCGCAAGAATTATATGTTTGCACAAGGTTTGACTTAAAGTTCGAGATAAAAAGGAGAGGCGAGAGGTAGGAGCAGTCATAAACTATGCGCTGTCAAGCACCCTGGCAAATGCGAATGACATTATAAATTTAATGCCATTTATTGGCGGACGACCCTGAATATAGCATTAGATCCTATGACTGTTCTCTTCTGTCACCTCTGCTCATGATTAGACTGTCTCCCTTTCGTTTACAGGTCTCATGTGTGTATTTGGAGAGGAGGAGCAACTTCAAGTAGTCTACAAAGTTTCTTTTCCATGAAAGTTTGTGTTTTGAGGCTGATGCTCCTTTAAGTTCAAGCTGGCGCTCGCAACAAAACAAGAATTCTCACTCGTCTTTCGGGTTGTTGTTGTTATTGTGGCTGTAGGACTACAACAAATTGCATACAAAAATTGCTGCAATTTGCATTCGACTGCCAAGTTGCCAGCTGACAGCCCTCGTTGCCACCCATTTTTTTCATTTTGGCATGTGTCGCACATTTATCGTCTTGGCTTTGCTGCTGCTTCTGGTTTTGCCCGCACTAAAGGGTATTAGCATATTGCCATACTGCAGGAAATGTTTTAAAAAGTGTAAAACTTTCAAGAGGGACTCACATAGAATTTCAAATATACATAAGCATATACTGTGTATTTCAAATATGCCAATATTTTCAGATCTAATTTTGAGACCTCAATAATTTAGTTACAGCTTTAGTAAACCGATTTAGTCGGATCAAGGCTATTAATTAGTTAATTACAAATTCTTGCTTTAAATAAGGGTCTATTAAGATTGTGCACATAAAATTTATGTGTAACGGGTAGAAGGCGGCGAGGCAGACCCTACAAAGTATATATATATTCTTGATCAGGACGACGAGCTGAGTCGATATAGCCCTGTCTATTTGTCCGTCTGTCTGTATGAACACCTAGATCTCGGAAACTATAAGAGCCAGAGACTTAATTAATTAATTAATTTTTTTGTTAGGTTCGTGTATTACATAGGCAGCTCAAGTTTGTGTCAAATGTTTAAAAATTCATCCCCCTCCCTCTAAAATTCACAAAAATGTTCCCAGCATGTACAGTCTTAGAGTCACTGTTTTCCTTTTTTGCATGAATAAATATTTAGATGCTTTGAATATTTGGTTCGATTTGCAGCCCAATCGGATAGTAAACACCGGAGATATTGGACAAACAATTTTCTGTACTGCGCATTTGGTAGGGGGAGGGGAAAGCCACAGGCTACGCGGCCACTAGGGCGTATGCGTGATTTTAATTGTGGCTGTATGAGTAATGGTCATTGTTTGTATTTGAGCAAATAGTTGTATGTATAAGTGCATGTGTATGTGTATGTGAGTATGTTCATATATTGTGCTGCTGTTATCGACTCCCAAGGCAAATCGAAGTATTGGGTCTCCTACTGTCGGTTGCGTCCGACTGTAGCTTTCCCTACTTATAAATTATATTTTTTATAAATTAATTATATATGTTGGGATTGAGATTAAAATTATTCAAATCTAATTTTTGTCATCGACTTAAGTGACTTAAAGTACAATATCTTGGGGCTTTGACGGAATTGCTTGAATCTTACAACTATAAGATTAAACAACTTCACTTAACACAACATAAATGAATACAAATAATTGCGACTTGTCTGTCTTTCTAATTTGAAAAATTAATTACTTCGGGCTTTCTAAAAATCATAAATATGAAAAGAATTTCATTTTAAAATGACAAAATCATTTGCCAATTGACTGGAAAGCGTGAGGCATAACGCAGACGTCGAATAAGAGCGCAGATTGTTGCGACCTATTCCAGCTGTTGCATTGACCCGTATAAGCCAGGAGGCTTAACGCTGTTTTTTTTCCTTATATCAGATTGCAAGTTATTCAATTTTTATGCTGCTGAATAATACTCGCAAATCCTATACAAATTATTTGTTTTCCCATGTTTTTCAAGACGCTGAAAGAACTCCTATAAAAGCCCTTACAGTTTTCTCTTTGCCCTCAAGCTGCAGCAAAAACAATGTGCTTCTAATGGATGAAAATTAATATGATTCAAATAATTCAAGTAGTTAGATTTCTTAGAACAGTAAAAAATATATCTAATGGAAATTAGCCAGTTATCAAATTTCAATTGAATAAAATATCTAAAAGCGTAAACTCATTTATAATAAGAATGTTAATCATATTTTGATTACACAATATCAAGTACAATTTTGCACTTGACATAAATTGCCGTATCCATTTACTTGAATATTGATACATATTGAGTATTTGCTGATTTATTCATTTATTACAAATAAATTTATATATTAGGAAGATAATTATTTTTTATACCCCCTTGAAAATAAACTCCTAGAGTATACAAAATGTTGTCCTTCAAAAACGAGCAAATTTTTCAATTTTGTATATATTTTTTTTTTATCAATTTCTTTTTAAATTTGCTGCATTGACACTTACATAGCGAATACAAATGCTTTTGTGCCAAAGCAGTTCCGCATTTTCAGGTTGCGTTTAAGGTTTTTATGTGGAG
Organism: Liodrosophila aerea; assembly: GCA_035045005.1. Classification (NCBI taxonomy): domain Eukaryota; kingdom Metazoa; phylum Arthropoda; class Insecta; order Diptera; family Drosophilidae; genus Liodrosophila; species Liodrosophila aerea. Next base: position 14,783 of record JAWNNL010000413.1, on the reverse strand, counting down.
GAAAATACCCCACATCAGATGTCAGCTGTCATGTGTCATGTAGGGTTCGTTTTGCGTAATTCTTTTAAGGAACAATAGAAATATTATTTTCGAAGTCCTTGAGTAATCAGATACTTGAATGGTTGTGTAGTGCAAAACAGGACAACCGAACATAGTTAGAGTTGTCAAACGTTGTACTTGTCCCGTTTCCCATTTACGGTAGTTAATTATTAACGCATTTTAGTCCATTATCCTGTTCGAATCTGGCGCACTCAATTGAAATGCAATTAGCGCACCATCGCGTCATCCTGATGTGCCTTACTTTATTCCCCATGCCTCCGCCAGAGTGTCATCCACCCAGCACGAATGACGTATGACCATTAAATGAGGACACGTGCCAGCTTGCCAGCCAGCCAGCCAGCCCTGCTTGTTGCCCTGTCACCCCTCCTCCGGGGAAGTACTGGAGTAAACGAGATATATTCATATATTTGAACGTACCACAACTAAAACAATTTCGCTTAACAACACTAACAAAAACAAAATTCCCCATTTGTCAGCGCTCACAAAAAGTATTTAATTGTATTACAGCTGCAAAAATTACAATTTTTTATAGAGAAGTACATTTTGAACAGTTTTTATTTAATTTAGCAATGCCGTGGGAAACATTTTGATAGCCTGAAAATAAAAATTCACATAAAGGGTATATCCGGCTACTTTTGGCTTTTGATTTGTATGTAAAATTGTAGTTATAGTTGTACATATTTATAATTAAATAGTCAGTTCCGAATGTTACATAGAATGTATATTTTTATTCACGAAATAGAATTTATTTTCATGAAATTTATAACATATTTATCCTTGGATTCTTGGACCTAATAGATTTTATGGTTTTTACATTTTGGTTGCGTGTATATTGACATATTGTAGAGTGGACATATCCACACTATATAGTCACTATATTGTACTTATTCATTGCAAACACATCAATCATTAGTCTATAAAATAATGATACAAAAAGTGGATTAATAATTGCATAAATATGTAATTATTCATTAATTAAAAATCTTATTTAACAATTTGAAATAAAATAATGTTTTCCTATTTCCTTTTTAAATTAAATACATATTAATTCTTTTTATTAACTAAAAGTTGCAATTAAAAAATTAATGTATATTCCATTTATCACTAAATTATTACCTATATAGAGTTTTACAAATCATTTAAAATAATTAAATAATGATAATAAGTCATAAAAACAAAAAAATTAATAGTAAAATAATTTAAATAATTAAAGATAATTCAAATTATTTAAATTTTAGTTCGGAATGAGAGAATTATTGGCATAAGTACTTGAAAAACATGTGCCTTATATTAACAATTTCGAAGTATTTTCGGTCGTGGAAAATGCAGCACTCTAATTTTTAGTGTTTGTGGGAAATTCTATTCTGTTCTAATAATAGATATATGTATTTTAGTTAAACAATTTGATATCTAGGGTATATATTTTTCAGCTCAAACTCTTAAATTGTTTTTGCCGTAGCTATTGCTGCTGTTGATGCGCATAAATCTTGATGCATGCCGCAACGTAAGCAGAAGCGGGTGCTGCCAATGGTTGCTTCATTCGGTAACTACCGCTTCGTGCCACCACTGCCACTGCCATGGCTATAGCCTACCCGCTATCGCCACCTTCCCATGCCGCTTGGTTAACAAAGCTTGACACTTATCAAACTCAGCCAGCGCTTATAACAGGGCTGCGGTTTTGGAGCGCAATAAAAAACGGAGTAGCAAATAATAAAAAAGGACAACAGCAAACAATTATTGTCAAACGCAGACCCTAGTCATACACACAAGACTATTGCGGATTGTGTGTGTGTTTGAAAGGGCACATACGCATGGCTGACAATTTTAGAGTTTGGCGCTGATGACAGTAGAAGAAGCTAGAACAAACGCCATGGCAACCCAATGAACACTTGAATTTTTACTGCCACATAACTTCTATGGTACGGTATTAGTTTTACGCTCATTTTATCCGTACGGTGTAGTTAGAGTTTTACCCCGAAGGTACAGACATTACACAAATGCTACGCCGGATTAGGTTGGGGCAACAGTGCGTATACTTGATATCATTAACTTATTGCATTTTCCCTGCCACACAAAACCCAATTGCCATATTTATGCATAAGATCACAGATATCGCATGAGTTGAAGAGCAGAAGGACACAGGGAATAAATATATTCATCTATCAAGTCACTAGCAGTACCTCCTCGGCTTCATCAGCACATGTGGCAGTGTAAGGAAAAATATTATTTATGCACGTAACTAGTTTGTCATGTTATCCTTCTGCTTGAAGTAACTTTCCTTTTTTCCCCAATGCTGCTAGGAGTAAACTGCCATGTACTCGTGTTTATTGCCAAGTGTTGGACGCCCTGGCTGACTGGCTAAGTGGCATGTGCCACCTGGCCCGTGCGTGACGTCATTGTGCTTTTAGTTGCTGGTAGAAAATCAAATTGATTATGAAAATGATGTAGAACTGTCTTTCAGTCTGTCATTCTGACAACAACATTATTATACCAAATTGACAACCAGCCTGAGTTGTACACAGAACGGCTATCGCGCTCTTATACTGCCACTCTTATACATTTGCTGAATAGCTGAATTGGAACAAGAAGTTCGAATTTGTTTAACTTTGGCATGGGCAACAGATAGAGAAGACCACAAGGAGCTCAATTGCTGCGGTGACCGTGAAAACTGTTGAATAACAACAACAATAACTGATAAGTTTGCGTAAGAAGAGCAACAACTAGCCTGCCTAAATGACTAACTATCCACTCAGCTAAGACCAATGTAAGTATAAAATACAATACATAGAAGTACACTTTCTCTAGGCCTCACGGGCCGAAACTGTCGCCGCATAACCCTAATCAAAGCCAGCCAACCATAAAGTCCACTTTGGTGCCTCATCAAAATCACTTTATGCTAATGGATACATTTGCATAATTTCCAAAGTATTCCCCCAACCCAGCCTTTAGCTCTATCCTCACGCTGGACAAAGCAAAGGCGAAAGGGAAAGGAAGGGAACAAACAAAATAAAAAGAATATAAATAAATAACGCAAATAATTCATATGGTAACTTCAGTTGGAATAATTCGCGTAAACAAACTTCGAATGCAAAAGCTATAAATAAATATACACTTGAAAAATGTCTGTTTATGTGTAAAGTATATATGTACATTGCGTTGAAAAATAAAGTACGAGTTGTTTTTAAACCCTGTACTGAAAAAAGTACCAAAGGTCCTATTATGTGCAATTGATATATATGTATAAGCTAGAGGCTTAACTCTCTCTTGTTTGGTTCATAAAAGCAGGTCAAGCTTATGTCTGATTTTCGATATCTCATCCCCTATCAAATTCGAAATATTCTCAGCATGTACGGTTTGTAGAGTCACTGTCTTTTGCACGCATAAAGTTTGACATGCATAGAGTGTTTGGTGCGATTTGCAGCCCGATCGAATAATAAATAGCAGAGATACTCGTATTAAACAACCAATTTTCTGTACTAGGCATTTTGTTGGGGAAGAACTAACAAGAAAATTAGTATTTATTTTTAGGTAAAGGCCTCAGTAATCATTGATTTTATTATTGTTATTGTATAAAATACCTCCGTTATTAATTAAATTCATTTTAGTCAATAATTTTTGTTTAAGAACAAAAGAATATTTATATTTTCCTCCTTGAGTCTGTTGCATCTGTCGGATATAATTTGCCCTGCCTTGCTGAACATTCTTTCTGACTCCACGGACGTTATAGGAATGAACAAATATTTGCAGAAGAGTTTTTGCAGCAAGGGAAGCTGCTTGGCTCACCTGAAATTTAATGTAATATATATGCATATATATATATAAAGGGAGATTTTTTAAGAGCTTATGGAAAGTTTTTCAAAAAAAAACACATAAAATTCAGAAAATTGCATGAAATCTTTATTTAAATCTATAGTACGGTCCTCATAAAATAATGTTTAAAGATTATTTCATGCAAATGTTGACCGTGACTGCGCTTTAAATGGTTCATCCGCTTGGTGCAATTTTGGCATACTCTCTCCAACATTTCGGCCGGTATCTCCACAATTAATGCTTCAATGTTGTCTTCCAATGCGTCAATTGAAGCGGGTTTGTCTGTATAGACATGAGCTTTAACATAGCCCCACAAAAAATAGTCTAAAGGCGTCAAATCGCACGATCTAGGCGGCCAATTGACCGGTCCCGAACGTGAAATAAACTGTTCACCGAACTCGCCTTTCAATAAATCCATTGTTGCGCGTGCTGTGTGGCATGTGGCACCGTCTTGTTGAAACCACATGTCATGCAATTCAAGCACGTGACATTTTGGGCAGAAAAAAGTTGGATATCATCTCACGGTAGCGCTCACCATTCACAGTTATGTTACGATTTGCATCATCTTTGAAGAAGTACGGTCCAATGATATGCTGATATTCATAATTCTGCTTATTTACGAACCCATTGAGCCAAAAATGAGCTTCGTCGCTGAACACAATTTTTCGGTAAAAAAGTGGATCTTCGGCTAGCTTTCCAAAAGCCCATTCACTAAAAATTTTACGTTGCGATAGGTCGTTCGGCTTCAGTTCTTGCACGAGCTGTATTTTGAAAGGAATCACACCTAAATCCTTTCGCAAAATTTTCCACAGTGTTGAGTAACAGAGGCCCAATTCCTGTGAACGGCGACGAATCGATAATTGGTGGGCATCATTAACACTGGTCGATACAGCTGCGATATTTTCTTCAGTTCGCACTCTTCTTAAGCGTGTTGGTGGTTTAATTGTCAACAATGTAAATTTCGTGCGAAATTTAGTCACAATTGACCGCATAGTCGGTTCACTGGGTCGATTATACTGACCATAAAATGGAAAAAAGCGCGCGATAAACTATCTTAACAGAGCACTCATTTCGATAATAAAATTCAATAATTTGCAAGCGTTGTTCGTTTGTAAGACGATTCATGATTAAATTATAGACCAATCTGAATATGACCGCAAGTGAATCAAAACACTAAACTTTCGTCAGCTGTTTAAACCAGGGTTGCCAAAAAAAAAACTGCTAAAATATCACCCTTTATATATATGTATATATCTTGAAGATTGATAATTTATTGTTTAGTTTTACCTTAATCCATATTAGAGGCTTCATATATTGTATGGCTATGCTTCTCTCCAAATATTGATTTTTAATCAATAGCACATCAGATCGCGCCTGTCTGTGCTTCACCGGTCTTTCATACATCCACCGAGATCTCGGTGTTCATACGGACGGACAGACAGACAGATGGACATGGCTATATCGACTCAGCTCGCCGCCCTGATCAAAAATATATTTACTTTATGGGGTCTGCCACGCCTTCTTCTGCCTGTTACATACATTTCACAGTTGCTTTTTTTAACTTTTTTTTACGATTTACCATTGATGCTAGAAGTACCTTTTGTATCGTTTTTTCTTGCGATGTTTGTAATTGCGGCGTGAGACTTTTAAGTTTTAGGTAGAGTCCGTATGCCATGGGTATTATTAAATATATTGTAACAAATTTATCTCCAGAGATCCTTTCGCTTGCTCGTTGGAAAAATCCCAATATTTGAACAATGTCTTTTAAAATTAAAAATTTGTCTGCACTGAATGGTGCAAGTGCATTGGTTGTGGTCGGTTGCATCCGACTGCAGCTTTCCGGGATTTTTTTAGACCCTGTACTTTAAAAAAGTACAAAGGGTCTATTAGGTTTGTGCAAGCCCGAAATGTATGTAACAGGCAGAAGGAGGCGTGGCAGACCCCACAAAGTATATATATTCTTGATCAGGACGACGAGCTGAGTCGATATAGCCATGTCCGTCTGTCCGTCTGTCTGTCCGTCTGTCCGTCCGTATGAACACCTAGATCTCGGAAACTGTAAGAGCTAGGGACATCATATTTGGCAGTTAGATGCCCCTATAGTGTAGGCAGATCAAGTTTGTTTTAGATTTTTGATACCTGCTCCTCTCCCCCAACAACCGCGAAAAACTGCCACACCCACCATTTTAAAGGTACAAACATGTGCTTTGGCATTGGATAATCTTATAATAATATTTATCTGTGCTGTGAATTGTGGCTGGATCGGATAATAAACACCAGAGATATTCAAGATTCAATTCCCAGTACTAGGTAAGGGGGGAGCAGCGTGAGCGTATGAATGGTTGCGTGTGACTTTTCGCTATGTGTGAGTGTCTGTTACCGTGTGTGTGTGGAAAGTACAGGGTCTCCTACTGTCGGTTGCATCCGACTGTAGCTTTCTTTTTTTTTTTTCTTTTAAATTCATATTTGTTATTTTGGTTTCCTTACTCCTATTCATTAAGGATAAAGTAATAGAATAAAATTTAAAAAATTGTTGATTTTCCTTGTATATTTTAGTTTTTATAAAATACTGAAGCGGGGTAGGTTCGCCCGGCTGATGGTCTGAGCCCCCACTGATCAGCGTGCCTTTATATTTGATTTGTTGTTTTTATTTCAATGTGTATAAATTTTTTTTATAGGCACTTAAAAAACTATTATTGACATTTTCATAGTCTGTGAATTATTGTTACCGGACGGACTTGGACAATTCATGCTACCCACAGCTCTTCCTCAATATTCCACCTGTTCCATTGCCCCGAGTTACCATCAGTGGACACGCTACAGAACGAACTGTGACTAAGACTCGCGTTTCGATATGTGTGCCATATATCATGGCGTTCGCTCTTCGTGGTTTACCTGCTGCCAGCCAGTCTGCCACGCTCCCTTGCCCACACACCTAGATGCCCATCGGATGGTGGCAGCGTGCGACGGAAACTGTTGGTTATATGCTCAAGTTCCGGTAATTATTTGATATAGGCCAACAGATTCGCAGCGTATGTGTGTGTTGGTGTGTGTGCTAGTGCTGCCATAGGCCCGGTTGTTATTTCGTATTTACGCACAGGTTTATTTTCTGTTTGTTGCTGTGAAGTTCCAACTTTTTCATATGGTCACGTAATGCATAAAAACCTGTTACGTTACGGTTACAGGTGGAGGGGCCAACGTGGAGGTTAGCAACAATATGTCTGCACTGTACTCGTGCATTGATTCATTGATTCACGAATATTCGTATTCATATCTATCCATTTACTGTTGCTTAAGTGATGTCCACAGTTGTACTTGAGTATTCATCAAATTTAATCTTTGGCTCAATTAGTAGAACTTAATTTAACAGGGATGATGCTTCTAATGTTAATGATGCCCTGATGTTCTTGTTTGCCATAAATGTGCTGCCTGTAGGTAAAACAGACTGTGACTGAGAGAAAAAATGATAGAAAGAGAGGCAAAGAGAGAGAGACAATTAGAAATGATTTATGCCATGCCATAAATACGCCCAGCTCCAGTGCTCTGTCAATTGCAGTCAAAGTATTTTTATGGGCAACAACCCCCCTATTGCGATCCCCTATTTCATAGTACTGCTTTAACGGTTTCTACTACTGCTGCTTCCTACTTTCGGTTTTGCAATGAAGTCATCCGAATTCTGCGGCTTGTCGTCATCATAAAAACGGCCTCCATCTTCTCTCATACTCCCCATCTCTTTGCGCGCCTCTCTTCGCATCATCTGTTGGTCTCCTTCTCTGTGTGTGTTTTTATGGCTTTTAATTTGATATGCGCATTTACATAAACAGCTCATTTACTTAATACAAGAGTGGACAAATCATCTTGAAGTAAAAACTTTGACCTACTTGAGACACTGTGCAACATGATTGCTGGTTTTTGATTGACTACATTATTGAGTGCGAAAGTGATTTTAATCTCTCTGAGGGATATGAGAGCATTGTTTTTCTCATCGATCCACTACAAGATTGATACTTAACGTTTGAATTACATGTGCTCATAGTGATGCAAAATATATTATAATTTTAAATTTAAATGTGTAACAGCTGTTACTTGAACCTGGCAGAATCGATTGATTTTATATCGATGATCTATTATGTTATCCAACACTACCAATAGAAAAAGACAGAGTTGTATTCCTGACGAACGCAAGTGAACGCGCGTCTTTTTTTATAATAAAACTAAAGTTTCCATTTTTGCGCCTAATTTTCAAATATTATGTTTAAATATACTTAGTTTAAATTAGACGAATGTGTGTTTAATTGTCTAAGCCGACAGTAGACGAATTTATATACGAATATTACTCGTTTTGAATGGTTGGACAAAAATCGGTCGTTCGATCCGGATAATATTATTTTTCGCCTTATCAGGTAATTCCCCATTATATTATTGAATGATTGATTAAATGAATGATTTGGTTAATTGACTGACTTGACTTGATTGACTACAACAAAGTTGTGAATGACGGCTCAAAGATTGCTAAAACTCACATATTTTTAAATTTAAGGCCAATAACTGACCGAGATACTGACAAATTGACTAACCGACTATCTAAGTGATACTGCAACTGTCCAAATCTAACCTAACTAGCTGACTAAATTATTAACTGTTGGACCAATAGTTTACTACATACTAAATGATTGACTCTCTGTCTGATGAAACACTGATTGACTAAGGGCTGGACTGATGGCATGAGTGGTTCGAGCCACTAGATGATTGACTGTCTGTTTGTCTGGCTGTAATACACTGATTGACCTGTTTTCTTCAAGTATTTGTTGGCGCAATCAAAACTTGAAATTGCCAGACAGCATAAATTAACAGCTTATTCTAACTGTATGCACACTCATACACACGTGTACGAATATATGCACATATAAATGCACACATCCCCATTGAGATGGCAATTATTAATTGAACAGGTGAAGCACACACACACCAACATTTAAACTCATGGCACACAGACACCCAATTGGCGCAACAGGAACCCATTTGCACTGATTGCCTAGTGAAATTCGTAGTAGAGCAATGAAAGGAGATGGGGCGTTAACCGTAGAGGCTTAGGTGAGTAGAACGATAGGTTAACTAGGCTGGAGAGAGGTGGCGTAAAAAGAGTTACAGACGGAAGCACAAAAAAGCAAAATTAAAGAACTTAGTTTTTAAATATACTAACGTTTTATTAAGTCTAAATTACTTTACATAAATTTAAAAAACAAAACTTGAAGCAATTATTTTCCAAATGCTGAAAATACTATAAGTCCATCAACCTTATTTCAAGAAAATTTTAAACACGTATGTATATCCAATACCTAGAAGATTTATATCATCTTGAAAAGTTCTAAGTTCTAAAGTACATACATATCATCTTGAAATCAAGAAATTATAATAAATTAAATATAATAATATCTTGATTGTTGAATACTATTACATATTTTTGGACCTTGTAGCAGTCACAATTTTATAGATACATACAAAGAGCCTATGGTAATCTTTATCAGTGCTGTGAATATTGGCCCAATTAGACAATAAACACTGGAGATATTCAAGATTAAATTTTCTGTGCTTGGCAAGGGGGGAGCGCAAGCATGTACCTAATGTATGTACATAAGTGTTTATACGTTGGTACGTGTGAATTTGTAACATGTGTGTGTGTGTATGTGTCTACTCTTATATTTTATGTGTATACATATGTATGCTGCAGCAAAGGAAATTAAAGGGGCCTTTTACTGTCGGTTACATCCGACTGTAGCTTTCCAGGCTTTTGATTTTTTAATAAATTAATTGATCTTACATTCTCTATTAAAGATAGCCTAGATTAGCAGAACCCAATTTAAACTAACATATTATATTTATATTAATTTAAAGTTAACTTGTACCACTAAGCAAGAAATAGATAGAAAAGTCAAACAGCGAAAAAACTACTATCAGAAAAACGGCTGAGCGTGGAACCCCAGAGCACCCGAACGAAATGTGTAGAACCCCAGAATGCGTTCGGCTTTTCGAGTTCGATTCATTCGATCGAAAGCAAGCACAACAAGAAATCACATTTCAGTCGCAGATCGACCGCGGAACGATGAGCATGGGTGCGTTTCTTCGCGCTGTGCTCTCGTTTCTGTGCATGTGTGTATCATGTGTACGGCCTCAATTTTGTTACATACAAATACATATGTATTTAAGAACTACAGTTAAAAATGTAAATAATTGTAAAGTTAGGAAGGGTAACGTAATTGAACTCGCAATAAAATTTGCTGTATTTTGAATATAATATGTCAATACTAATTATTAATAGGCCGCGAGCAAAGGCGAAAAACAACAAAATTCGGCAAAACCTGTTTTGCACAGTCGACAACAACAACATACATATAAAAATTCAGTCGCAGGCAAAGCCGAAAGAACAAATTTCTGCGCTGAGACTCACAATTCTGAAATGGCAAAATAGGGAAACATGAAAGTTGGCATCATAGCAGCATACATAAGCATATGAGGCCGTACACATGATATACACATGCACAGAAACGAGAGCACAGCGCGAAGAAACGCACCCATGCTCATCGTTCCGCGGTCGATCTGCGACTGAAATGTGATTTCTTGTTGTGCTTGCTTTCGAACGAATGAATCGAACTCGAAAAGCCGAACGCATTCTGGGGCTCTACACATTTCGTTCGGGTGCTCTGGGGTTCCACGCTCAGCCGTTTTTCCGATAGTAGTTTTTTCGCTGTTTGACTTCTCTACCTATTTCTTGCTTAGTGCTTGTACTCTGTACTTACTAGAAGACCGGAAATCTACAGTCGGGCGCAACCGACAGTAGGAGACCCTGTACTTTGATTTGGCTTGAGCGTCGATAATAGCAACAGCATATATAAATATATAGTATATACACACATACGCATAAACATACACGAATACACACCGTGTGATGGCGGCTATTAGAATACCATCATAGCTTACCATTGCTTGTTGTAAGAGGCGGCTAAAATGGTGTCAAGGCCGAGCCCAGTCCCGCTATGAGCTGACAGGTGCAGTATTCTAGCATCTCAGTAGACGGAGTGAAATCTTGTCGAAATGACTGCTACGCTAATGCTGCAGCTGCCCCCGTCCCGCTAAAATCGTGGCTGACCTCTAAGCATGCTCATCGCCTCGTCCCCATTAAGTTGGAAGTACAGACCTCAGTTGATAAAATCCTGACTAACGTGGATCTAGCTCTAAACATACGACCCCGTGAAGGAGTGTGCCAACCCTTGCATGACCTCCCTGCTACATAGAGATCACTTCACACGACTGTACAACGACCGCTGACAACGACTTAGAGATAGGAGCCAATTACAATGAATACACCAACAACAAAGGAAGGGAGGAGAAGAGAAGGAGAAATAGAAAATGAGAAGGGTATACCGGAAAGCCGAGGAGTACGCAGAAACCAACGACCAACGAAACCCATTCGTGAGGAAACCAAGAGTATCGCACTCGCCAAACAGACTGCTCCAAAATAACGCGATCGGAATACCGAAAGGGGCCAAATCGCCCAGCGATATTGAGGCATGCCAGACGCTGAGTCACTTAATTGCACATGCACTCCGGTTGAAGTCTGTTCCACCGCCAGAAAACATGGAGACTTCGCAGCTCAATCTAAGTAATCTCTCGGAACTAGGAATGAAAATCGGGTTTTGAATGAGATGCTCATAGGTCGGAGGTCCATACACCAGCCGATGAAGAAACTAACAGAGGAGATCACAAATCTCTACAATTAACTGGAGGTAGACAGCACTAAGACCATACAGTAGAGACACCTAGGCGACCACGCACCACCGAAGACCGCGACTTACCAGGGGGTTAGAAAGAACAACGCCACGAAAATAGACGACTGGTATATGCCTCTGACCCAAATATGAAGATCCTGCACGAGGCGGTGAGCACTTTCCTGGAAAAAGGGCAGAAGTGAGAATGCTGTCAAAAACCGTAGCCATCGAGATTAAGGATATCGATAAACTGATCATAGAGACGCTGGAGGCGCTGCTTACACAGTTTGTAAATAAGGACATTAACCAGTCTTCAATCCAGTCCCTTCGCCCAGCTTATGGAGGAACACAAACAGCTACACCTATTCTACCCAGCACCCTAGCAGGAAAACTAGTACAGACAGGGAGGATTCGCTTAGGATGGATTATCTGCCAAATCAGGCAAAAGGTCCAGCCGACCCGTTGCTTTAAATGCATGGCGTTTGGACATGTATCCAGTAGATGCTCCTTGGAGGAAGACTGCAAGGACCTCTGTTTTAACTGTAGAGGCAAGCCAAAAGCTGTAAAATGGAGAAAGCATGCATGCTCTGCAAAAGGGGCAACAGGATGCAAACACGCAACAAATAGCTCGCTGTGCCTATTCTACAAAAATGTGGTTACATGGTCCTCAAAATAATGCACATTTATCAGCTTAATCTTAACCACTGCATAGCGGCACAAAATCTGTTAGTGCAACCGATCCGAGAAAAGAAGATTGATGTTGCTATCCTATACGAACCTTATCGGCAAAAACCCCCCAATACTTGGGGAAGGACAAAACCGGCAAAGCTGCTGTTTTGAGCTGCAGCAACAACCCGACAATGATGACAGAGCAGAAAAGTAGTAACTTCTCTGTTTGGAGTAAAACGCAATCGCTCTATCTCTACAGCTCTTACATGCCTCCATCCATTGACCTACAAACCTATGAAACAGTATTGGACAAGCTAGGTATTGTATTAGTCAGGCTAGTTATTGAGGAAGGTCCAGATCACCGTGTCTCATTGCAGGAGACTTCAACGCATGGGCAGTCGAATGGTGTAGCGTAAGGACCAACGACAAGGGTCATTCTCTACTAGAGGTACTGGCGTAGACATCACGTTTGTAAGTAGTAGCCTTTCCCGCCACGTTTTCTGGGAGGTGAGTGACAGCTACACCCACAGCGACCATTTGGCTATTATAACCGAGATTCGGCGAACTCGTGAATGGCACTACAACCCAAGGAAACTAACATACAGGACAAGCACTTTCGATAGGTTGGTGTTCGAATGTATGATTAGACCGGACCTACTTGACTCAGCGGATGTTACGGCGAAACAGGTGATGGAAAGAATTACGGGAGCCTGTGATGCGGCTATGGTCAAGAGCGCACACAGAGGGCGCAGACCTCCAGCAACCCACTGGTGGAATAGTGAAATTCCGAATGCCAGGGCAAATTGCTTTCGCACCAGAAGGAAGTACTAGCGAGCCCCGCTAGGCGTTATTTCTTAAAAAAAAAAAACTGTGATGCCAATTTAAGGAAAAGAGACGTGTGAGAGTATATATATATATATGTAGGCGGCTTTTTATTAATACTTTCTTTATTTGCTTATTGCGGCTTTATTCTTTTACGGTTCTCACAAGAATCCCGCGATCCTCATTTCAGTGTGACCGTCTTCCATGTTTCTTAAAAAACTTAATACTACGTATGCTATCGAAAATACTTAATACTATAATATATCACTACCCTGCTACAATTGTCAGGCTTGATCAAGGCAAGCAAAAAAAGATCTTTCCAGCACATAATTTACGAGGCAGACAGGGACTCAGAAGTCCGAGTCTGACATGCCCTATCTTCTTAGGTAAGATAGTGAGAGAATTGTTCCCAACTCAGCGGAAGAATGGGACGACCGAGCTGGAGGGCATATATGAGCAGGCTGTACTCAGTCTATAGGCTTTCCGCACTCAGAGTATACTGCGCGTTCAGGATAGTCTCGGCATATGCGGCGCATCATAGCGGGTACTGTACTTTTTGACCTGTTAGCAAAGGAGCGCAGAAGCAGCAGAGACAGAATGAAGTCATTTCAGGAATGGCAAGGCAGATGGGACTGCTCGTCAACCGGACGGTGGACACATCTGCTAATTCCCAACATATCCAAATGAATAAATAGGCAGCATGGAGAAGTGGATTTCTACACCACACAACTCATAAGTAGGCATGAATGCTTCAACTCATACCTCCACCGCTGCGGACATTCGGAGAACCCATGGTGCACCCACTGTGTGCCACAAAGGGTCGAAGACGCCGAACTTCCCTTCATGGAATGTAAACGGTTTGAGAGAGAATAATAAGACGTGGTTATTAGTGTATTGTCCTCCTACGCGTTTCGGCAACTGTGTTGCCTTCATCAGGGAGTCTAAATTTATTTGAAAAAACACAAACAAAAAAACTCGGAAAGCTACAGTCGGATGCAACCGACAGTAGGAGACCCTGTACTTTCCTTTGCAGCAGCTAAGGCTAACAATGCACACACACACACACGCACAGCGCTAAGTCAGACGCAACCACGCATACACACTTATGTACATGCATTATGTGCATGCTCGCTGGGAGCAGGCTAGTACGGAAACTTTAATCTCGAATATCTCTGGTGTTTATTATCCGATTGGGCCAGAATTCGCAGCACTGATAAAGGTTACCATAAGATCATTACATGCGGGTGTGGCAATTTTTCGCGGTTTTTGGGGGAGGGGGAGGAGGTATTAAAAATCTAAAACAAACTTGATCTGCTTGCACTATAGGGGCATCTAACTGACAAATATGATGTCTCTAGCTCTTACAGTTTACGAGATCTAGGTGTTTATACGGACGGACAGACGGACAGACGGACGGACGGACAGACGGACAGACGGACGGACGGACAGACGGACAGATGGACATGGCTAGATCGACTCAGCTCGTCGTCCTGATCAAGAATATATATACTTTGTGGGGTCTGCCACGCCTCCTTCTGCCTGTTACACACATTTCGGGCTTGCACAATCTTAATAGACCCTTTTGTACTTTTTTAAAATACAGGGTCTAATAACAACTTGACAAGATTGCGATTTCTAAATGCGAACACATATAGT
>JAWNNL010000412.1:0-12357 GCA_035045005.1 Liodrosophila aerea | reverse complement strand
TAAGCATATTTATTTTAAATATATTTAAACCATAATTATGGAAAATTATTTACTAATAATTGTATTCCAATAAGATATTTCTATTCAACTTATTTATTAATTCGAAAGGTCTTAGCTAGCACTCGTTAAATTAGATACTTTGCTTAATACTTCTGCTAAGCTATAATTTTTAAAAATCGTAATAGTTAAATTTAAGAAAAATATACATTTTCTTGTCTAGTGTATATTTACAAAATATACAAGTTGAATTAGACCCATACTGTACTTACATATGCACAAATATATTCGCAAATATTTTACAATAATTTAATGAACATTCCATTGTTCAATTAGTCTTTTTAATTCATGAATGATTCCGACTGACAACAACTCATCAATTATTCGAATGTTTTTCTAATGCAGTATACATTGAAATTTCTAATTGTATTATATGCGAGGCAACATTAAATAATTCATACATTAGACACGTTGTAATCTGATACATATGTATGTATATATGTATATGGAATGTATATACATACAAGAATATTCTGGTTAGTTGGAAATTTCTTTGGCTTCTCATATTTACTTAGATGCAATCCCATTTATTTATTGTTAACTAAAATCTGTTTAAATGATGTTATTAAATTGAAACTAAAATGTATATTAAATATTCGAATTACTTACATATTATAATTGATATAAATTACTCAGATACTTCTACTTTGTATCCACTTTCTATTTGCAGCTCTAATACTAGCGCAATTTCTTAAGCCTGCTTTCATTTGACACTGAATTGTGCTGAATTTCAATTGTCTACCAAAGAAAATCATATCCATTTTGTGGTCTGTTTCTCTTCCGTTTTTGAGACAATGTCACAGAGTAATCAAACTGCATCTCACTGAGCTGTGAGTTCCTCTCTTTTCTGTTGTCTGTTGCTTTGTTATTTGTGACCTAAACTACACTTTATGCATATAATCACCCACATGGGACAAGCAGAGGAATTGTGGCATATCGAGTTGAGGGAGAGAGGGAAAAATAATAATGCTCTGAGGCTTTGGCATGAGCACGTACTACTTGTATCTGCAAGATACACAAAATGCATAAAACTGGGCACGGATTTTGGCCTAGGCAAATGTAGCTAATAAAACAATTATGCAATGCCAAAAGACGACAACAGCAACAACAACAGCAATAACAACTGCAACAGAGTTCAATACAATGTGAGGCCTGCCAAACTCATCTGCAACAACATCATCATCAACGTCATCATCCACATTGTTGCAGTTGCTGCTCTTGTATGCCATTGTCTGCCTGGCGGCCAGTAACTGTAACTATGCGAAAACTAGGCGCAACTACAAACACACACATGCACGTATGTTGTGTGCGTGTGTGTGTGCGAGCTAGTGTGTGTGTGTGTGTGGAAAAGTATGCCAAACAATGGCGCCTCCAATGCCAGGCCACAAAGGCCGCTTCGCGCCAGCCGGAGACTGAGAGACTCAGGCTCTCACTCCCCCTCTCTCTCCCTGTCTCTGGCAATGGCCCCTACTGCCCCTGCCCGCCCCTTTCAACTGTTCCCCAACTTCTCCACTAATGCATGCGAAATGAAATGCAGGCGAGTCGTAGCCATCAGCTTTTGGCTGCAGCATAAGTTACATTTCGGACACCACCCGAACCAGGCGAATGCCTAGACAATGGCGTTGAAACAAAACAAATGAAAAAATGTGCCAGTGCGATCGACCAGTGTGGAGCATGCCCGACGAACAGATACTGCGTGTGCTAATCTATGTATGTATATGCTGTACACTGAGCTGAAAAGTCAAACCAAAATCATATCTGTTTGTTCTTGAATTCAGACATGTTAATTCAGTCTAATGTTAGCACACATATTTCTCTTCAAATAAGTTAGAATAATACTTTTAAATAAAAACTAAATAAATAGTTATGCCAACGTTTTGTAAAAAATAAATTTTAAATTACCCTTTTTAATCAATTTTATAGCTGATCCGGTCCCGATAGTCTATGCTTACAATTTCTAAAATTTGTAGCTTAGAATCTCATTGTATTATAAGCCGATAATTAAAAAAAATATAGCAATCAAATTAATAAGAATACAATATATTATATTTAGTCGAACTTTTCATTTGTTTATCTAGGTTTAAATTAATGAATAATTTAAATTTTAATAATCTATATATGAGTACAAATATTTGAAAAATATTTCGGACTTGTTTTATCAAGGTGTCAGTCATAATTGAAGAACTTCTGACTTAATAAAGAAGTTAAAACCTAAACTCTTTAGATTATTTCAATTTGTTAGTATACAGTTTAATACAAATTTAATAGAAATCGAAAAAGTTTATATATAGGAGTTTCATAGAATTAGGACTCATACCATTATTTTAAATATTCAGCAAAATTTTCAATTTCAGCATTTGCCCAATTGCTTCAATTCCAAGCTGAAAAGCTTGATAGTAGCTAAGTTAAGAACAGAATTTCAAATTGGTATACGCCTATGTCAAATCTGTAATTTCTTTTTTCAAGTCAAGATACTAATTCAAAAAGAAGATATATTTAAAAAGTGAGAAATGCTGAAATTATACCTACACGTATTGTACAGTATTCTAATAATACGCAATAATAATATATGAAATGATTGTATTTAGTGACTATGTCTGTAGTAAATACTAAATAAATAAAAAGTGACAAAACGAAAAAAAAAATAAGTTCTACAATCAAAACATTTGTATTTTTTCTCAGTGTTTTATAGTAAGCATCATCAATGAAAGGAATTGTTCTTGAAGCTCAACTTAAATCATTACTGATATACCTATACACCATGGCCTTATAACCAGCTTCAGTCCATAGTTGCTCTTATTGCAGGGTATAGAAATTTTCGTTGTAATGAAACACGCTTGCTTCGCTCATCGTCGAGGCTGTCCATCGTCGTCGCATGTATCTTTCAGATAATCTTCATTTCTCGTTTGCGGCTAATGGCCTGGCACTGGCTGTGGCACTGGCCAGGGCACTCAAGGATATCGCCTGGCGTTGCCTTTTGTTGTTGCTGTTGCTGTTGTTGTGGAGCTGCTGCTGCTGTTGCTGCTTTATGACCATTGGGGTACGCAGCACTCACTATCTTTTTACTCTGAGTTCACTTAAATGGGACACGTTGCGGTTTCCCTCTGCGTTGATGACTAAGTGAGCCGTGAGGCCAGTGCCAGAGTTTTCAAGCCAGTTTCAGTGCATTCAATGCTAGTCTTTTTTGTGGTTTCACACACACACACACACACACACACACTCAGACAGACACATTGGCATGTCTTTACTCTCTTACACACATGCATATTTAGAGATACTTAAAATGAGAGATACAAAGATACATTTGGACTTCCTACCATTTTCGCTGCTTTGTTTGATGGGCGAACAGAACGGGCGACCCTTGAAGAACTAAACCTTCTCATACTCTCCAACTGGATCTCAGTCACAGTCTCGATTCCAGGCCAGGCAACGGCAGTGCTTCCTGGGCTGGGTTCTGTAGCAATGATGATGTTGAAATGTGTGCCAGCAGGCCGGTCGAGATTTACACATACATGCATAGTTAATTCTTTTTATTTTTTTTCTCCTCATGGCGAAATGTGCATTGAAATTTGAGATATTTGCCTTGATATTACTACAAAGGCTGGGCCCAAGTAAGGAGCGGCTTGAGTTCAACCCAACCCGGCCATCATCTTACAGTTAAACGCATCTTTCTCGACTCCATTCTACATCTTCGTTTTGGCTTTTGTCGCGTGGGCGTCTCTTCAGATTGCCTCTCATACCTCTTTCTTTATTTTTATTTCTTTTTTTTTTGGCATGCCACGAGTTGTTTGGAATGTTGGAGACCGAAAGCGGGTTTCATAATTTTCATGAATTGGCTGTGACATCAAATAGTATCTTTAGACAACACAAGTAGCTGCAACTTTTATGTGGGTGCCAGCTACAATGGCATTAAACACTGTCATATCAGCTACAGTTGCAATGTATCTTGTAGCTTAGAACTAATTTTAAAATGCATTTTAAAATGTTCTTTAAAAAATATGGTTAAGATATGTTTGTGCTTATGTCATGCATGTGACAAAATATCTGTATCTTTAAACTAGATGGTATATCAGTCTGAAAATTGGAAAGAATATTCTCATTACTTCAATACAATTTGTAACGAAGATTTTTTGTTTTCAGCTTAAATGTCACATTATAAATATCAACAAAAACTACATAATTATTTTTTCTTTTATTTTTAAGATATAATACATAAATTTCATTGATAAAAGTATAAACTGCTGTCATGTTAAATATTGGTATATTTTCGCAACCTTTCAATTTATCTCTCAGTTTCGCGTTCAATTTATGTACTAATACATGATGAAAAATCGCAATTTTAATTATGAATAATTTATTTGCATATTTAATGATGAATTATAAATCAAACAAATTTCACATTTGTTCAACGTGATGTTTAAATATATTTTTTTATTATATCGAGCTATCTCCCAAACTGTATTTTATATTATTCACGAATTGCACTTTGAAAATTCAATTGTACTCCATTTCATTGTCGGATGCATTAAAACAAAAAAGTTATATATATTTAATTAAAATTAAAACGTACAACTGCCACGACTTAAATAAACAATTTTTAATTGAGCCCGACAAAAAGTTTAAGTTAAAGTTTTGTTGTACATGTAGGTTAATACATGGGGCTATACTATGTACATATGTAGAAAAATGTACACATATTAAATATAGCACAACTTTTATTGTGTGCCAATAAACCAATTACAAAAATAATCAACAAACAAGAGTTCGCGTAGATGAAATGGAAAATGCTGTAAATACACTAACAGAAAAATGTTATATATTTTATTTAGTACTCACTGGAATTTTCAGGAAATATTTTGAAATATTTAAATTATTTTAAAATGAAACAAAAGTTTATTGAATCAAACATAATCATCAAAAAGCAATTTCCAGGAGAGTGTGTTAAAAATACGAATGAACGAATAGAAGTTTTGTAATTATATTAATATATAAGTTTATCATTGCCTAAATTACAAAATAATCAATATAGCCACAGCTTAAGCTGATTACTGTTTTTCACTTTGTGTCACACTTGTCGTGACCAACTAATAATACCCTCGATGGAAGGGCATCGGCAACAATGATGATAATAACTGAGTCTGACACATGGCAAGGAAATGCAATTAAAAAGTATGACTTTTAATTGGCCCTGGCTCTTGCTCTCACTCCGGCTCTGGACTCTCGGTCTGCCCACCTTTGGCCCACCTGGCGTGACATTAATTTGTGTTAGCTTTTGCACACGAACAAAAACAAATTACGAATCCAATTCACGAAATGTGAGAAGTGCTTGGGATTTTATTTTATATTTTACAGCGAAAGTTTTGCCAATTGTAATTTGACACTGTTATTTATCATAAGAGGTAAAGGTATGTATTTTCGATGTCACTTTGACATTTGCTGTGGCGCCACTTAAATCATAAATCTGAAATTCTTCAGGCTCAGTAAATTATATTAATGATTATATTCTCTGCAGTTGGATTATTGTTTCCACTCATAAATTTGTAAGCATATGCAACAGGAAATTACAAGTCGTTGAACTAAAATATCGAAAAAGGAAATTAGCTGAAAATATTTCGAGGGAAATTATTGATTACAAGCGTGAATTGTTGTCTATATAGGGTAAGCAGAACAACCCTTATCGTATGTGAGTACGTTAAAGTCTGAGTTATAAAACTTGATTTACATTTTAAATGAGTTGAACTTAAATCAGTGGGATGTAACCGACAGTAGCAGACCCTGTACTTTCCTGTGCAGTAGCTAATGCTAACAATGCACACACAGACGCAGATCGCAAAGTCAGACGCAACCACGCATACACACTTATGTATGTACATACAGTATGTGCATGCTGCTCCCCTTGCATAGTAAGGAAACTTTCATCTCGATTATCTCCAGTCTTTAATATCCGATTGAGCCACAATTCACAGCACTGATGAGGGTTCCCATAAGATCCTTGTATGCTGAAGCAGAAGTTTCTATCCTTATAATTTTGGATGTGGTGGTTTTCTCCTTCTCCTCCTCCTTCTGCCTGTTACATACATTTCTGATTTGCACAAACTTAATAGACCCTTTTGTAATTTTTTAAAGTACAGGGTCTAAAAAAGATTTTATTAACTATTTATTTTAAAGTCAACAGTACTTGAGTGAACAATAAATATTACAATAAAAAGTAATAAGTTGAATGTTTTGTATTAAAATGTTGGTCTCAAATATTAATGCAATAAAATATATGCATATATGTAATAACAATAATTACTATTAATACTTAAATACATATTTATATTTAATGAAAATAAAATAATGCAAAATTTATACAATAAAAAAAAATAAATTGCAAAAATTAATTAAATTTAAAATAGAAATTGAGAGCAACCCAGTAAGTACAACATCTGAGTGAAATAAATACAATATAATCGTATGTATATTTAAATAAAATGTTTATAATTATTTATAAATTTCACATTGATTTAAAATTATAATAAATACAATTAAAGATTATCTAATAAAAACGGAACGTAATAAGATTTAAATAATTTTTTTTTTATACATAAAATGTGGATAGAAACGATTTTTGAAAGTAAGTTCACTTAAGCTTTTTAGACCTTGAACTTGAATCATATATGACTGCTTCTTTGAACATTTTAAATTATAATTTTGGAAATGTGTATATTTTGTCTATATCATATATATTTGGTTTTTTTTTTTCATATTCAATTATATTTTGCCTGTGTTAAAAAATTCTCTCAGTATGCTTATACCACCATAACCCGCTCTTGCGCTGTCTGGCCCATTTTACCATTGACCCTTTTTGGCCTCTTTCCCACACATCCTCAAGCACTTTGAGGTTTGACGCAAAGCCACCATTAGAGCCCCCTAAAAATCCAAAAAAAACAGATAGAGGAAGCATTACATATGACCTCACACCAGCTATGCCCCCTCCCCTGTACAGTCAGTCCTTCATTTGGCATGCAAATGCGCAGATCGAACTGATAACATCAGGCCAAAATGCGAGACGAAAGGCTATGTGAGGGGAGTGGGTGGAGGGGAGGGGAGGGAGAATGGAAGTAGCGGGTGCTGAAAGCGCATAGTTTTTGTTTTTGGTGTGCAAATAACAATGCTGTCGACAGCAAGCGAGAAAGCCTAGCCAGAAAATAGACAACGGCAACAGCAACAACAGCAGCAACAACAGCAGCAGCAACAACAGCAGCAGCAACTCAGAGCAGCAGCAGCAACAAAGTGGCAGACAAACTTTGCAGAGTGCAGATAGTTTCACAAATTAAATTGCGCGGACAGGGCGGGACAGAATGAGGTCATCATCATGACGACAACAGCAGCAACAACAGCAGCAGCTACAACTCTACACATAAAAGCCAATAGGCCAAAAAAGTGCCAACGCGAAGCCGTCAAAAGCAGCAGCAGCAGCAGCAACAACAGCAACAGAAACAGCAGCAACAATGGCAATAACAACTGCTATCATCCCATGATGTGGCAACTGCAACACTTTCGCTAACAAGCTGCTGTTGCTGCCACTGCTGTTGCTGTTGCCGGTGCTGCTGCTGCTGCTGCCACGTGTTGTTGTCTACCCTGACGGCCGCTAAATGTGGCCCGAGGTCGCTAGTCGAATGCGGCTCTAACTGCAACTTTGACTTTACTTGCAACGTGCCACCTGCAACACTGCAACACAGCGGCGTGCGTGCATAAAACATCAACGGCAATCCAGAAAAAAATACACACGCCCGCTTGGTGGTAGAGCGGAAGAGGGAAGAGGGCTCAACGCATAAAGTTTGGTTATAAAAATGTTAACAACGCTGTCAACGACATGTCGACGAGCGCGACGTGCAACAGCAGCAACAACGACTGCAACAACAACACCAACGACAACAGCAGCAACACTGATCACTGGGCTAAGTAATAAAGTCTCAAGTTAGTTGCTGCTGCTGGCAACACTGGCAACGGCAACAGGATTGCCAGCATCAACTATGCAAAGAGAGAGACTCGCACACACACACTGACTCGCACACTGGCTTACACACACACACACATAAAACTCGCATTTTTATGGCAAGTTTTTGAAAATGAATTTTTGATCAACTGCAGCAAAGTTCAAACGCAGCGCTTGCACACACATATACACACACGTATACCCACACACTCACACACATGTGAGCCTTATGCATGCATGTGTGTCTGAGTGTGTTTTTGGGGGAATTTTCTTTTGAAACGTGCATTGGAAAAAGCGCCACAAGCCACTTAAACTTGGACATCGTCTGTTCTTAAATAGCCGAAAAGAAAAGTTCGCCATGAAAACTTAACCAATGGAAAACCTGAGGTGCCTGAAACCTACTACATCGCTTTAAAGGTCTGGAACATTTTATCAAAGAAGATCTTTAACTTGTAAAGTTTTAAATATCTTTTTACTATTTACAAAGACTAGTTGTACTAACTGTTATATATAGCAGTATGTACGTTCATTATACAATCCGAAAATTTAATAGTTTTTAAGAAAAGCACTTCAGTTTTAAAAATAAGATTTAGTTTTTGTCAAACTGGGTAGATTTATTGCAGGTATTGAGCCATAAGAATCTTTTTAAATTTGTGTTAAAAAAATCAATTTACTCTAATTTATTGGTAACTAAATATCTGCAACCCTAATATTAACTACTTATAATATTATAGAAAAGAAGAAGTAATTGAAGAAATTGAAGCTAAAATATTAAGGTGTAAAGCATGAATAGAATAAATATTTGAGGATAAGACCTATCATTACACGAATCAAGAAATTAAATTAATAGAATTATAAATAGTTTACAAATAAATTTTTGAAAATTCTACTCTTTATTGTCACAAACTAGACATTAAAACATTCGAGTAACGAGTATAAAATTATATTTGAACTATGTATTTATTTATCTGAGAGGCTTTACATTAAACAATTTTAAAACATTTTTTTATTTTCAGTATATTTTTAATTTTATTTTTTTTTTATTTTTTTATTGTATTAAATATTTTCACTATTCCACTATTTTAATCGTTGGAATTTTTTATTCAAAAATAAACATAACCAATGATTTGAGGGTAGAAATATTGTTTTCTAATCAATCAATAAATAGTACAACAATATAGTTTGATTGCTTAAAATAAAGTTCATCCTGCCACAAAAAATGTAAATTACTAAATAAAAACAAAAACAATCATTTAATACTTTAAAGTCGAATTCATATACAATTTCGACTGTCCATAACCCCGGGTATTCGACTATTTCATTATGACGCTTGTAATAAATTTGTTTGCATGGCTCTAGGGGCTTATTATAAATTTAGTAATAAATTGCATTGACATACTTTCTGAGTAAATTGGAACAACAGCGCATATTAGATGTAAGTATATAGAAACTTTAGGGACAATGAACTGTTCACAGTCAAACAACAGTCTTGGACACCACAAGTAATCAATGTAATTAGCTAACTACAAACTATAAACTTGGTCTGTTTAGTCTAATTATAATACACTCTGAAGTCTGTGGCAATTTAAGCTGGTTTCTATTAACACTTCCATTGTCAAATGTAGTATATTACTCTTGCTTTTATTGCTCATTTTTATGATGAAAACACCATTGAAATGTGCTCCATTGTCAGTTGAATCCTTGCATTGGGTTTTTCGCATGTTGACAGTTCAATAAACCGAAGTTCATATCAATCAATTTTGAAATACATATTCCATTTGAGTGCGACACATATACATATGTATGTGTGTATTTTTATTGGCTAAACTTGGCACACATTCCACACACACACACACACACACACACTTTGCTTGAATCCATTGAGCGCTAGACCCCTAACCAAGGCAGCCATTATCAAAGCAAAAGGCGTTTGCCCCAGCCACTCTCACACCTCAAACTCATTTGGTTTTGCTCAGTGGTTACTTTTGCTCTTTGCCCCATGGCTGCTATTACTGTTGCTGCTGCTGCTGCTGCCACTGCTGCGGTTTAGCAGTAGCTGCCTTTGTGCCCCACCAAAGTGAATCCTGACCCGCAAAGAGAGAGAGTGTGTGTTAGCTAACCCAATAGCTTTGCTTTTGTATAACACTTACATGACACATACGCACTCCACTTCCAACCCCCACTCCCCACTCCCCTTTTCTCTTTCACTATTTCTCCTTTCCCCACTTCTTCTCTCGAGCCAGACAATTGTCGCCCTGCAGTGACCCCGAAAAGAAAAAAATTCTATAACATGAGGCTGACTTGGCTAAACTGAGAGAAAACTTTAATATATTCAGATTTGATGAATAATTTCCTATTATAATGATTACATTATTTATTATTTTTACTACACTTACCCATTTTTCCCCTTTGAATATATGCTTTTTCCACGGGGATTTCCACTAACGCCTCCGGTTGAGTACACTATAGTATTCGACGGTAACTTAAATTATCACTGGAATTATTACTGTAATTCATTTGTCAATCCAAGCCACATTTTTCTTTCTGTGTAGAAAAAAGTGGGAGAGACTCTAAGAGACTGAGTAAGATGGCGAATGGGTGGAGGGTTGAGTGCACAATGGCGATGGGGAAGTTGCGGGGACATTGCTTTGAGTGTGGAGGCAAAAACCGAAACGTTGTAAATTCATAAAATTTGCTGTTTGATGCGTTTTCAAGTAAATTGAGTTCCAACCCTCGACGTAGTGAAATGAAATAAAAACCGCACCAGACCCAAAAGACATCCCCAAAAGGAAGAAGCCAAAAGAACTCTGCCAGTGGCCATGCAGGACGAGACAAGACCAAACAAGATGAGACGAGTTGAGACGAGACGAGACGCCTTGGCGACGAACGCATGCCGCATGTTAAATGTCATTTTTATACCGCTTTGATTATATTTTCTATTATCGAAGACATTTTGGCAACACGCACACACAGACAGGCAGACAGACAGACAGACAGACAGAGCGTCAGACAGACACACTTCCATATAGACTTCCCCCCTTAAATATGTTTGTTGAACCCCTCAGAGCGCTTGGTGTAGTCACTCAGCAGAGCTTAACGGCTAAGCCAGTGCCTCGATGGGGGAAGGGGGAGAGCGTGGTTGGCAAGAAATCTGAAATCAAATTAAATTAAATAACATAATCATAATAATATGTAATAATAAATGCTAAATTATGTGGTTGAAGCCAACACGGCGTGTGCATAATTTTCCAATACACACACATAATCACACACAGGCATAGATATGTATCTGTGTTGCTGGAGCTCTGCTTGTTTTTCTTGCCTGCAATATAATCGCATTTAGAGTGATGCGATAGACACACACACTCACAGACACACACACAGTTGAATATATCACATTTTTGCATAACAAATTCAATGCTAAAATATTAAAATGCATTTGCCGCAAACGAGACAGCCAGCAGCAGCAGCAGCAGCAGCAGTAGCAGCACAACAACAGCAAAACAACAACAAATAAATAACTAAAATTCATGTTTAAATTTCATAGAAAACAGAGCACGGAAAATATTTGCATTTTCCAGCAGTTATTGAGACATTTGAGCTACAGCATCAAATTCAAATTGTCATAGCACATGCATGATAGTATAAGCCACACAGATACAAGATACAAGATACCAGATACTAGATACCAGATACAAGAGGAATACTCAGATACTCTTGTGTCCAGACTTTGCTTTAATTATTACTCACATGCAGTGCACTGAAAAATATAGATTGACAGATAATGCAGTAAAGGCTTATCAATGTTGCAGCTAGTCCTTGTATGTGTGTGTGTGTGTGTGTGTGTGTGTGTGTGTGTGTGCCATTTCTGTGTCAGGTCCCTTAGGCACTCAGCCAGTAATACGGGCTGCTTAAACTACAAGTGCTTTGTACTAGTATGTGCACTAGTTTTTTAGGCATTGTATTTCAGAGAAACCAATTGCGCCCTTGCTTATGTATTTGCAAGCAGTACATTCCACAAACGAAGACTATTTACTTTTTGAATTCCTTTACGTCCGAAAATACTAACAAATATAAATTCAAATTATACCTATGCACTTCAAATACAGAATTAGATAATTAATAAAAGTGCAAAGGCAAACTCAAATGTTTGCTTTTTATTTTTATACAATATTCCGAAGTTGATTGTCAACTTTTATGAGAATAATCTTATTCATTTTAGAATATTAGATTTTTAGACCCTGTACTTTAAAGAGGTACAACAGGGTCTATTAGGTTTGTGCAACTCAGACGAAGTAGAAGAAGACCCCACAAAGTAT
>JAWNNL010000411.1:0-14521 GCA_035045005.1 Liodrosophila aerea | reverse complement strand
TTCTTAGTGACTGGGCATTATTGACCTTATCGTTTCTCTGTGATTATACAAATCCATAAGTTAGCACAAGTAAGAATGAGAGTTCTATTAAAATCGGCAGTTGCATTTGAATTTTTTATGCTATTTGTACCTAATTTTAATTGCATGTATTAAATTAATTGTAATTGTTAATTGGCTACACAAATTGATAAGCCATTATCACATAACTGAAATAATTCACAGCATATGAAAAATAAATATAATTTCTTTAATTGAAAAAATACAAAAAATTTTACCTCCAAACTTTATTGGAATTTCCCATACCGGGAATTGAACCCGGGCCTTCCGGGTGAGAGCCGGATATCCTAACCACTAGACAATATGGGAGATGCGTTGAATTCAGTTAAAATAGTACTTGAAACAACTACACACTTTCGATAACACTTCATTCATCACTGCACTGCTTGGGTAAAGTCGGCAATATAGTGTTGGCCACAGCACTGCTTGCTGGAATTAATATGTTTCATTCACAAATGCGTTATGTGTGGTCCTGTGGCGCAATGGATAACGCGTCTGACTACGGATCAGAAGATTCCAGGTTCGACTCCTGGCAGGATCGAATTTTTTTTGTTCGTTCTTTTTATTGACTTTATTTAGATATTAATGTAATAAATAATGCTGCTCGTTTTCTACACTATAATAATTACCGAATATTTTGTATGTATAGATTTGGTAAGACTTTCATTGATAAATTCAACTTGTTCTCACATAGCTTGCGGCATGAAACCAGTTCTTGGCGCTTGTTCACCAACGGGTCCTGTGGCGCAATGGATAACGCGTCTGACTACGGATCAGAAGATTCCAGGTTCGACTCCTGGCAGGATCGACTAAATTTTTGTTTTTATTTTTTACGTATTATGGAATAAACTTACATGAACCACATATATATTAAACACTTCACAGCACGCGTTGCACATAAAATGCGTTTGAAACGTACTAAGTCTGTTGCAACAAGCATAATGCACCCGGGGGCAAGGCGTGACCAGCGTGTTGGCTCAATGACAAGGTTAAGTTGTGGCAGCTAAAAGCAAATCAAGTGGCATCATGTAGAGTTGTGCGTGTGGATTATGTGTAGCTTTATGCTAAGCAGCAGAGAATTGTCGAGAGTTTTCAGCAAAGGGAACTGCGTAATGCAATTCTGTGCGCCAAGGACACTTAAGGTGACATCCAAATGAGATTCGCATTCGAGGACTGACGGCATGTGCTTACTTTATGGGTTTGGTTGAGTGTGTTGCAAACTGCGATGATTTGCATAATAGCAGAAACTTGGAAACTAATAATACTTATAGTGCTCAGAACCACAAAATGTGAAGCGTTTGTTACAGGTTTGTTGAAGTTTAAGTTTTGAAAAACAAACAAAACAAATAGAAAAACTAAATATTTATCAATAAAAAAAAAATTTTAAAAAAGCATCTTCCCATACCGGGAATCGAACCCGGGCCTTCTGGGTGAAAGCCAGATATCCTAGCCACTAGACCATATGGGATGCATGCTAGCTCATGGCTAATATTGCTATAAACGCTTAGGCTTCCATAAGTAAAATTGACTTAAAATAGGTCTGTTTAAGTTCAAGTACATATTGAAAAAAAAAAAAAAAGAAAAACTAAATATTTATAAATAATATTATAAATATATTATTGTAACTCAAAAAATGAAGAAACAATAAAATAAATAAAAACATATGTTATATCTGTATTTATTTCTATTATAAAAGTCAATATTTTATTTAACAAGCATATATTACTATTTATTGTTGTACCAAAATGGAAGATGCGTATTATTATTTATTAAATAAAGTCAATAAAAAAAAAAGATGAAAAAAATTCGATCCTGCCAGGAGTCGAACCTGGAATCTTCTGATCCGTAGTCAGACGCGTTATCCATTGCGCCACAGGACCCGTTGTCACGCTCGCAGCCGAGAGCTAATATGCAAAACAGTGTAGAGTCAGCGAAACGTATGAATGGCACATAGAACTTAAAGCAGTGCGTCAAGCAGTGCACTCACTTGGTCGAAATAACTAGCAAGTTGTCGGAGTTGAATAAAGGTAAAGAAACTAATTATTATTTTAACTAAATAATTTGCTTAAACGGCTTGTTAATAGTGAATTTTTTATTTTTGTTTACCATTCACATATATACGTTATACAGATGTGCCGTCGAACTGTGTGCAACGTTGTTGTTCTCCCGCAGTTGCCACAGCTACGTCACAAAGTCTGCAGAGCGGTCGACACGTCTCGACGCTTGGCATTTGGCGTCAACATCAGCATATTTGGTTTAGTCTCTCTTTGGCACTCAAAGTGTGCAGTTCAGTGGCAACGCCGATACGACGTCGCTTTTTATGGACGCTAAAAAGTTTTACGTGCGCGCGACGTAAGCAAAAGCGAAACATAAATTTAATAAAACAACAAAATTAAGAGAAGAATCTCTTTTGAGCAACAACAAAGAAAATAAAGTATAAAATATAATAATAAATACATACAACTACATAAATTGTTTATAACAAATACAAAATCTCAACTAAATTGAGTGTAGTATATTTGTGCAAGTGTGTGTGTGCAGTGAAATGAAATACATAGAAAAAATCTATTTGAAATAATATCTGTTCTGAATGCTCTCTGCTTAAACTGCTTTCAGTTGTTGTTTCGGTAAGTGCAATTTATTCCATAGTTTTGCCGACACTTTGCTCCCTTGCAACAAACCAAATACTATAGATACGAACTGCTTTCACACTGCTTCACTGCCCCGCACTGCTTGCCCGTCTGCTGCTTCTAGGCTCTTGCTTGACTTGCCTATTCTGTATTTTCATATACTTTTTTGTTTTCATCGTCTGTTTCTGCTTCGCCCCCAAAACGTAACGAGAGACAGTACGAAATGAAACGGAACGAAACGAAACGGAACGAAATGCGAACAAGAGCAAGAACAAGAGCGTAAGTAAGCAAGGCAAAAGAGGCGTAAAAGCGAAAAGCGAAAAGCTCAAAGATTGGGGCTAGGGCTAAGCAGACGCCGAGCCGTTTCATCGTCGTTGTTTTTTGCTGTTTGTTTAGCTGTCGTTTCTCCATTTACATATGTGCACATGTATTTGTGTGAGTGTGTTGTTGTTGTTGTTGTTGGATATGATATGTTGATTTCGTTCTCTCTCCGTGTGGATCTCTCTCAACATATTGTTGTTGCTTTGCCGCTGCCGCTGCATCTGTGTGTGTTTGTGTGTTTGTAGGCCTCCACACTGACAGCGACAAGCGCCAAGCGACCTGCCGCCCCTTTCGCTTGCGTCTCTCTGCCTCACCTCACCGCGCCTCTTATACTTCGTCGGCATCCACATCTTTTGCTTCTGCGGCTCCGCCGTTAACTCGTTTGGCGACTTGTTTTGTCTGCTTCTTCTTCTACTTCTACTTCTGCTTCTACTTCTGCTGGTGCTGCTTGTTACTGTTGCTCTTGCTTCTGCTTCTTCTTCTTCGTCTTCGTCTTCTCTGTGCCATACAATAAAACGCCGTAGCACATAAAAATAGTCTGGTAGAATTGTTGACTTCCCTTTTGACAAACGTGCCGGCCCACAAATGACGGCGTCAGTGTGTACACACTTATCCAATTATATATACAGACACACGTCGTACATATGTACATATGTTTTTATTAACGTACTCCTTACATAGATCGAGCCTATGAAAATTGGCATAGTTTGCATTACGCACAGCACCTCCATTGTTAACTTGCTACTCGAGACCACGAGTAAAAGAGCAAACTGTTTTAAATAAACTTATAAATGTATCTACAGATACCTGTAGATACCGCAGATGTTTGCATAAACAAAAGGAATGATTGAATGAATTATTTAATTAGTATTAGAGAAACTTAATATAATAACTAATATTAAGAGTGCTTAAATGAAAATATATATTGTATCTTAAGGATACAAATGTATCTATTTTCTTAAAACATTGTATCTCACATAAAATATCTTGAAAATGCAAACAATCTTTCTGCTAATGTATGCATAGTATTTTAACATATACAATGTATCTCCTTTAGTAACTTTAAATTATTGTAAAAAGGGTCTTGCAGATAAGAAAGTATCTTTTTTGAAATATATGTACATAGTATCTGCAGGAGTGCAAAGTATCTTAAAGATACAGAATTACCTGTCTAAAATGTATATTATTAAAAATGCATTCTTAAGATACTAAAGTATATTTTTTTGCCATAAATACATTTTATTTTATAAAAAAACATCTTATAGATACAAAAGTATCTGTTTCCAAAAAAGAAAAAGGCATCTCAAAGACACAAAAGCATATTTTTCTTTTGCAAAAATATATAGTATCTTACAAAAAGTATATAATACTAATACTATATCCCAGTTTCTCGCACTAAAAATATGTATTGGGATTATATACATATCTCAGGACAAAATGCCGATTTCAGACATTTTTAAATATGGATTTTTCAAATATCTTGGATTTTGGACAAATAACTCCGTGTCGAAGGGGTTAAATATACAAAAGTAAAATATGCTAAGAATCTTATAAATACAAGTGTATCTTTATACGCTAAAATACGTCATATTTTATAAAAAGTATCTTGAAACTACAATTTTAATTTTTTTTATTTTCTTATTTTTTAATTAATAATAGAATCTTGTGAAGTAGAAAGTGCAAAATTATCAATTTATTTGCTGAAATACATTGAATCAAAAAAAGTATCGTAAAGATAGAAGGTACATACATGGAAAAGTATCTTTGCATTAATGCATAGTATCAGAAAGATACAAACGTATATTAGCACAATAAAATCTTCAAGTACGAAAATAATTCAAAGATACAAACGTAAATCTCAAAGCATCTCAAAGACAATAGCAGCCTTCAAAATATCCCAATAATATTGAAAACTCACAAGTAAACTCTCAAATATGTAGCACCAAGAAGTAGGGGGTGTCATCATACATATGTATGTATGGATGTATTATGTATATATGTATATGTATGTATATATGTACATACATATGTAAATCACAATAGTAAACTGGATCTATTTTAACCTACTTTAATTTGCAATCTCACGATCAAGTATATTACTTACTTAAGTTAAGTTGAATAATTATGTTTTTAGAATTAATTATAAATTTATAATGCAGATTGAAATTTGTGTAAAATAGAAGTATAGAGAAAATCGATTATGATTTAAATATTTTGAAACAAACATAAATTTCAAATTAATCCGCATGGTAATAAAACATGTAAATATGCCAACGGCTCATGGATAAATTCTATGGAATTTATTCGCCTTTATGCATAGCCCCATTAACCTGCTCAATCGAGAAACTTGTCTGGAGCGATTTAATAGCGTCGACCATTTTGGGTTGCAGCTTCGTTGAAAGCGAAAATAGCGCAGAGTAGAAAATACGAAAATAAAGCAAGAAAAGAAGAGAAACATGAGAAAAACGAGGGGGCAACAAGAAAATGGTGTTGGTGCTGCTGAGGTTTGTCTGCGCGCTTGCACAGGCTGCAAATGTATCTTGCAGATACATATCTAAAATTGCCACATAGCATGCAGGCAGTGTAAGAACCAGACACACAAGTAACTAAATATAAAACACACACAGGCACACACACCCATACGCCATAAACAAGAGATCAGATATGTATACATGGCTCTATGTCTGCTTCTAGGTTCCTCCACCACCTTGCCTTGCGCCCGCTTCCGTTTTGCCATCGCTCGTCGCTTGCAATTTCATTTTCATTGCAACTTCATGCCCCTGACATCGGACCATTGCGCCTGTTCTTGCCTCCTTTGGCAGCCGTGTGCCTCGCACCCTCCACTCCACTCCACTGCTTCCACTTTACCTTCCGCCCGTCCTCCACCTACTCCTCCTCCACGAACGACCCTTTATTTCAGCTTTACACTGCTTTTTGCTCTCCGTCTCTGCCTGTTTCCACGCTCATTCTTGTAAAATTGCAAGTTGCTGCGGCCTATTGAAGCTCTCTGCCTCAGTCGCTGCCTCTGCTCTGTCTGCGCCGCTGCTAGTGCAGTCGGCCATGCAGCTGTCTGTCTGCCTCTGCTCCTGCTCCCGCTCTCCCACACTCGTGCGCTCTCCTTATGTGTGTGTTTGTGTGCTTGTGTGTGTGTGAGGTTGCCCTAACCTACACCACAGAAAATTTATTGCGTCGGTTCTACTTCCAATTCCACACACTGCCCCTGTCACCCCCTCTCCCACCGTTTGCACATATCCTATCTACACGATTTTATTTTTATTTCTTCATTAGTTTGCCGTTTGCCTTTCATTGATGCATTTTATTCTCGTTCGCTAATGTCTGTTCACATTTATTTTTTTACATTTCAGATTGCGATTCGCAACTCCATCGATTCGGTCAATTAATTATACGTTTCATAGATTATACAGTACGGGTTAAATGTGCAATAATTCAACGCGAAATACTTTGATACTTACCCTAGTATTAATAGGTGTATTTAGTGGTAAGTTTACTATTTAATTATCATTCTGAAATGCCAGCAGACCTTTTATTAGCACACGGATCGTGAGGCCCATTAGCTCAGCTGGTTAGAGCGTCGTGCTAATAACGCGAAGGCCGCGGGTTCGATCCCCCCATGGGCCAGTAGTATTATCTTTTTTATTGTATATTTAATGTATATAAATAATAATATAGTCTAAATTAAACCTATTTTTAATATTCTTATCGAATGTATAGTTTGCAAAAGCAGCCTTTGAAACAAAATGGCGTCAAGAAGGCCCATTAGCTCAGTTGGTTAGAGCGTCGTGCTAATAACGCGAAGGTCGCGGGTTCGATCCCCTCATGGGCCATTATCTATATTTTCTCTGATTAACTTTTTAATCCCGAAGTACAAGATTAGAACAAAGATTAAAAAAAATCCCAAAAAAAAAGAAAAAGTAAGTTGGCCCATGGGGGGATCGAACCCGCGACCTTCGCGTTATTAGCACGACGCTCTAACCAGCTGAGCTAATGGGCCAGTTGGAAGATTCTTGCCAAATGCTTTAGCTAAATGCTCATGAAATGTTCTTAGCTGTTAAACACTGGAAATGTTCATTAAAATTACCAATTTTAAATTGTTTTTATTTTAAATTAAATATATGATATTTTGAACATAAAAAAAGAATTAAATTTTGGAAAAAAAGATACTTTGCGCCCAACGTGGGGCTCGAACCCACGACCCTGAGATTAAGAGTCTCATGCTCTACCGACTGAGCTAGCCGGGCATGTTGTCTGCGCTCGGCTAATTCAGCATATCCCTATACACTACTAGGTTCTGTACACGTGGCGGCACAGTCTGTTCTTGTTGATGTCATGAATGTTATTTATAGACATTTTGTTTGAGATACATTTTCAGTATTTTCCGACTCCCACACTGCTCTCGCCTCAGGGTCCCTTTCCGCTGCTCTGAGGTTTCGCATTGTAATTGTTTTCATGCTGATAGGCCCCTATTGTGTGGCGTATTTTACTGCTTCCTAATGGAAATGATGTATAAAATTACGCGCCTACCTCAATGCAGCAGTATCTGAAAACAAGAAGCAGTCAGTACGTAGAATGGCAAGGGTTACAATAGAGAGTCATGACAGCCCAGCAGGCAGACGGTGGACAGATAGGGGAGAGACAGGGGACAGGGGAGCGACAGTCGCCCCCGACAGTCAAGTAATTTGCTATAAAATATTAAAACGAAACAATGTGCGAAAGGAAACAAAACAAAATACATGCATGCATGTGGCAACAGCAACCCAGACGAAGCTCGAGAGAAAGAAGCAGAACGTGGGGAACGTGGGGCTCCCAATGAACGTTAAGAATAAAGAAGGGGCACTTTCAGACATGTAGACAGCAGGCAGATAATCAGCCGGGCAGACGGCTTTATGCCTGCGCTACACTTAAGCAGAGGGGCGTATTAGTTAATGAAAGCGTTCAAGCAGATTCTTCACTTGAGTTATAAACTTTTTTTATTTTGTAAATTTGCTTAATAATTTGCTGAAATTTAAATATTAACTAAATTTAATATCTATTCATTTGTTTAAGCCAAATATTTCCTGTATTTTAGTTAATGTACATACTCTACTATTTTCATTATGTGAACACAGAAAAGAAAATACATAGAAGAAAATGAAGCAATGCTTATTTGTGCAGACAAATTGTTTTTTGTTTATTGTCTTTGTGTCGGCGACCACTCAGCGACCTACGTCTAGACCTATTACATACATACACACATTCAAACACACCTACAAGCACACATACATACAGACAACTCTCAGTCGCATTTCCATTGCCATAGGCAACAGCAGCAACAGCAGCAGCAGCAGTAGACAAGGCCAAATAAGTTAGGGTAGGTTCGCAAAAATAAGATAAACAAAAATGTTGTTTGATAAACAACAAGCCAACGCCAACCAGCCAAAAACCAATGAACTGCCTAGCTACAGATATAAAAAGGAAATAAAAACAATTGATTTAAAGAAAAAAAAACCCAAAAAGTTTGATTTCGCCCAACGTGGGGCTCGAACCCACGACCCTGAGATTAAGAGTCTCATGCTCTACCGACTGAGCTAGCCGGGCTGATATCAGTCGGCGGCCAAATATTGCACAAGGAAATGGACTTTATCAGTTTTAAATAGATCTGTAAATCTGTAGATCTATGAATCTTTGATAATTTGATATTTAAAACAAACGTAAATTTACTTTAGATTTGCTTATAAAGTCGAACTTCTCTATATGAATTGATTTCAAACACACAACTTTTTCATTTCAATTCAAAAAATATAATTTTTGTATAATGAAGATTCATATAATGGAGTGATTTTCTGGTTCCGTCAAGATTCATTATAGGGAAGTTCGCCTGTAAAAGGCTATAGGAGATTTCAGTCTGAAATTCAAGCGCTCTCTTTAAAACAATGTTAAAAAATAGTAGAACTATAAAATTATAGATCTATGCTTCTCTAAGTCAAGGAATTTATTGTTAGTTCTTATTAATATACCTGAAATCACTTAAATAAACAGTATAGTTAATGTTGTCAATGATAATACAGCTGTACTCACGAAACCTTGAATAGAACAGCCGAAAAAATATAACAGATGTTTAAAAATAATCCCAAATCAAAAGTGCTGTTGACAAATTAAAATAAGATAATGAAAATTAAATAAAATAATTTATGCAATAAATATAGTAATATAAAATGTCTTCTATCGTACTTATGATCAGTTTTCGATTAAAGATCTTTACCAATATCCTTAGCCTACATCTGAGGAATACATATTTGCCGACGATCGTCACACAGCCCGGCTAGCTCAGTCGGTAGAGCATGAGACTCTTAATCTCAGGGTCGTGGGTTCGAGCCCCACGTTGGGCGAAGTACATTTTTTTTTCAATGAAATAGTTTATCATTTTTTTTTTTAATTTTTAAGATAACATTTTCATTCAATATTAATTTGTAATATTTATGAGCAGGGACCTTGAAAGGCAGCGAGTGCAGTTACAACGGCATTGCATTGTTTGTTAAAAACAAAAAATCTATTTCAATATGAAAATAAAATGCGAGTCTCGATAAATGAAAACCTATTGATGGCAGCGCAGGCAAATGTGAAATAAAAGCACGTTTAGAAAATGCATAAATTTGAATGCATAACATTGCTCCCTATATACTACACACATACACACACACACACGCACACACACAGTGCGAACAAAAATGAAAAAAAGACTCGTAAAAATATTAAAAACGTTTCTGTTTGTCATGCAAATAAAACGAAACGAGGCGAATGACTGAACTTAACCTTAAAATAAAAACAACAACATACGAATACATTCATACAAATACCTACATATACACAGACATTAATTATATACTATATTCATACGTAATTCCTATATGGACTTCCAACTATTCTGTTTAGACGACGCAAATGGCGGTTAATGCACCGCAAACGAAAATCAAAACGAGCCCCACATACAAATTGCAATATTGCAAAATTTTTAATAAACTTAATCACAACTTGCTTATCGCAGCATTTAAATATGATTAATATTGATTTGTATTTACGAGTAAAAGTCAACAAAAGCCAAAGGTTTAGGTTTAGCTCTAGACGTATGGAAAATGACAGACTTTGACGTGTAATGACAGCTCTAAATAATTAATTAAGTATGAAAATTTCAATGCATAAGAGTATAGATAAAATTCACCAAAATATGGATTCAATTGCAATTTATAATACAAAACATACATACATATATGCTATGTATTCAAAAACAGATCTTCCCAAAATATCCATTTTGAAAATATTTTCCGCCTAAATATACTTTTGCCAAGTAGATATGCATCTCCCATATTGTCTAGTGGTTAGGATATCCGGCTCTCACCCGGAAGGCCCGGGTTCAATTCCCGGTATGGGAATATCGTAGAAACTTATCCTTTTTTTTCAATCTAGTTTTGACCATGTGCTGGTTGTTTTATTATATATGTATGTATATATTCAGGCCTGTTCCCATTTTCGAATTCGTGCAATCGATTTACGTTTTCAAAAAAATGGGTTTCCTAGATTCGATGTATCGTTTACGAGCAATGAAAATGTTTAGTATACATAGTACATAGTACATAGTACACACGAAGCTAATCCTTTTCGAAATGGACCAAATATGAAGCTAATCGAAAACAATGAATTGAAAGTTGGAACCCCATTTTTTCAAAAAGTAAATCGATTGAACGAATTCGTAAATGGAAACAGGCCTAATTATATATTATATCTATACATATTATAAATACATTTTTTATATTCCTTCCCTATTAAAAACCGAATAGAGTTCAATAGAGTTAACTCCGAGTTCATTAATCATAATAGGAATCGATTCTTATTTCTTATTATTAATATTAATAATAATATTTTTATTAATTTTTCCATTGCAAATATTTTTTTCTACTTAGACATTGAAATATTATCTAACCCTAAATTTTGGGAAAAGAATCTATCATACGTGTAGAGTTTTTGAACCTCACAGATACAGAAAGACGAACTGATCGCAGTTTTTGGTGTAATTTCCTAAGTATTTATATTATTATACAGAAAATGTTATAGAACTGCTCTAATAGATCTACATATCTACATCTATCTATCGGAATTCACTACGTAGAAACCTAAACTTTGCTTATTTTGACTGCAACTTTAATGCAGCTCGCCGATATATACATAAGTCTAGTTCCGGTCCACAACTGTTTATGCCTTAGGCTTTTACCGTGAATTTATTTCCCTCATGCGCTGCATATAATTTTTTTTATTTAACTCATATATTTTTCGCGCGTGACGAAACGCTTAATGGGACTCTAGCAAAACTTGGTAGTGATCGAGCGATAAGTTTGCATAATGTCTGGAGCCAGTTTCAAGTGCATAAATTGTCCAACACTGACTGGGTCTGTCTGCAAGTAAACTAAACTGGCTCTCTACGGACAAAGAGCTGCCCAACGAGTTTCGTTGTCTTTATGAAAATGACCTTGACGAGTTCGCGCTGCAATATACAACAATACAAGAAACCCTTTTCCGTTACGGCACGCCATCAAGTGTACTTACAAAAAAGACTACGCCCCCGGGTGGACTCGAACCACCAACCTTTCGGTTAACAGCCGAACGCGCTAACCGATTGCGCCACGGAGGCATCTGAGATCAATGTGCAGGTATAAAAAATATAAAGGCAACTTACAAGCTCATTTTACAATTTTTAAATTATAACATCAATTAAATATAAAAAAAAAACTATAATAAAAATTTCAAAAAATGCGATCCTGCCAGGAGTCGAACCTGGAATCTTCTGATCCGTAGTCAGACGCGTTATCCATTGCGCCACAGGACCGATAGATACTCAGAGAATCTACTTGTCTATTCAAAGCTTATGAATCAGCTAAATACTTAGAATAGTTCTGTTTTATTGCAGAGGTTTTATTTTTAGATTTTATATTTTATAATTATATTAATTGTTGTCGAGTTCCAGTTTCAGCTGTTCTCAAACTACTTTTATATTAATTTATGCAAGTTCATTGAATTCAGAAGCAAAACAACGTAAAGCTTTATTGTGTAAAGCAAACTGGTTTGGGGATTGAAATTCAGTCATATGAGAGCTTAAACCTAAAAGTTTACATTTAATTTATTATATATTTTTATTGTAAAACTAAATTTTCACTACTGTATATTTTATTAGATTTCTAGTGGGCGGTAACTTTGGAGATATCGCAGCTGTCTAGCTGAGGTAAGCTTAAACAAAGTTTTAGTAACTTTTAGAAGCATTCTGAAACAGCTTTAAGCAGCTTTAAATGCGACTTACATTATGCCTTTCTTTTGGTCACATGGCGTGCAGTTGTTAGTTGTTCACAAATCTGTAAAACGATAATAATTTTAATACTTTCGAGATATTATATGCGAGTACTATACAAATGCAGAAAATACTTTGCAGCACGCTATTGCATGCAGGGAGAGAGAGAATGAGAAGTGGAGGTGTATAGTAGGGGGCACAGTGGGCGTGTGGTTGGAGCTTCTAGCAAAACACTCCTCCTATTTATCGATTTTTATTTTGCAGCATTTTCAATTCCATTTAATGCCGCGCCGAGACGCGTCCTTGCCTCTAAAACATTGTCGCCATTACGGCTGCCAGGTGGAAGACCTTTTTCCAGTTGTGTTTGATAATGTTCCCCTGCATTTCCCCCTCTATCTGTCATTCACATGCTGTCTCTAGTGCTGGTCATTGTCAACGTCTAGTGTTTTGTGTATATGCCCTATATAAGAGCGGGTATGTCAGTATTGTAGAGCAGATTGAACTATTACTCTATGTGAACTCGGGTTTATTAAAGAGAAATATAAAATTCTTTGTCCTGACAGATTGACTGACTGACTGTAGTATAGTCTAAGAACTTCAATATCTTACAGTTTTACAGTATTCCTTTATCATGATATCGTAGAGTATATGAAATCCATCTTCCATTCCCTTTTAGCGCATTTTCACTTAGCATTTTCGCATCGTTAGGCATCCATCCCATACCGAACCTATATTGGCCCACAAATTGTCGCATTGTTTGGGTCAAGGATGCAGGCAAACGGCAAGTCGTCATCCCCTGTTTCTAGGGGTTTCGAGGAGGCGTACCGCATACCGTTATATTGCTTGCCTTGTGCATTTTGGCGGCACTTGACTTGAAAAGCTTTTGAACTTTTGCAGAGGCAACCGACCACCCACTCGACCCCTGCTGCGACCATTTTGAGGGGTCACTTTGAGTTCACACTTTGACTTTGGGCTCATCATAAACTGTAGGAATTTCAAATGGTTTGTTGGGCGCAAAATGTTGTGCACAGAATGCATAAAACATGAAGAAATGTCTGGCTGCAGGAATGCCAATAAATGGAAATGGAAAATTGTGTATTGCTGGGTTTGAGGTGAAAGTAATGGGTTTAGTGGAAGCATCAGGTAGCTATCGGATGCTCATGTTTTTGAGGTTAGGATTGACTTTATATATGAATGAATATAATTGAATAATTTAAATAATGAATCTATAAATTTGTAATGCAATTATAAGCTTGATTCACTGTCCTAGATGCAGTTGTCCTAAATTTCGTCTAACCCTCTAATTATATATTATTTTAGCCAACTTTTCTTTGATTTAATTCTATGCTTATTTGTTTGCCAACATCTGTTCCGTCCCCAAACCCATTGCCAGCTAATAACAAAAATGCAACGAAACAAAATAAACGTTGACCTACCTGTGTCATTAGCACAGGTGTAAATGGCATGCACGACACATACCACATAGTAGCTTGATAAGTGGCCCTCGCACCTCCTTCCGTCCGTCCGTCACTCGTCGTCACATGATGCATCCGCTGACATAGCAAAAAATGCAGACTCAAACCACTGTGGCTGCTACTATTTTATCCCTCCTCCCACCCCCACCCCCACCCAACGCTTCCGCTCGGCAAACGTTTGTACAACGCCCTAAAACAAAAAGCAGAAATACAAAAATAAAAAAAAGACAAGTGAAACGAGAGTGAATGCAGTTGAGTTTTTGCCGCCGCCTGAGCCAAAAATAAACATGCAACGTTAAATAGGCCGCCTCAAACTACGTGCTCAGTTGTTGTAATCGACAGCAGAGCGCGCTCTCTTCTCCGATGCTCTCACGTTTGGTGTGCCCAAGTCAGTGTTGCCCAGTTTCGTGCACTCAAAGAAGCTAGATTTAAATTTATAAAAAAAAGCTAAAAATAATAGATAATTTTGAATAACACAATATTCTTAGCAAATCATACATCAAATTATCTAATTAACGATATTGTTATATGTATGTATATCGATTAAGGTGCACTACACGCCTATATTGAAAACTTCCTGATTTATGGGTATTAGAGGTGGAGAGCTATCGATATTCGGCGCCATCGAATGTGCTTGATAGTTTCCATAAACTATCGACGGTAGTAAGAAAAATCTATCGTCGATAGTTGTCGATAGTCCCGTAAGT
>JAWNNL010000410.1:0-88676 GCA_035045005.1 Liodrosophila aerea | reverse complement strand
AAAACAGAATAGGCGCAGTGTAAATCGAGTGCAAATGCACTCACATAATGACGATGGTCAAGGCGAAGCGAGTGTGGGAGCAAGGGCGTACAGAGAGGAGAGAGCGTACTGCCGTTTTAACGGTAAGTAAAGCAGACGTAGGCGAACGAAATAGACAATTTAGTTGCCCCGAAAAGTGACGATAAGGCCGGGCGGCATCGAATCGAAAGTGAAAAGCGAAAGCAATTAAATTTGATTGTGTCATGACGAATCCACGAAAACACTGCGAGAACTCTTGCAAAATTTCCGACTCAATTGGCTTTATGAAACAGAACTAAATATTTTCCCTTTGCATTTGAACTATTTAGTTGCTAACTAATGGCACAGACTCTTGTTGTTGTTGTTATTATTATCACCCATTTGGTTCTTGCTGTTGTCACCTTCAGCCTTTGATAGCGGCTATGTTGTTGGTGTTGCTGTTGGTGAGTTATCGTCACACTTGTTGCCAATAAAAATTGTGATTAACACTTATTGTGCGCGTGCATTGATCAAATTGACTTGATAAATATATGTATTAATACTATTTATGTAATTTATTGGAACTTTAGCACTCACGTATTAATATTTAACACCTTTTATTACACTCGCATTCGATTCTGGGGATATACTGGTGGCATTAAGTCCTATTATTCAACAGCTTCACTTGTTTTTTATTGTTTAACGCGACACTAGCTACGTAAAAAACTGTTTGTTGCTGCCAAAAAAAGCAAATCACTCGCGCACTCAACTCGTAGCAGCAACAATTAGCGCAACACACCGACACCCGACGTCTTTGAGAGACCGACAGAAACTGAAAGCTCAGAAATGCACGCAAGCAGTCGACACCGAGAGAGAGAGAGAGCTTTTGAGAGCTGTGCAGCTTTGGCGCTCTGTTGTTGAAGCCACAGCTGGTGCTGCTGTTTTTGCACTTGTCTCGCAGTATGTTTGTTGGTTTCTGCGAATTGCATTATTAATAATATTCCGGTAAACTTCCAACTATTGCAACTGTTAATGCACTTTTAACACGTTATGAGTTTTATTCAAAACTATCATAATTGTTCAAGTTTCATTTATGTTTATCGCGAACTCGTTTGCACAGCTGGTTTGTGCCAGTCAGGTTGCCACCTTGCTAACGCTCACAAGCTGGCAGCTCTGAAAGAAACAGCTGACCAATTGTCAACGTGCGTCAGTGATGCTATTTTAGCATATTTATTGCTAGCTTCAGTATTTTTTAGTACTATTCATATATTATCAATACAAATAATTACAAATAGTTGGCCTGTAAGCCATTTTCAAAGTTCCAGTATTTTATTTTCTTATTTATTTTGTTTTAGTAATTATGTGGTACTTTTTATTCCCGCTTCTTTGGTTTCACTAAATTCAAACGTGCTGGTAGCGCTGCGTGATGCTACACTTTGGCGCCAAGTGTTGACACGGTCTGGCAACTCTGCTGAATTTAAAATGCTACGCGAATTGTTGTTATAAGTAAATGTGTTTAATTGCTGAACACAACGCAGAATTAGGCGCCAACAGGTAAGCACCATGGCTATTGTTACAGACATATACACAAAAATATGAACACTAATCAGTACGTGTGTATGTAAGTGTTGAAATGCCCTTGGATAGGTGCTGCTGCAGCAGCTCTTGAGGTATTTGCATAACAGTTGCACACGTGTGAGGCAGCCAACATCGGAATTAACAGCTAACGCGGCAGTGTAGCCTAAATGGGACTCTTACACGCAGGCAGGGCCTACTTGACCTTGTCACGCTTTATTACAACAGTCAACAGTCAAATCGGAAGATGCACACGCAAACCGCTAGTAGTGAGTAGAGATGTAGAACTATCGATAGTTGTCGCAAACGATAGCCGGTGTGACCATCGCTGGTTATCGAAAGATCTGTTAGTGGAATTACTTAGCTGTCAAATGGGAATAGTTAAGTGTACTATATACGATATCATCACTACTCTCTTTTGATGTGAAAAGTGTGCAAGTTGAATACTTTCACTGATCCTGCAACGTGATGTCGACAGCAGCTGTGCTAGTGCCGGCAGACATGAGTACATATGTACCAGTGTACACACACTTGCCGCCGCAAACGTATGTGAAGAGCAAACGCAAACATACCCACACCGACAAGCTCATCTCAGTCACCATCATCATCATCATCAGCAGCGGGATTATGATGATCATTATCGTCAGCACATCATCATAATGAATAGCAGCAGCCACACTCAAAGTGGCGTGTGTGTGCATCATCAACGACAGCTCTCAATAGCGTCTACGTCTGTCGCTGTCGCTGCCGCAAGCTCTGCCGCTGTCGCTGTCACCG
Organism: Liodrosophila aerea; assembly: GCA_035045005.1. Taxonomy (NCBI): domain Eukaryota; kingdom Metazoa; phylum Arthropoda; class Insecta; order Diptera; family Drosophilidae; genus Liodrosophila; species Liodrosophila aerea. Next base: position 86,327 of record JAWNNL010000410.1, on the reverse strand, counting down.
TCGCAGTTGCCGTCGCCGTCGCCGCCTCTGCTTGCTGGTGGCGAAAAGCAATTCGCAAGATTTTACGTTTCAGTTTCGTGCACAACGTGGAAGCGGCTGGTCAAGCACCAAACGGCATAGCGGAAGAACAGTTTTTGGAAATCTAAAAGATAAATAATAGAAAATTATCGCATCAAGTAACTAAAACGCGAATTGTCTAGTTTAAATAATATTCAACAGTTTGCAGTTGGTAGGAAAAACTGCAATTGTTTTGGCCATTCGCACTGCAAAGACTCTGGCTTATGTCCAGGCTCGGTGGATAAACCGGATATTCTAGATCTCCACACAGCAAACACACGACAATAACAAAAACAATAACAAACCAACCGTTCAGAAGACAATGCGAAAAGCCGAGCGGTACTTTTGTCTATAGGAAAAGCAAAGCAACAAAAAACGCGACACATTTAAAAACCGCAAAAAACAAAAGCAAAAAACTTGACTTGTAGCTATACCCTACACTTATACCCTATAGGATATACGTATCTGTATCGTACATCTATTGCTGTGGCCAGCTGAGTGTTTGGTTTATTTCTGTTCGAACGGAAAATCTGAAAGAAAATCGTGCACGCCAATAGTAACAATATTTATTTTTAACAATTTCGCAAGCGTTCAAAATTTGCTCCAGCGAAAATAAAGAAAGAAAAACTGAGATACAGACAGACACGTCAGACGGCCAGAAGAGCAGCAACAACAACAAAAAACCAAGCGATCGTTAGGAAAACCAAAACAACAACAAAGCGAATCTCAACTGTTGTTGTTGTTGTTGTTGGCGTAGAACGTGGTGGGGCAGCAACGGTCTGGCTCTTGGAAATTAGTTGGGTGAGTAATCGTTCATTATACTCCGCAAGTGTGAAAAAAGAGCAGAGGAAAAACAAACTGAAACCAAGACCCAAAAACGAGAAACGAAAACGAAAATTATAAATGTTTGCTTTCCAAAAACTACCTCTGCCTCTTGGTAATGGCACAATTACTTTTGAGATTGCGATTGAGTTAATTACCCTGCTTAATTTGCTCTAAGTTGTTGTCTCACCTCACAAGCGATAAGCATCGGGGGATAAAAAGCGTATAAACGGTGATTTATGAATGACACGATGTGATAAATGTTGCAGGCGTGTTATTATCCGTGGAAAAGTGTTGCAAATAAAATGTAAAATATTTAAGAGCGACAGGCGAGTAATATAGGAAACTATTAATTCGAGGGTCACCCATTTATTTTTTATATATTTTATTTTTTATGTTCTTGTACTATCCTAAGTTCATTTCTGATTTACAATATCTCTTCTCCCTTCACAGTAAAATGTAAAATATTTAAGAGCGACAGGCAAGTGATGTAGGCAACTATTAAGGGGGACCCTATCCACCATTTAATTTATTTTAATTTATTTATTTTATTTTTATTTTCAATAAGTCAAAGCTTTATCTTAAGACTAGGGTCCGCCATTTAATTTATTTTTATTCATTTATTTTATTTTTATTTTCAATAACTCAAATCTCAAATCGCGAAAATACTGTCAAAAATAGAAATAGATTCTTTTTCACAAATATATTTCACTTCAGACACCCCAACTCAGCTCACTTTTATACTATAACTCAGCCAGAAAAAATCAGCTTAAAGTGCAGAGCGAAAACTGGAGCAAGGACACCGGACATGTGTATTTGTTCCACAGAAATAGGAGCAACAAAAAGTGCCATTAATTGTGAGTTTTATGCCACCGAGTGGCAGTACAACAAGTACCCCAAGCTGAACAGAAGTGTGTATGTATTACCAACGAGAAAGCATTTGCCGGGTCATGAGTTTAATGGCCATAATCAGTGAGATTACTTTTTACGATCATGGCCAGATTTTATTTGTCATGTTATGACTTCGGCAGGGAAGTGTGACATATTTCATTCATTTTCACTTGCAATGCAAGAATGTGCGTAAAATGCCACTTTAGTCCCAGGGTGCGTCACTAATTAATATAGCAACACTTATTCATATTTTCTTTTTATTCTCGTTTTTCGTTTTTCATTCAATTTTTCACTTTTTGTTCTGTGTGGCCAGCGTATTCCATTCGAATACATTAATTCTCGCCTACGGTGAAATTTTGGAATATGACGATGATATGTATGACGCTGTTTGCCATTCGCGCCAACAGAGGGCGCTACTGCATCAGCGTATAAATAGACATAAACACACACTCGATAATTTTATACTTTACAAATCGCATCGCATTGCTCTTAATTAATAAAAATCACAATTTATTAGGTGAATCAGGGGGGAGAGTCGAGACGGTGTCGCAAATTAATAAATGTTTCAAATTTATTTAGTATTAACATTTGGTTAGATTCAAAGTTCAGATACTCGACACTCTCGATAGAATTCTGTATAAATCAGAGCTGATGATCGGTGTGCGATCTGGCACAAGTCCCACGGGCAACATTTCGTAATCTATGAGGAAATTTGTTACGGAAAATATAATATCACAAAATTTCAGCACTAAATCAAATCGAAGCTTATTAGTGATAAACAAATTATAAAATTAATAGCCAAATAGCAATAAATCTAATAAATTCTGATTACTTTTCGTCTGTGTATTAATTTATTGTTTAAGCTGAAATGTAAATCTACAACAACCCAGCGAAAGGTCACAGTTCCTTGGGCCAACCCAATTTTCAATTTTCCATTTCAATTTTCCAATTTGGCAGAAGGGGAGCATTGCTCCAACGATTAACCGAGTTTTGTCCGCTCTTCTGTGTGTATACTTATATGTGGCACATGTATAGATATCACTTGTATATTATATATAAAAATACATTCAGAGCAGAGTAAATTGTTGTTGCTCTTGCCTTAATTTACAGCCTGAGTGATTGTCTACAATAACTTTGAAAAATTGTTCAACTTTAAGTTATATTTCCGCACTTTTAGTTGCGTTTTAAGCTCTCGCAGATAAATAAATTTTGACTGACAGCAGACGTTCATAAAATGAATATATGTTGTGTATATACTAGTAGTAGCACACGAATGTATCTCTGTTTGTTTGCTCTGTGTGATTAAAAGTAGAACAACGCAAATAAGAATAACATTTTGACAACAATTGTAAACAAGGCAAATGAACTAAAAGTTCAATGTTGCTCAATGATTTTAGTAAAACAACATATGTGTGCTAGTATTACCAACACAAAGATATAAAACTTAATATCCTTGGCTGGTGGAATCGTCATCATACACACATATATGTAGTACATTGTTTCACGGACTATGGTCTATGGAAAGACGTTTATACCCCTTCCTTATGCCCCTTCCTTATGAGAGTACTCTGTTCTTGGACAATAAGAGCCACTTAGGCCCATCTATAGCTATGGCTAATGCAATTTTATACCCTGTACTCATTATAGATACAGCAGTGGCCAAGGCATTGCAGATGCTACTGCCATAATGTATATTAACCTTTCAACACTTGACTGAAGCACATAAATTTATTATATTTACAACTATTTACAAGAGAGCAATACAGTTCTCATTTACTCGCTTTGCAGGGTATTCATAATATTTACTTTGTATCTGCAGTCTGTAGTCTGGGCAGACTTTTCAGTTAAATGCATCTGTGCATTAAGGCCAGACACAGAATGCTGAAGGAGGGGGGACAGAGCGAAGAAACAACAGCACTTATTGCTTTCAAGAATTTATACATAATCAAATTATAATTCTTCATAATTATTTCTATAGAAGCTGCATTGGAGGGACCTGGTGGTCTGTTTGTTTTTGAAGACTATTGAAGGAGTCCCAATAATTGGAAATTCAATTCGATTTGCATCCTTTATTCTCTCGTTCGCCCTATCCTTAGGTACTTTCGTTTTCAATGCGAGCTGTCTGTCTGCACTACAAAAAACATTTCTCCCCACTAGTTTTATTAATTAAACCACCATGTAAAGTGGTGTAAAAATAGCTGGTAGAATGGAATGGAACTGGCGGACAATGCCAGGATGTGACTGACGTTACCCTTTATGTAGTGTCATGCTTCAATTTAGGGGAAATAAAAAGGACTAGTATTTAGCAGTGTATCCCGCTCTTCCTATTGTTAGACTATAAATAAACATAGTCTGCATTTTATTTTAATCACTGTCAATCTTTATACTTACAGCAACAATTCCACAGTAGCGGCAGCAGCAGCAGCAGCAGGAACCAGCGGCAGTTGGAAGAATGTCGACTGTAACATGTGCTCGATTCTGTACGCCGTTGACAGGAGCCAACAAGAAAAGTTCGCCGGGCAGCTCTACATCAAAATTGACAGGAGGAAACAGTAGCAACAGCAACAGCAGCATGATGACGTCATCACTGAGGAACAAACAGAGCCCCACAACAACAACAAATGACATTAACACAGAGGCAACATTCACATTCAAATTGGCACGTGGCACCGTTGACAGTGTCGCCTCAAGTGAATCATCCGATCCCCTGGATTCCGATTACAGCGAGGAAACTGAGGAGGAATCAGAGCACCAGCAACAACAGCGTAAGACACAATCACAGATGAAGAAGCACAGTGTGAATAGTCGCAGCAGCAGCAGTGCCACAACCGCATCCGTGGACAATGATGCGGATGACGTGGAGGAGGAGGAGGATGAGGAGGGCAATGCCGAAGAGGATAGTCATGATACGGATGATGTGACCAATGCTGACGAGTCCGATGAGAGCGGACAGGACGACGGCAATGAAACGGATGACGAGGAGACCGCCGACGAGTCCGAGGAGAGCAGCAGCGTGCAGACTGCCAAGGGTGTACGCAAATACAATCTGGATGACTATCAAATAATCAAAACTGTCGGTGAGTGACTATCTCTGTGTGGAGTATCATAATTATTAACTGTAAGACCTTAATGGTCTTGGTAATAACCCCAAAATGACCTTCGACCGTTTGGCTTTAGTTTAGTGAGATTTCAGGAACCTTCAACCTGAGTTATGGTTGTGTTTTCAGTTCGATTCAACGAGCACTAGACTTTACATGCTTCTGTATATTTGTTTTTGTGATTCGCACATGTGTAAAGTAGAGCTATCAAAACAAACAAGAGTCTAGGTCAGTCCAATACCTCAAGGCCCATAACAAAGGCAGCATGAAGGAAAAGCCACAGAACAGAGAGTATTGAAAACGATATGTATATAGGAATGATTAAGCTTATCAACTGAACTATACATAATATCAGCAGATCTCATTCCATTTGAGATCAGAGGTGATTCAATTAATATATCGATATCCATACCCATTGTTTAACCACATATCAGAAACAAAAAGCAATCATAAAAGGAAACATTAAGAGCATTTTGTGAATTAAAAAACACTTTGAAATAAACACAATACGGAATGAGTTTATACTATAATATATATTAAACGCCCAGACTAATTTAAATGGAAAATCAATGATACTTTTTATTTGCGGTGCGAAATGGTACTCATAACGTTCTATAGGTCGAAATGCACGGTCAGTTGATCATCGCATTTCGATTTGCGTAATCAAACAGAATTTAATTGCGTACAGAAACAATAAAAATTAATGGAAGCGTCTTCTCAAATATAACAGAACCAATACGAACATAAATACAGTACGAGATTAAAGCGGAAAGAAATGCATAAAATGCGGTAATAAATATTTAACATACGATTCCCACTCAGGTACGAAATGAAATACTAGAATAATACAGGAATAGACAATAAACGGTTTCTGAATGTTAAGGGAAAACCTATATCAAAAGCATGTGATGCGTTTCTTTGTTATAAATAGTTAGACTGTATAAATGTTAAGTGATTTAAGTAGCTAAAATTTCACATTCAGTGAATATAGAGTATCTTCAGTCGGTGGCACTCGACTCGCCCGTTCACCTAATCAAAATTGTATAAAATCTTAGGTAATTCACTCATTTTATGCCTTTTTCCTAAGCAATCGCGTTTGTTTATTAGAGGATTCAATCAGCAATTATGGCAGCATGGGGCGTATGAGTAACGGTGCTCCTCATATCGTATGAGTAATCTGGTATTAATTTTAAACAGTGACCCCTTCGTACATATCAAGGAGAATACCTCACATTACAATCGAGTGCAAATGCTAATATTTGTAGTAAGGAAAGCTAAATAAACCTGAACGGAAATTTGGATTGGATCTGCGGCATGCCCCAGGCAGGGAGCTAATGATGCCTGAGTCACGCGTCTTATTAGGGATTGTGTGTGAGTGGATATCGAGTTCTAATCGGACTAGCATCTGGCATAAAAAATGTATAATCGATAAGAATTCTGTATAAATATTTGAAGTTCATGTTTGTTTAAAATTTCATTGATTAGTTGACTTGCAACGTGGTGAATCCCTATCCCAACCTCAAGTCAAAACAGCCACAAAACATCGCTCGTTGAAGCTTTTACGAGTCTGTTGTGAAATGTGCAGCAGGTGATAAAACGTTGCCGGAAAATTCTTTGGAATTGTTTGTGCAGAATTTTTATAAACTTTTGCCGTGTGAATAACAATTTAGCCTTTGTTTGTCTGAGCTAAAGGAGATTTAGATAAAAACATGAGCAGGTTTTGAATGGATATTTATTATATTTTTTAATAAAATGTTTCCCTTCTTAAACCACACTACAAGTTGGCTCATTTGCCTGTTCGATCAGTAAACTGAACACCCGTTACGCCATCCAAATACAAACAACAATTTGTAGACCCTGCATGACCCGACTCGATCGATCGATCGGATGCGTCCCTTCTGATTCAATACTCATGTGGCTGATTGATTGATACATCTATGGGAAGATAAACATTTATGTAGAATTCGAGGAAATTCACATTCGTTTTGCAATCATAAAAGTGTCCAGAGCACAAGAATATACAAAATAATTCGGAAATTCAAATCATATTATGGATTGAAGAATAATGAATATCGATACATATCTTTCAAGTGGTAATACATGTGTTTTTCTCTAAGATATTCTCTAGAAAACAACAACAATTGGACTGGTCCAAGCAATTATATGTCGTCGTTGTGTCTGCAAAGTTTATTCATAGTTTTATTTTATTAATTTGGATCAACTTTTGTGATCTTTTCTATATAAACCTAAGTGAGGGTATAATAGGTTTGTGTCTATGTGACAGACAGTATATATCATTACGATATTAGCATCTTATAGTAAATAAAACAAGCGCATTCACACATTAGCACAATCCGAGAATAATTGCCGTCATTAATCACGAAATCATTTGCCATTAAAGCACTTTACGGTCGAGTGTGCTCGACTGATCCACTTGTTTGTTTTGCGCCCCAAGTCGGATCAGTTTATAGAGACATGTTCTATATATAATAATAATAATATAATAATATAATTTGGCCACTGCTAAATGAGAAAATCGCTCAGCGGAAAAACAAATGGTCGCATGGAAAACTTCGAGCGTCTTTGAAAATGCAAAAAGTGAAATATTCGAAAAAGCAGAAAGATTCAAATTTGCTTTTTATTTCAACAAAATTGAGAAAATCTATAGGCAAAATTTTAATAGAAATTATTATTTGGCAGGCAGCCATATAATTTTTTCACTATACATGAATTGTCTGCCCCCAAACGTCGCGACGTCGGTCTGTCTCGATATGAGGTTAAGGGTTATGGGGCTGAGAGGGGGGCGGTCAGCCAGCGGGTGGAGATATGGCACATTTGCACGGTTGTCTCGTCGCGTCGCTACTACAAATAAAATTGCGTTATTAGCTTGTGGTTCTCGACGTTGTTGTGCATAATAAAAATGACCTAAAAATGCATTTTCCATATACGAAATATACAACCGAACGACCACCCACACGCTACTTATGATAAAATATTAAAAATATAAATAAAATAATGAAAATCATTTTAGTATTTTTACTTAATTTTTTAGCATTTCCCCTGCATTTTACTGAGTATCTGTCGGTCTGCTATTCCAGTCTGCCTTGTTCAATATTTTCTATAGATTTATGATATTTCTGTATTTTATTGCACATCGGGTCGCGGGTTTGTCAAAAGGAAAACCTGTCAAAGTCTCTTCGAAAATGTGTGAGCCGTGTGGCCAACTGGCAGTCGTATTACACGATAGTTTTCCCATCCGTACACATGTCGTAAATCTCACAAATTATGTAGCAAAAAAACATCACCGATGTTAATGCTATTGAGTAAACCCGCACAAATTAGCTAAGTGTGCCACGAGGTGATACTTCGTGACATTTTGAAGGAATTTTTAAAATATTAAAATGAAGAGAATTATGCAAAATAAGCATGAGTATATTGACTACAAGAGTTCTACTTAATTTCCCCATTTTTACACAAACTCAGCATTGTCTGTTCCGCTTTTTAAGTGCAGGGAGAAAAAACAGATGCGCATCTGTGCCAAGTTTAGTACTACGTACACATGTAATGTGTATGTTTGGCGTTTATTTTGATTTAAATTTGGCATTTATACGGCTGCAACAGCTATGCCAATTAAAATCTCTTTCTGTTTAGGGTATTTCAACTCTTTTGCTACACATAAATTAACAGACACAGAAATGCAAGCAAAGCGAACCGAACTGCGAACTGACCATAAAACTGCAAACAGAACTGCAATGCATTTGCCTAAGCAAATAAATAGCATCAATCAGCGTGTCTCTCTCGGGACAGACAACCGTTATACTTGTACATATGTTTTTCATTACGTACGGCATCGGCATCTGTAACGGTGTTGGTTCGACTCTGGGATATATCGGGAACTGAACCTGTTCAGGGCCAGGTTGCAGCACATCAAACTGTCTCATCATTAAATGGAAAGTTGTCTCAATAAATGAAGTTATACTCTATGAAGTTGGGGAAGTGGGTATGCTAGACGCAAAGAATGACTCTTTCAATATCAATCTTTCGATAGTTAACGTTAATTAAATGATCCCTCATATTAACTTCTTTACTGATAGATAGAGTAACTCATTGCTATATATCTAGACATACTCTAGATATACTATATCTCTCGAGGGTATCTAGCAATGCATCTGCTTTAGTTAGCGCTTTCATACCCGTTTCTTCTGCTTGCACTTTTCGTTTTTGCGGCATCTCGCACATTTCTTCGAGTTGCTGCAACTTTTACGCATATGCCAGGAGTTGCAACAACCACTACTAACTGGTTTTCCACTCGGATCTTCGCCAGACTGTCTTTAATTGCTGGCGGCGACTGCTTGCGGCCTTCTTCTCCGTTTGAGTTAACGCCGTTTAACGCGCTTTGCCTTTATTTGCCGTCTGCTCCAAAGCTGTCACAAATTTCACTTGACCAAAACGCAGACAGACCCCGAGCTGGACTCTAAACAGCGTTTAAACTTTACACAATTTCCAATTTCACCAGAGACTAATGTGCTAATAGATCGATCATATATGGTATTCCCTTTATGTCTTCCACAGTCGATGGCGTACGACTGTAGTCAGTCAGTCTTTCTCGCTTCTTTGGTTCTTCTCCAGATACCAATAATTTGGGAACATAAATCATAAATCTCTTTCGCTCTTTTATAACAATTGCCTTTTAGTTCTGTCTGTCTGAAAATGACCAAATAATAAATAAATAATCGTCGATCTGTGCAAAAGAAATAAATTAACCGCGAATTTGATTACATATCTCTCCCCCACTCACTTAAGAATTCCTTTGAATATCTTTTAATTTTATTGTTGCTTTTATTAGAAATTTATTATCAAAACAGAAATATGTCCAAGAAGGCGGTGGATGTATATAGTAGAGGGGGCTAAGAGTGAAAGGTGTCAAAAGCAGAAACAACACGATTTCATATTGCGAAAAAAATGTGTAGCCATGCGGCAAATGGCTAACAATCCCCCATGAAACAAATTTCCAACATTCTTTGCGAGCCAACAACAATAGAGAAAAGGAAAACAAAAAGCACTTCAGTAATACAGTACAATATGGTATAAATATGTGCAGTTTTTCCAAACATTTATTATGCATTTTTAACAATAATAATACTCGAAATCTTTTGCGGAATTTAAGTAGATTTTTTTGTATAGAGAATTTCTGTGTAATTATGACAGTTCTCTGGCCATCTTTGCTGAGTCACACACTGTAATCAAAATAGAAATTAAAGCTGGCTTTCGTTTCATTAATTATAATGTCTGGATTGTTTGACTTTGCACGTGTAATGGCCTGATTGCCCCACCCACATCTCTCCACCCACACGACACGTGCAACCTACATACACACATGTGTGTTATGCCCCATTCCTCTTGTGGCATTTATATAATAACTCATCTTGCTATCACTATTCGCTCTATTACATACATACATTTGAAAATCATCTTGGCTAATTACGAAAATCGGAAAACGTGCTGAAAACCCAAAAACATTCACAACGAGTGGGAAAATTTTCCACCCATTTGGCAACTGCCAAACAAAGATGTGCGAATCGATTCGATCCGATTATGATGTGATGTGATGGGCCAACTACTCCCTGGCAGTTGCGTTTGATTTATAGGAGAAATCAATTTGTAAGCAGTTTTGTTTAAGCAAGAGCCAAACAAATTGCACTAGACCACGACAGAGCAGCACATCACATCAAAATTTCACTACTTGCAAATGAGAGCACAGTGGAATTCATGTGAATAGAAGTAGTAGTAATGGACCAGCCAAGACTTTCAATTATTAATTCCTAGTTAAAATATTAGTACTAAGATCTTAGTATATATGTTATCTTTGCTTTTTAGTTTGCACTAGTTTAGCAGCTTGTACTAGTACTGCAGTATTGAGGCTTCTTTTACGCTTCAAGTATCTGTTGTTAACTCAAGAGGCATATATGCGTTTCAATCAGCTTATGCTCTTTGTATCTCAATCCCTTACTCTTTATTCGTTATTAACTTCTCTCACTTTCCGCCGTTCGTTAGCCCATTTGGAAATTCAAGGTTGAGAAAATCTTGTGCTTATCAAGTTACACACAACCCACTAACCTCAAAACGTGTTCAAAAGTAAGAAAAAAGATATAATAAAATTGCAAAAAATATGTATTGAATGTGAAATAACTCTAAGACGACTGTAAGATACCCTGCAGCTGACTAGACTAGACTAGATTAACTACTGTAATTATTAAACGATAGTAAATGTGCTGAATGAAGACTGAAAGAGTTCACCTTTGGGGGTTTTCTATACTTATACTACACAGTAAAAAAAAGAGTAAAATTAAAACTATTGAGGTTTCTATATAAAACAAATCCAAAAAAGTTTTAAATTTAAACCAGCTGGAGTACACAAAGAGAGCATTGGTATACACACACATATAAGCGCTGCTCTCTCACTTGGTGCACAATTTAAACCAATGCTTGAACACTCAAGTATACATAGTTCGAATATCATACATAATAATTGTAAATGACCCACTTAATAAAATCGGTTATTCATATATCATATTGTATTTCTCTTCCAGGCACTGGCACCTTTGGACGTGTTTGTCTTTGTCGCGATCGTATTTCTGAAAAATATTGTGCTATGAAAATTTTGGCTATGACTGAAGTAATACGTCTCAAACAAATTGAGCATGTCAAAAATGAGCGAAATATATTGCGGGAAATTCGACATCCCTTTGTGATCAGTCTGTAAGTTATACATCGAATACAAACTCCATAAAATGAACTTTCAAATTGAATAGATTTGCTTACTAATATTCAGTTTCAATTGATTAGATCAAATGAATAGTTTAGTTTGTACTATAAAGTTCACTTTAATATCGATTAGTTTACCCTCACTAACTCCACTTTAATTTCCTTTATTTTCTCCCAATATAATTTTAATTTAAACTTACAGCGAATGGTCTACTAAAGATGAATCCAATCTGTATATGATCTTTGATTATGTGTGCGGTGGCGAGCTCTTCACGTATCTGCGCAATGCGGGAAAATTCACTAGTCAAACCTGTAAGCACACTTAATCTGTGATATTAAAAATATTTGCAAAAATGTAATAAGAACCTCATCCATTCTGTTAGCTAATTTCTTTGCGGCTGAAATTGTCAGCGCCTTGGAATATCTGCACTCTCTGCAAATAGTCTACAGAGATCTGAAGCCAGAGAATTTGCTAATCAATCGTGATGGACACTTGAAGATCACAGACTTTGGCTTTGCAAAAAAGCTGCGTGATCGCACCTGGACATTATGTGGCACACCCGAATACATAGCACCTGAGATAATACAGTCCAAAGGTCACAACAAAGCAGTCGATTGGTGGGCGTTGGGTAAGTTTGAATGCGATTCTTTTTATATAATTTGTTTTATTGATGTTTTATGTTTCAGGTGTGCTTATCTATGAAATGCTCGTGGGTTATCCACCCTTTTATGATGAGCAACCCTTTGGCATATACGAGAAGATATTAAGCGGAAAGATTGAATGGGAACGTCATATGGATCCCATTGCCAAAGACTTGATTAAAAAATTGCTGGTGAATGATAGAACTAAGCGACTCGGCAACATGAAGGTGAGAGCAACTTAGATAATGATGGGATGTAGATGAATCATAGGCTTATGTTAATAATAGTTGCATTAATTGCAAGAATGGAATTTATTGTTTACCAAATTATCCCAATTTCTAACAACGCATTAGATTTGAGGAATTTTTTAATTACAATCAGTTCTCCCTGATTCCTTGGGACTCTTTCCAACACCTGTTTGACATGGCACCACAATGAAATGCATCATTAGACAGTTCTTTAAATACGGATTATTGGCTATTTAATTTTGAACAGTGTATATGTACAACAATTGTTGCAGAACGACATCTTTGCGGGTCTGTGCAGATGCTCGCTGTCAGTCTTCCCATGCCATAGAACATAAATTATAAGAAATCGTTCGATTTTTCTAATTATAAACCGAACTACTCTTTTTAGATTGTTAAAAACAATATAGAATGCTTTGATAAATATAAATCGTAGACTTATTTGGCAGTTGGAATGTTACCCTTTCGTTTAATGGTATCTGCAGAGTGTACACTGTTCGTCTTGTAGTTTTTTTTTAATAGCCCGTGGAGCGTTTTGCCACACGAGCCAACGACAAATGCTATGTTGTATACTATACCACTATTTTGCTTATTTTTTTATATATTTATTTATCTGCAGAATGGCGCCGATGACGTTAAGAGGCATCGATGGTTCAAGCACTTGAATTGGAATGACGTATACAATAAGAAGCTAAAGGTAAGAGTCGAAGGGTGTCAAACGTGTGTGTGGTTCTGCTGCTGGTATGAAAGATTCGTGTATTTTTATGCATGCGCGTAATTAAAAGCAAATAAACAGATCAATTTTGGTAATGAGAAATACTGTAAATTAATGGCCGCAGCGGGTCTAGTTTAGTGGGCGGCACCTATAAATCTTCGCACGCTCTAAGGGTGTTAATGGCCTATATCCATGCCCCACGTCGTACCGAGTTTTATAGTCAAATTTCGCATTGAATTTGCTGTTGTATTTGTATTGCAATGTTTAATGTATCTGCATCTCTTTAACTGTATCTGTATCTGTTTTACAGCCCCCAATTTTGCCAGACGTGCATCACGATGGTGATACGAAAAATTTCGATGATTATCCCGAAAGTGATTGGAAACCCGCCAAGGCAGTAGACCAAAGAGATTTGCAATTGTTTAATGATTTCTAAAAGTGTTAAATAAATTAAATATTTGAAAAGAACACCATGTTAATTTCACATACTATCTTGATATCAAATACTCATAATACATGCAGCAAAATAATGCTATATTTTGATAATGTATGCACTATACTATAATATAGAGTAAATAGTAGACCTAAGTTGATACCCTGTAATGTTATGTTTAGCAGTAACGTCTATTTATATTACAATTATTTTATTATTATTAATATTGTTAAACAGAAAGTTAAGAAAACTGAAGAAAATAAACGTTAGACGTTGAATAAAGTGATAGAAATCCGATACATATCTCTGTGACGTCTTGTGTTTGGCTTTGCGTCTATAGTATCGACATGTGTCTACTACGTACATATATCTTTGACACTTTATCATTGCCTCATTCACTCTGAGAGGGGGATTATCATATCCAAAACGTGTCAGTTAATTCTCACGAGCCACTGTGCTGATGGCCGCGTGTTTCATGTGATATGCTCTTGTCAGTTTTGTGTCTTTTCTTCTATATTCCTGTACAGTATATACATTTCCATGCACATACATACATCTATACTTATGTATGTGGTATAATTTACGCTTTGCTTTGCTTTGATATTTTTGTGAATTAAATTTTGCTCAAGGAGATTGTTCCGGTGTTATAAATATATAGTCTAGAATAGAGTGATTTCTTGTGCAGCTTTTTTTTTTTACTTTAAAAAAACTGTTAAAAATTTGAATAAATTAAAATAAAATATGTATTTGCCTTCCCATTCACGATCCTTTTTTTTACCTTCTCACAAGCAGATACATTTTCTTTGCCAAGAGCGTTTATGATTTGCATTTTTTACTACTACATATTAAGTTTTCTGTCTACATTTGCTTCTCACACAAACTGCAAAATGCAATAAAATGCAATTTCATCACACTTTTGTTTAGCGAAATGCCGGGAATGTCGACATCACAGTTGAAATGGACAGTTTTGACGTGAAAATAGCCAAATTGCCAACACTGATGAGAGCGCTGCTTTCGCATGTTAGTCGCAATTGAGTCGGTATGTGTATTAACTCATTTAGGTAAATTTAAATACTGATACCGTTTCTTTTTGTATATGTATATGCAATAAACAAACTATAGAATATAAATAAACAGTTTAAAGCAAAAATACTTTGGAATACTTTTGACAGCTGTTCGGATGGAGCAGAGATATTAAGCATTGCAAACTTTTAGGTGCGACCTTCTTAATGTGATTCAGCGCATGCGCAGTTACACACAGGGTGACTCTGCCGCGACGCTGCACCCTGTGAACAACCCCCAAAAGTCGTCGATTGATAAGACGCACACCACCTTGCAGGCAGAGTGCAGAGTGCAGAGTGCCACAACAATTACTACTACACATGCGAAGCCAAAGCCAAAGCCAACCACTGACGCACATACGCACGCAAGTCGAGTCGAGTCGCGTCGGACAAAGGGTCCGCCAGAGCAGTGAGCGCCACTCGCTCAGTTAGTCAACGGTGTTTGACACTGTCGTGTCTGTCGTGTGTGCGCCAATACGCCAGTAGAGTACACCCGCAGCACCCGCAACGTCTGCAATGCAAAAAGAAATACTATACAATAAAAACGGTAAACGGTAAACGCGGTATCGCGACTCTGTGACTCTGTGTAATAATATTTAGTACTAAGGAAGAAAGCGGTGTTTGCCTTTCTCCCAGTGCTGCTCTCTCTTCTCCCACACACCACTGTGTGTGCGTGCGTGTGTGTGTGTGTGTGAAAAAATCAGTAAATTGTTTATGCAAATGCGAATTGCGTAAATGCACACGTTTATCACATGCTAATAGTAGTGTAGTCTGCGAATTATATAATAAAAGCGAAATATTTAAGAAATTGCAACGAGAAGTCGCCAAGTCACTCTGTGAGAAGTTGGCACTAAAAGAGCAAAAAATCCCACACTACTCGCATAGCTACGGTGCTCTCTGTCGGTGTGTGGTAGTAGCAAAGTGTGTGTGTGTGCGAGTGTGTGTGAGTGTGAGTGTGTATGTGTGCGACGTGTTTTATTTATTGGCCAGCTGCACTGTGTGGGTGCAACGGGTGCAACATTCACCCGGAAGTGATTTGTTTAAGGCAAAAGTCGCACAATCAAAACAAAATTTATATAAACCCCCCGCTTGCCCCCACCAAGCAGCACCACTATACTATACTCTGTTGCCGTGAGGTGGCCCGGCTTCACAGGATCTCGGATATTATTGGCATTATTGGGTGAGTAGCCATTTTTCCTGTTATTGTTGTCATTGTTGTTGTTCCCCGTGCATGGCTTATATTCATTCTTATCGATTTTCAAGTATTCGAAATTACGTGCAACAATAAGAACAACAACAACACCAATGCATACATACATACGCATACATATATGTATGTATAAAAAACATGGCACGTTTTGTGTTCAGCCTACGTTTAAGGGTGAGGATGAACCATATACTACTAGTTTGAGTTGGGGCGTTGCGGGGGGACC
This sequence comes from Liodrosophila aerea, assembly GCA_035045005.1. Taxonomy (NCBI): domain Eukaryota; kingdom Metazoa; phylum Arthropoda; class Insecta; order Diptera; family Drosophilidae; genus Liodrosophila; species Liodrosophila aerea. Next base: position 70,165 of record JAWNNL010000410.1, on the reverse strand, counting down.
ACAGGGCAACCACAGCCACAGACACTCGCAGTGAGCCACACACACACTCGCACACACACTCACACGCACACACATCTGTAGATTTAACCATATTTATAGACATTTTTCCGCTACAAAAACGAAGTTCCAGGCTTCAATTAAATATGGCGGATGTGGTTTTCGACAAACCCAATCGTAGCCCATACAAATCGCACCTGAACCAAGTATTTAACAAGTTGCAGACACCTGTACTTGGAATTAGTTCAAACGGAGTGTTTTTAGTTCTCTGCTTCTTCTCCCACTTCTCCTACTTCTTGTGACTTCTCAGCTTCTGCCGTTCAGTGAGTGAGCAAACTAAAGGCAATTCTCTGATTGAATGACGTCACTAGTGCGAGTAGTACTTCTGCCATTGACATCTTTTCATATGCCATAAGTGCCTTGTTATTGACAACCCCTAAAACTGAAATACTTCTTCGCCTTTGAAGTAGTACTCTGTGTCAATTTGCAGTTCATTTGCGTCCTTCCCTTCCTTCCACCCTTCAAAGTTTGCGTAAGTAAAATGATTTACAAATTGAACTTTACTCCTCCTCCCATTCCAACTGGCATAGTTATTTGTGAATCAACTATAATTGAAATCTTTATGGGATTAATAGAGAAACTCGCTAAACATTCCTTAAGATTGGTTCTGCTCTTAATGAACATCATTTTGATTTACGATTTTGCTTATTAAGTGTCATCTATGTATTTGTATTCTACTTGTTATGTGGCTTGTTGATACATACATATGTTTATCAGAAGTTAGTGGGTTATAGTAGTGTAGGGTTAGTGGCATATAGTAGAGTCTTTGCTGCTGCTATTGATCCCAAATACAATGCCACCAAGTGCTGGGTTTCCTCGACTAGGGCCTTTCGGCTTTCCCCTTCTACAATATGGGAGTGAATTGAGTTGTTTTAAACTATTCTCTTCAAGCTCAGTAGTTTAAGAGATGTTGACTTGTTCAAATTTATATTTAATAAACGAAAATACTATATAAATATGTACATTGCCCCAAAGGCTTTCCGTAAAACAGGCGATATTTAGCGATGAAATATTATTCATATTATTATTATTCAAGTAGAATTATTCATATTAAACTGCTCGCCACTTGAATAGGACTCCCTGTATTCTCTCTTTACAACTGCTCATAACTCGAAAGTGAAATAGTAAAATTACGTCGCAATTTTGCTATTATCTTTATGGAAGCATTCTTCACTCTTGCTGCTATATATTCCAAGTTTTGGAATAGAACAGCTATAAAGTTGTTTGCACTTTACGTGAGCTTTCGATTGATTGAAATAGTTGGCACGTGCACACAAATTTTAGTTTCTATCTATCTATCTATCTATCAACTGTTGATTACAAGATAAATGTCAGTATAATTCATCTATTTAAAATAAATTCTAATCTATTTCCTCCTTGAACTAAGAATTGTGCTCCATATATCGCAAGTCTATAAAAACAACAGTTGAAAATGGATCCAAATGTAAATAGAGATCAAGTAAAAAAGGCAAATGACAGTATGAACTCTTAGCTTTGTTGTAATGTTGGATTACTTTTGCTCTTCAACTGATATAAGTGAAAATGTATATAAAATTTTGAATAAGTAACTTTACAAATTAAATGATTGACTACATTTTAAATATCAGTTGTATATAGTATATAATAGAAAATGTATATAACATTTTTAATAGGTATCTTAAAAAATTAAATAGTTTCGACTCTGCATTTTGTATCTATGGTCAGCTGTAAATAGCTAAAACAATGTTTTGCTTATGCAGACAAAATTAATCATATCCAGTACTCAATACCATATTTCTGAACTATCCTTGAAAATACTACAATAAATATGCATACATAACCACAAACATCTAATGAAGATGAGTTGACTATTGATCGGTATATGTTGGCCTTTATACTAAGCATATTTTAGGTCCCTCGTCACGTAAGAATTTCTGTGTCTTTACTTACAAAACACGCTCATGACATTTGCTATTAGATAAACTAAAAAAATATGTGCAGTTTCTAACTTCCATTAGAGGCAACAACAGCAGCAATGTTGCAACTTATTGCAGACTTTCCAACTGCCAACAGACTGAGGGCGAAGACGTCGAAGTGAATATATATAATATATGCAACAATCAAAAGTCGAGTTGCCTTGTCGCCTTTATCCAGCGACTGCAGCAGACACGTAGACGCCTTAATGACCCGAGGGATTACCGGTAGACGATGGTAGATGTTGTTGGTGTTGCCACTGCAGTTCTCCCCTCCCATGTAACTGTTGATAACTGATGCCCCAGCCCCATTGGCCATTGGCCATAGCAGTTAATTTATAAAAATAAAAATGTTGCAATTAAAAAGCAATAAGCGACAACAATTTAACCAATATGCAGTGAAGGCGCAGGAGACGCGGGGCACTGATGGGGTAATGGGATTGCCGGGCAGTCTAAAGGCAGGTTAGGCAATGGGGCACATGGCTTTAGAAATGTCAAAAGCTACCCCACACATACATATATACAAGCAAATAACAACCACCCATTGGGCGTGTGCGCCACAACACAGAAAGAGATTGAGACGCTCTCTCCGGCTCTCCTCTCTCTGCCCTTGCGCCTGCGTGAACTTGAGTCAACTTCAGCGCTGACACCCGCGTAGCGTTGTTAAGAGTTCTTTGCGTGCACTTCCGTCTCCCCCCACCCCTCCCCCTTGGTGGCGCCTCTCTTGCTGGGGCTTGTGGTATCAGCGTTTTTAAGAATGAAATGACATATTCGCTCACATTCCCATACGTCATATGCTTTGATTAAAGCATATGCAAAACTCTCCTCCCATTTCTTTTCATTTCTGCAGTTTGCTAGAATTACTTTAGTTCCCTGCTGTCCCTAGTACTATATCCTGTGCTGGGTTTAATTTCGTTATGCCACCAGTTACGTTTTTTATACGCTCTGTGTCCTTGTCTCTTGGAATGCTCTCACACATTTTTAGTCAACATTTACGCTTGTCTTGTCACGGCTGGGCTAGTTTGCTGTGAATAGCTGTGTGTGTTAGTGTGTGTGTGGTTAAAACGAAAATACTTATAAACAGTTTAAGATTTGCTAAATTCTTTTAGGTTCTTTTTATGGCATGGTAACTTGGCTTAGTACTGCTTGTGCTCCTGAGGATACCAACGCTTAATGAACTTCTATATTTACATTTAAATTAACACTGACAATGAGGTACTTTACTTCTAGGTATGTGCAATTCTATTGTAGAATAGTGTAGTCTTCAGTCTGACTTATTAATTTTGATTCCATACTGAAAGCATACACTTTTCCCCACAACCAGCATATACACAAGTTTAATTTTCATACCATCCCAAAAGTATGCAATGAAATTTTATATAGTGTATTTGCCAACTGCGCTGAGAGTTTATTTATTCCATTTTAATTTAATTTATTACATCACTGCTAACTCAATTTAGTTGACATTAAATAAACTAAAATAAATTGGAATAAAAACCTCAGATATTTAAGTGTTTTTAATTGAATTTTTGTCAGCTGCACGTCTAATTGAAGACCCAAATCATTTTAGCTTTTTGGCTGTTGGTCGCGTTAGTCATTTGGCTCATTCGAGTCATCCATTGCAGGCCAGAGTGTAAGAGTGTAAGGGAAATAACATCCAAATGCTTCCGTTAGCAAAATGCAGAGCAGCACGAGGTATGAGGTATTAGGTACGAGGCACTGCCTGAGGCAAGCTGAACAAGTTCATTTGCCAGGCAAGGCCAAACTTAAAACACTTATTGTTTTTGTTGTTGATGCCTCGTGTTGCCTGGAACATGGAGCACAGCTGCCGTAGATGCCAGTCTGTTGGCCATATCAACCGAAGCCAATTTGGTAACAGCAAGGGGGAGGGGAGGGGCAACTCTCGACTCGACTAAAAACAGGCAAGTGCCTTCTGTGGCAGCTTCTTCATCTTTTTTGCCCATTTTTGGTTTGTTAGTTTTGTCCGCCTTTAATCGAATTTTTTGTTAGCCCAGCTGGTAAATGCTGTTCCTCAGCCAGAGCATGAACTGAAGCAGTGGTGGTGGCTTAAGCTGTTTATTGGCAATTGCAAACCTAAGCTTTCATGGTAACTAACGCTCTTAACCATTTGGCGAGTCTTTACTTAATAATGAGCCAAATGCGCTGCCCTCTGTGTGGTTCAGTGAGTGCCATTTAGCGCTCATTTGCCTTGATGCATATTTCAAGATATATTGAGGGGGGATTAGTGGTAGTTAACGAAAACAATCTGGAGATTGTCCTACTAGTTGGAAACTGCCTATACAACTTTACATTGTATCTGTAAGAACTGCCCAGTATAATAGTAACTGCTCAATATAGTTCTTGATAGTTTTCATTAGATAGATTTTAAGATTAACTTGAAAGTAACTTGATTAAAGGAAAAATAAGCCAATCAATACTTCATTTGAAATATTACTATATTAATTAACAGATTCCTTTAAAAAATCTTTTTATTTTCTTGATTTTCTGTCAGTTTTAATTCCGTTTATCCAACCATTAATTACAGATTCCTTCTCCATGTGGCCCTAAAAAGTATGCTTTAAATATTTAGCTCTTCGCTCTGTGTGAGTGACGCAGAACACAAAATGCATTTAAAAGCAATTGGAAATATAAAACAGAACTAAATTGGCAAATGGAAAAGGCAGGAGCAACAGCTACTAGTTAAATATTGATTTTAATTTGCCACATAATTGCAATTAGTTGATGAAATGTTAGCAGTAGGATTGCCAACGCTGCCAAAGCGACTGGCTTAAGTGTTGTTGCTGCTGTTGTTGTAATCGATATCGCAGTGATTGATGTTGTTTGCCATCAAGAGCAGAGTGTAATACTTGAGGGACTACGTTGATCATTTTCTGTAACTTAACAATTCCTGAGAGGCATCAACAAATTAGGAAAAAGAAATCAGAAAGACTACGAAAAGACTTAATAACTGAGATGAACGTATACTTATTTCCTCTTAAATTATTTGTTAAACCCCAACACCAAAAATTCACATATATTTATATCCCTGCTGATAATGAATTTGACGTGGCAGGGGCCAAGTTTGAGGTGATGAGTTGGGGTTGTGGGGTTCAGTTGGGGTTGAGTTGTGGGGGGTTAAGGGTGTTTTACGCGCACGCAAATTGAAAAATAAATGCGCATCAAAATGTAACAGTTCCCCCAGTGCGAGTGATGAGTGAAGTGGCGGGAAAAATGAAAAGAGGCATGGCCAAAGCAGCAGCATCAGCTGGCAGCGTTTTCATGAAAAATGTAAAACAGAAGGATGGAAAGCACTCAGTGCACAAGAATGCCAAGCGTAATAAGAAAACTTTCAGTCAAGAGTTTACCAAAATCTGGCTCTCCACTTTCTTTTCTGATGCTCTGCTAACCTAATTTGAAAATTACATCAGATTTTTCTGATGCAGGAAAATGGGAATTTACTGAATTTCTGAATATACATTAAAAATTTAGTCTTGATATATTTTTATATACGTTACTGAGATTAAATATATGACAGTCTGGTAACTCTATACTCTTTTAGCTATAGATGCTATGTTAATTTATTGACTGATTAAGTTCTAGAAACATTAAGTAATTGTGTTCTATTCTTCTATGTATTCACTTTTAATATAGTTATATTTTTATATATAAGTTACTAATGTTAAATATGTGACAGTCTGGCAACTCTATACATTTTTAGATATAAACATTATGTTAATTCATCGATTGATTAGGTATAAAGCATTTATAACCTCTAGTAACATTAAGATATTCTGTTCTATTCATCTATATATTCGTTTGTGTTTATCTTCCAACAGATTGTTCAACTAAATGCAAAACTTCATTAATGCTGCAGCATTTGACACTGCAACAGAGTGTTGCCACAAGTAACATGCAATAAAACTTTCAACAAAAGCAATTAAGAGCCCAAAAGGAGGATTCAATTATGGGAGCAATGCGACAACACAGTTGCTGAGAGTTGCACAGAGACTCGCAGTAAAGGAGTGGGGAGTAGGAAGTGAATGGCCAGAAAAAGCAACTTATAGCCAGGATAAAGCTAGGACGAGCGCGAGTGAGAGAGGATCGGCAACAAGATGCAAAAGGAGAACAATGTTTCGGCAGAGAACTGCCAATTTGTGGGACCCTATCGGCTCGAGAAGACCCTAGGCAAAGGACAAACGGGTAAGTTCAATACGATTACCATTGCCCACAAATTTCCGCACAAAATATATAAATTGTTGTTGTTTTTATTGCTCCAACAGGACTCGTCAAGTTGGGAGTGCACTGTGTTATTGGCAAGAAGGTGGCCATTAAAATAATCAATCGCGAGAAACTCAGCGAATCTGTATTAATGAAGGTAAGTGCCAGCTAGCTCAATAATTTCCCTCTCTCTCCTTCTCAACATCGTAGAATTTTTAGTGTTATTGATTTTCTGTTTGCCTCTTGACTCTGGCCATAACAAACTCTGTGATATGTGGCAATAAAAATCCCGTTGTTTCCTCTTTGCGTTTGTAGAAAACTTAAGAGATATATTTCTAGACAGTTTGGCACGTAATCGTAAAAGTGCAGACGAATTACTTTTTATAAAGCGAAAATAAGGTTTTACTACAGTCAGTTTTTTTTATGAGTTTTTCATAACTAATTCATGTGTGTATCAAACGTTGTTTAGTCATCTTTTTGTCTAGTTTAATGTGGGTCTATATGCATATAGTTCGATATTAACAAACATTATAATTAAGATTCGAAAGAACATATCTATATGTATATAACGAAATGAACTATAAACAGGGCCTCAGTTCATTCGTTCATTTAAGTGGTTCAATTGTTCTTTAGATCGATAAGACACAACTGTAATAATCGATTGACATCATTGAATGTTATCGCACATCTTTCCACCTTTATATTATGTGAAACCCTAAATAAAGCATTCATTTAACATTCAGTTATTAACGTAAATACTGTACTATATATAGTAACTATACTATATATAGTTCCATAAACGTTTACCCGAACAAATTGATGCATTTTTGTATGACATTCAAACGACATGAGGCAAATCAGTGCGTGAGCCAACAAAGTATACCAAATACAAAAGGAAAATCAACAAAATAATGACAATAGAGGGGAGAGAAAGGAGCAAAAGAGTGGAGCCAACAAAAGCTCATTGTCGTGACATATAGCAGCATTTCGCTTACATATAAAGTACATATACATACCCGCACTTATGTATGTATGTCTGTAGTTCTATGCGGTCATATATGGGACAATTAGGTGCAAGGTGAACGCGCCTGACCTCTCTATAAATAACTGTTTTTTTTGGTCAGAGGTGGGGGTCGCGTTTCCTGGCTTGAGCAGTGGGCAGCTGGTTGAGACACGCAAAGACAGGGCCGATTGACAATGGACTGCCAAAGGACATTTACATTTTGAAAACATAAACACGCCAAATGCATACTAGTAGATGTTAGATGTGAGGCAATATCAGATAGGGAAACTATTCATAATTACTTGCAAAACATTGCAAAGATAATTGCGGTTTATTGACCAAAATTTGATGTGATAAACCTTTGTTCTTACTCACAGTTTTATTCATTGTCTTTCAAGGTTGAACGTGAAATTGCCATCATGAAACTAATCGATCATCCGCACGTGCTCGGCCTGAGCGATGTGTATGAGAATAAGAAATATTTATACTTAATATTGGAGCACGTATCTGGCGGCGAGCTGTTTGATTATCTGGTTAAAAAGGGACGTCTAACGCCCAAGGAGGCACGCAAGTTCTTTCGCCAAATCATCTCGGCCCTTGACTTTTGTCATTCGCACTCCATATGGTGAGTATACCAGACTTGGCCAAACAATCAAACAGTCTACTCACTATATTTATACACAGCCATCGCGACTTGAAGCCCGAGAATCTGTTGCTGGATGAGAAGAACAACATTAAGATAGCGGACTTTGGTATGGCATCGCTGCAGCCAGCTGGCAGCATGCTCGAGACGTCCTGCGGCTCCCCACACTATGCCTGCCCCGAGGTCATACGGGTAGGTTTGACAAAAGGGGAATAAGCTAAGAGACTACAAGTGTTAATTAAGACTAACATGCAGTTCGACAATCATAGAAAACTATTTAAGTTGAATTTTAGAAATTTACCCCTCTAGAAAAAGCATTTCTACTAATTTGCATATAAGTTTTTTACAATTTAAATACGACATCAAATTGAGTATCCCTTGCGCTCAATTTGTCTTGTGTATACGTGATATACCAGAGGGATCAGTTAGATGGTTAGGTGCTTAGGTGTGGTAGTTAGGGAGATTATGGGTTGACAAACGCTTTAGTTTTTGCTTTTTGACAAGCACATTGCATGCTTTATTTCACTCACGCAGTCAGATGCTGGTTGTGTGAGCTGCGTGTATTGAATTTGTATGAAAAATTCACAAAAATCCTTTTCCTGCAGCCATAAATCCATGAGCCATTCCGTGATATTTTTACCAAGCATGTGCAGCTACAGAGTGCTACATATGCATATATAAATATTCAAAAGCAAAAGTGCTCTGTGTCTCGTCTCACGGTTTTTTTTTTGCACTCTTCTCATTACTAATGCGTTGTCTCGGTATGTGAGTATCTCGCAGAAGTGTACTATACACTAATCCCCCTACGAATTGTTATTGATTTGAGATTCTGTTAGGAATAAGCCCCCCAGCTCTTAGAGGTGAACTTACCTGACCCAACCGACTATCAATCACCTGACTCTGAAAGGATAAATACTGTGACTGTAAACACATCAAAACAAGGCTACTGAATCGAGCAGAGAGTTCAAAGTTCGCCAGAGACTGTGTCCTAAATTAAGAGCGGAAAATTATATAAGAGAGTGGAGAGCTTTTTTCATAATGAAGTTAATTATCAAAAAGATATCGCCCGCTTCTGGTTCACACACTTTAAATTGGTGCAGGGTATAAACATAATTCAATCAACATTTTATTATGTCCTACAGTCAAACATATTGTCTTGCTTTCTATGTCTCCCCCCTCCTCTTCCTCTTCACATGCGGATAATAGGGTGAGAAGTACGATGGACGGAAGGCGGATGTCTGGTCATGTGGTGTCATCCTGTATGCCTTGCTGGTGGGTGCGTTGCCCTTCGACGACGACAACCTGCGGCAGCTGTTGGAGAAAGTCAAGCGAGGCGTCTTTCACATACCGCACTTTGTGCCACCCGACTGCCAGACGTTGCTGCGTGGCATGATTGAAGTGAATCCCGACAGGCGTCTCACGGTGAGTCATCCACATGAACTATGTCCGAGAGTGTGTGCGCGTATAAGGGTGTCAAACACAACACAAATATCAAATATAAAAAAAGCAGTTTATTATATTTATTTATTATACTTATACTTTTATTTCGTTTGCAGTTGGCCGAAATAAATCGACATCCCTGGGTCACTGCTGGTGGCAAGGGGGAACTGGAGCTGGAGTTGCCAATGATGGAGGTGGTGCAAACTCACGTCATACCCACTGCAAACGCTGTCGATCCTGACGTACTGAATGCCATATGTTCGCTAGGTTGTTTCAAGGAAAAGGATAAACTCATACAGGAGCTGCTAAGTGCCAGGTGAGACCTCTATTGAGAAACATATTAGTCATATTAATGACTATCCATTTCTCTCCTTCAGCCACAATACTGAAAAAGTGATTTACTTTCTGCTACTGGAGCGCAAACGTCGACGGCCTGCCCTGGAGGATGATGAGGAGATAGCACAGAAATCTCGCAGCGAACTGGATGCAGTGGATCCGCCAAAGAAACGGCTAGACAAGTGTCGCATCAATGGCACCAATGCGCCTAGCTATGGACAGATTTCAGAAGGTTCACCTATGACACCACGACGTCAGGCTTTCAAGTAAGTCCACACTATTCATATAGATTAATACTCCCACTGATTATGGTTCTTCCCTCCGACAGTTTCCGCTCATACAGCAGCACACGTAACCACCAGAGGCGGTCGCCCACAACGGTGTCATCATCAGTGCGCAGTTCATCATATCACAGTCCTACCCGCTGCAATTCACCCATGAGCTCAGCTCAGCAACAAGCGAATGCCATATCCAGGCCATCTTCGCCAGCGGCGGGAACACGACATTCGACCTATGGAGATCGGGAACGCTCGGGTTCTGTGCATCATTCGTCAGTCAGTCGTACGCCCTCGCATAGTTCACAGAAGAGCATTGAGGGAGACGTCGTTGTGCTGCGGGAGCCACGATTGGAGCGACGTGATTCGGCACGACAGGCACAGGAGCGAACTGGTTCGGCCAGGGAGAGAGAAAGGGAACGGGAACGCGAACGTGATCGAGAGAGGGATCGCGCCATAGACTGTGGCCCACCACCTGGTAGTCCATGTAATAATTCTATTAACCAATCATCAACTGCCTCACCTTCAGTGGTACACCATCGTGCCAACTCAGGTCCGACAATTGCCATTAGTATGTTCCACGATCCAGACTCGAATAGTGGTGTGTGCATGCCCCGTAGACCCTGCCTCTCATCCTAATCCCTCATGACTAATAACACTCTTTATTCTTCTGCCTCTCCTGTATGTAGATGTGAATCCTAATGGGTCGCCCATGATGAACAACAGCAATGCTGGCATGCCTGGATCACCCTGTAATACGCCGGGTGGCCAACTCTGGAAGACGCGTCTAACCAATATCAAGAACAGCTTTCTGGGTAGTCCACGCTTTCACCGCAGAAAAATGCAGGGTATGAAACTGTTGTAAACGATATCTAAGACTAGATAATGATGCATTTCCCTCCCTTTGTTAGTGTCTGCGGACGAAGTGCATCTAACGCCCGAATCATCGCCAGAGTTAACCAAACGCTCCTGGTTCGGTAACTTGATAACCACGGAAAAGGATGAAACCTTCACCATATTGGTCAAGGGCAAGCCCATAGCCACGGTCAAGGCGCATTTGATACACGCATTTCTATCAGTAAGTTTATAAAGAATGTGTAAAGGGTAAATGTATTTAGAAGTGTGATAGATAAGCAGTAGATATATATGTCTATTATAAGGGTAATATAGTGTATTATTAACTGTATTATTAGTCTTACTCAGCAAGTATCTAAACCCATTCTTGCAGATGGCTGAACTATCGCATAGTGTCGTATCGCCCACATCATTCCGCGTGGAATACAAACGCAATGGCAATGGTCCGGTCATGTTCCAACGGCATGTTAAATTTCAGGTAAGTCCTATATATATTATAACTAGTGTACTTCAACTAAGGCAAGCTATTATCTATGTCACAGGTGGATATAAGCGCCATATGCAAACAAGGTGATATTGCGGACATGCTATTCGCTCTAACGTTTACACTGCTCTCAGGTGAGTTCTAGCTTCGATTATACAAAATGTGTTAAATTATATTAATATGTATTTATATTTAATGGATTATCAGGCAACATACGTCGCTTTCGTCGCATTTGTGAGCACATACAGTCGCAGGTGTGCTCAAAGCGCTTTCCGGGTCCTAGCAGTCCACCTACAGTGGCGTCGGTCACTCAAGCGGTGTCCGAGAGCTCCTCCTGTGGCTCAGTATCCAGCGAACGACTGTCGTACAAGCGACAAGTGGTAGGTTCATTTGATTATAGTAGACAACTTTAATCTTCATTATGTGTCAATTGCAGATTGAAAATGATTTGGAAAACGACTCGATATTCTCATACAAAACCGGCAACAGCCGACGCGCTTCGACAACAAATAATAACAATCCCAATACAGTCGACATACCAGGCAGCCCCATCGCAGTGCGTTCCAAGTAAGGATTGCATTGGATTGGCATTATGTGTATTCGATATTCGATACTAATGGTTTCATATTCCAGCTCCGAAACAGCTGAGCATGAACGCAACCGAGAGCTGCAGAGTGAGCGACAGGCGACAACGATGTCAGGTAGTGCAATCGCATGAGAATTATTTCTCTGATTTAGTTACATTTTTACAAAGCAAGTTTGTTTTCAACTACCACGAGATACAACTAAATACTATTTCAATTAATTCAATTCAATTCAAACTCAACACAAACAGCATATTCACACTATTTTCCCCCATAAGAAAGCAATAATTTATAGTGGAATTACTACTACTATAATCTACTTGTAATAGAGAAAAACAATCTTTAATAACAATTTTGTCAGCTGCTGCTTGCAAATGCTTGTGCTGCTGTACTTTTGTAATAATTTCGCCTAAAAAACTATACACTTCTTGATTGTGTTCTTTTTGTATGGACATTGTTGCCGCCGCGCCTAAAAACTTACTAATAACAATATATATATAGTATGTACAACAGGATGGAACTTCCTCAAGGAATTTGCGTGTTTCTGGCTCGTTGAGGAGGCAATAAAATCGAAGCTTAGATTACACACAATTGCAACTCCTGCTTTCCAGCACTACGCAAATTCGTTGAGGAAGTTTAGAGAGTCGACTTTTGTGACATAGTGTAATATACATATATGTATGGGAAGATAACACGGTATAATTATGCAAATATATGTATATGAAGAGGAAATACGTTGATAAAGGGAAAATGTTTTTGAGAAAGCTCTAGCTTAAGCCACCACAAAACGTTATAATAAACTTTTTCATGATCTACTATATATTAATCGAAACCCGAACATAGTCTAGGCTTGATATTAGCTATGCAAATGATAAGCTAAGTGGAGGGGACAAATACTAGTTCGCGTTGTTTTTGTTCTGCAAGAACAACTACTATTCAGATAAACCAAATGTAATAGCTAACACAATGTATTTTTTCCTAAGCTAAGTAATACTAATTACAGTCCAATTCGAATGCAAAATGCCTGCTTAGAGCAAGCTAACCCGTACTAATCCCCACGCAATAATGGAATGAAGCTAGAGTACTTAAACATAAACAAATTTGTGTAACTAAATCGAACAATGTGAATTGTTTAAGTTGTTGAGTTGCTCGTAAGTCTAAAATCTACCCAATAATATACAGACTTGAGTAATTTTCACATTATTGAAAGAGCACGCGTCTGGATTAGATGAAGCCAGCTGTCCAAAAACTGCACAATTTCGAGAAGACAAATACTTACTATAATTCTTAACCGTATAATTCCATACAATACTTCTTAATTCGAATTTATTTTGTAGCATTCTTCGCAATCCATTACAATCCATACGATTTTTATATTTTGCAACTAAAAGACTTAAACAATGATAATGAATATATAAAGCAAATCCAAACACAAACCGTCCATTTATCCAGTAAAAACTATGAGCGTAAAGGCAACTCAACAACTCGAACAATTTAGGACTATAAAAAGAAGAATCTCTTCAGAATTGTCAGCTAAATGAATGAGAAGCAATAATCATATTAAACGAAATGGATATAAAAACGTGATTATCTTATAGTATATAAAACTATGCGAATATCTATAAAACAAGTTAACGAGACACAAACAAATTTAAGAGAATACTAAACACTAATTGCATCTAGAATACATTACATTACATTCACATAAATCAAACACGAGTATAATGTGCATAATCTAAAAATAATCCATCTCGAATGCGACAAGGAATACTATATGCAATAATGTTGAAATGAAATTACTTTTTAACATAAACTATACAATAATCATAATGATCTAAAGCCCGCAAAATCTAACAACTAAGTATATTACTTATCAATCATGAATCAACTCGGAGTCGAATTCGAATTCGACTTCGATTATTATCAGACATACGCGTACATTCAAAATTCAGCTCACCGAACAAATAGCATTGCATATATACATACATACATATATATTTATTGAACATATACATATATTACATATACACCATACATACCTATATCATACGAAGTCTTTATATACTCTATTCTGTATTCTGTACTTATTTGTACATACATGTGCATTTACTTTCATATACATACGTACATACGTACATACATACATCAAATGCCCAAGATTCCCACAAATATTTATACTATATACATTGCATACTCACATACAAAAACGTACTATACTATATCCTACATATATAACATCGCTGCTGCATTAAGAACTATTTATTTAAACGAAAAGAAAAACATATTTTTGACATGATCAGAAACTAATATAGGAAATATTACCAAAATTGCTCTGCATACTATGACACGACTAAAAAAGGATAATGAAGTAAACGCTTTAAAAATATTTAAATACAATCTAATACTCAATGCTGCATTACCTTATCTAAAGCCTAAAAACACATATAAAATTTGTATATAGGGACAAGCGAGAATGCATCAGTCGAGAGTGCGTGACTAGAATATAAACTGTACCCTGTAGTCGATGTTTATATAGCTCTTTTGTTTGTTGTCCGATATAATATACAAGTACTCTCTATATATAGGGAGTATATAATACAAATTATGTATAACTAAATACGAAATACTTTCGAATCTAGCTAACTAATTTTACCAGCTTTTGTAACCCTCACGCAATAAAAACCCGTGATTTTTACGCCATTGCAATGCATGTCTTGAAGAAGAGGAAGAAGAAGCTAAGAATCTCGATAATTTGATATGCAATGTATACATATTTCTGTATTTATACTATTAAGTGTATGGTATACATTGTTTACATATAGTATTAATATCTGAGCAACCGCTAACTTCAAAATGCTAATTAATAACATAAATATTTATAAAAATAAAAGGAGGTGAGGAGGATTACATTTAGACTGTCAAGTTGTGTAGTTTATTACGCTTCATATGATATTTTTCGTCTTTTCAGATAACTTGACCTAATTTAATGAAATATTTTTGAAAGTGTTGATATATATATTTTTGCATTAAGTTGAGTTGTACGCTTCGTTTCATATTAAAACGTAAGTTAAAACCTAATTCTAACTTAATTTAAGCTTGGTATACAATGTTTAAAGAGTATGTGTCTGAAAAGAGAGAGTGGGAGGCAGATGGAGACGGCGAACCATACATACATACATAAAAAGAAACAATAAATAAATAAGAAAATATAGAAAATGTAAAAAAAAACTGATCAAAACCCAAAAAGTGCATCTGTTATTAGGTTAAAGGAATTATTGATATTGTTTGCAACAAAATGTGTGAAATATTTATTGATAATTAAAATATAGCATAAAGACACACAAAAAAAACGTGAACACAAACCGAACAAAAATTGTAATTGCAATTTAAAAATAAAATTAAATATTTCAAATACTAGTTGGGTTTAATTCATTTCTATAAAAGTTGAAAGTTTCAATTCACCTTTTTCGATTAGCTTCTTATTTGGTCCATTTCGATATAGATTATAAACATTTTCATTTCTAGAAAACGATACATCGAATTTAGGAACCCCATTTTTTTCAAAACGTAAATCGATTCAACGAATTCGAAAATGGGAACAGGCCTGATTAAGTGCGATTGCATATTTTGGCACATTTCGTCCCACTGTAGGCATTACGTCATTTCATGCCGCTGCATGCCAATGTGGCTAACGAATCACGCAAGGGCAGATAAGTCGTAAAACACAATCAGCTGCTTCTGACTGTTGAAAAGCTTCGCACAGGTAAAGCTCTCGTTGGAGGACCTGCTTAGCAGCTAGCTTTTAGTACGAAAAAGCTCGACAGCGGCAGTCCGAAAAGCAAGCGGCGCATACGAGTTGAGTCGTTTCCACTCGTGCTCTCTGTTATTATATATTGTTGTACGAATTCGAAAGAAAATGCGTGCCAGCTACGTGAAAAGGAAAACTTGGTCAGTTCAGCGTTCAGTTCGGGTCGGGTTTGCAGCGAAAACGGATCAACATAGCGAAAAGTTCACGACAAAGTAGAAAAATAACACAGCGAATAACAACAATAATATAGCGGAGTAATATCGACTACGCCATTCCCTCTCTTCCTCACTGCACGGTAAATGCTAATACTACCTATATGTGTATGAAGAAAGTGCGAACCCAACAATGCTCACAATTAAAAATAAAGCACATAATACATAAAATTACATTTAGTGCCTAAAATTCAACTGAAAAGCAACACAAGGAATAAAACATTGGTGTTTTGAATATTTCATGCGTTCTTTTTTTTTTAATAATTCCAACGTTGCATTGCGAACTCCATGCAGCTGCCGTGAGTGAGTTATGTAAAGCTTCTGTTGGTGTTGTGTTGTTGCTCCGAGTGTGCGAGAGTGTGTGCGTGTGTGTGAAGTGTACATGGTGTGAGGCGATAATAACAGCAACAGCTCTAATGTTGAGCAGGCAGAAACCACAAAATAAAGTTGTAAAAATTTTGAATAAATTAAAAATATAAATTTAAAAAGAAACTGACAATTAAATCAGTGATTATTAAAGTAAATGAATGAATGATATAACGAATAAATAGTAACTATAATAATAGTAATAGTAGTTAATAAATCACATAAAAACCTAAACTTATTGCCTTCAATTAAAAGCGAATTGAAATGATAATAAGCCGCTCTTGGCACTTGTCATTCATAAAAAGATTTATGAACTTAGCATTGGCTAGATTTTATTCGCACAATCGTACCTTCGTATTTGACCTGAATAAAATGCATATAATACGGCAAATATACTACATGCGTATTATAACAAAGTCTATTAGTAGATACTAGTACTACACACTCACTCACACCCATCTGCACACACGTATCACAGCCACAATCAATATGAATAGCATTTAAGCTGCGCTCGAATAGTTATTAGGCAAATGAGTAAAAAAACACACACTAACGAATGCCAAGTGGAAGAAGTGGAGGTGCAGGTGGAGTGGAAGATGGCGGTGAGGTGAGATGTGTGTGTGTGTGTGTGTGTGTGTGTGGGGGGCAGCGAACTGAGGTGAGATGAGGTGAGAATCGGGGATGGAGAGTTCTCTAGCCGCACGCGAAATAGTTTGCTTTTTGCGGTCGCAATTTATTTTATTTTTAGTTGCACTTTTCTTTCAATATTAGTGTCAAGGTGCAAGTTGTGTGTGCACACAGCAGCAGCGACATCGCGAGACATGAAACACAAAATAAGGCGAATGAGATGAACACAGAGTAGCACCCGAAAACCCATAGCAAAGACACTAATACGAGCAGAAAGCAAAGCAATCAAAACTAACAACGCCAACAAGAATGAGAATCTCAATAAAAACAACATCAAGAGAAACACAAGAAGACACAACAAGACTTCCCACATCGACCAAAAAGAAATTGAATTTATGTGTTTCAAGCTGGCTCAATGACAATTAGGCGGATACAACCACAACGATAGGAACGAAGGTGAAGACATTAGCTGGGCGAAAGGAGAAGGGAGAAGGGAGAAAAGAGCAGCAGCAGCAGTAGGGGGGAGAGAACTGAGAACAGAGCTGAGGTGCTCGCACGTGTTTTACTTAAAAGTAAATCGCGTTAGCAACAGTAGAAAAAACAACAACGAATGAGGAGTGAATGAAGAGCAGACTACTAGAACGACTTGCAAGTACCCTGTAAAAGGGAAACCATATTCAAGTGACAACAATTGATGTACTATGTGAACTATAACTAACTAAGATCAAGCAGAGTAAGGCTTGGGCATTTACTAAGATAATTCTCATCTATTTCTAATATAGATTCATATCACTTAGAAGCGATTCAGCATAGAGTTGAACAGAGTTGATACACTTACAGTCTTTCCTATTATCCTCGCACATTTACAGGGTATTTTCGTCAAGGCAAGGATACGCTGTGGGGCAGGGCTCAGCTTACTGGCGACCCATATTACTTAAATTACGAGCTACACGCAAAGGCAACCTGCATGCTGAAAACCAAACCACACACACTTTGGTTTTCGACACCGCTCAGTCAGTCAGTCAGTCAGCCAGTCATTCACTCAGTCAGCCAGTCAGTCAGCCAGTCAATCAGTTTGGGGCAAAAGGCTTTGTCTGATGGACAGCGTTATGAGTCAGCGCCAATGTCACTAGCATTGCGTGTCGTGGCTTTTGGGTGGAGCCTTCCTCAACAGCCAAAAGACTGAGGAGAGGGTATACTATAGCGGAATGGGTGAATGGTGTGTTACATATTTTTGGTGCTTGTTCAAGAATTCGTTGCATTTCAATGATTTTTGTTTTCAATGTTAAGGATCGACATTCATTCAAGTAGTAATAAAATGCTAAGCAGCAGCCAATTCACCAAATGCTTACACTATGTATATGCCACAAGCAATTGTATAGTATTATCGTACATAGTATATAGTACATTCGACTGCGATGAGGAAGCAATGAGCATAGTATATGCTTCTGATTTAGATACTATAACAGATAGTAGTAAAACCCTATTTTGATTACGTATTTCGTATAGATTTTTCATAACTTTAATAATTCTCTACTTTACTCAGGATTAGAATTCTTTTGTCCTCCATTAACTACTCGCAAATTGAGCTTAAATTATTCGGCAGCTATGTTTTTTTTATAGATTTTTATTATGCGCAAAATTGTGCCACGAACAGTGCGAAAAACAAACGTGGCAATGATCTCTACAGCGCAAATGATAAAAATAGTTCATTGAGGCACATGCAATAGCAAAAACTGGCACTGTCACACACACACACACACACACACACATATTCACGCAGAACAAGTGTCACTATAAGGTACTATAGCACACTACGTGCATGTGCATAGACAATGTAGACGAGACGCGACTACAGCGCTCTGTTTCTTATGTACATATATTTATTTATTATGTATGTATGTAAATTTTCGGTTGTAGGGGTTATCTTAAAGATGCTTTTAACATGCTCTACATGTGAACTTTGTCCTGACTGACTTGCTGGAAAGTAAGGAAAGACTTAGAGCTAGAATATTGTGTACTACTGTAAAGTTGACGCACTTTTTATAGGATTTGAAAGTTGATCTCGGTTCCCGATAGTAGAGAGAATCATTAGTTATAGAAATTTAGAAGAAATATTCCAGAAATAGTTGTTAAATTAAAGGGTTACTTTAAAGATGCAAAGTTTGCTTTTAATATGCTTTACACATGAACTTTGTCCTGACTGACTTGATGGCAAAGCGACCGAATTAGAGCTAGAATACTATATATTGAGTACTATGGTAGAGTTGACGCATTATTGAGATTTGAGAGTGAATCTCGATTACCGATAGTAGAGACAGTCAGTACTACCGCTTTTAGTTAACTTTTCCAGCAATTGTTGTTAATTTAAATGGCTATAAAGTTTCCTATATAGTCAATTGTCTAACATATATTTTTATGACAATTCTAATGTTATCCAAATTTAAAATCAATATTCAAAACATTAAGCATACCATAAATATCAATTTTAATAAAATACAGCAGATTCATAACCAAAGCATCATTTGGCAGCATTTCTAGTGAAAGGTTTTAGCTCAGAGTTGTAGTAGTAGTTTGTAGAATTCCAACAGCAAGTGACTTACATTTGATGTAAAGGTGTTTCTATCATATTTTTGACAATTTACACTACACTTTTCATTCAAGACTTCTAATGCAATTGACCATAGTATGCTCTACTATAAGTTGCCTCATTTAACACCTTGTAATTATGGCCAAGCTCTGATCAGCAATTGTAATTACAACTCGACTCGGGTGTTATTAAAACTAAACGTTTAGTTGTTTAATTGCAATTGCCTTGTAATTCCTGGCATCCGTCTAAGCATTCGAGCATGCGGTAATTGTTGTCTAAAGTTTTGATGAATTCCGCCACGTTGACTGCCATCTTCAGCTCAACTGCAGTTCAGCCAGATTCCGCCACAATTGCTGGCACTTACATAAGTTTCCTGGGCTCTGGGTTCTGGGGGCTTGTTAAGAAGAAGAAGCGCTTTGCCAAGAAGTTGTCGACAAATGATCGTTATACACATCCGCACACACACCTCTGTCACATTGCTCCCACACACAGTAGTATAAACATAAACACAGAGCAGAAGGCGAGCTCAACACCAGAATAAAAATAAAAATAATACAATAAAACACAAACAAACCCAAAGCAAAGCAAATGACGATATGTATAAAACAGTAAAAGTTTCCTGAACAAATATAAAAATAACGTAAAATAAAAAGCAGAGAAAAACACGGAGAGGTGCTGCCCCTTCAGGCGCCATGCCCCAACGCCCAAGTTGCTCTTGTTTCATGTCGTGTGTGTGGTACGAATAATTCCGTCACACAACAACACGAAATACATTTCAACGCGTTCAGTGTGTGTGTGTGTGTGTGAGTGAGTGTGTATGCGTGTGAGTGTGCGTGTGTGTGTGGGCATGTCGCCATTCGTCAGTGGCGCTGCCGATGTGTCGCGTGTCCTTGCAACTTTCGTTTAATCCCGTCCTCGTGTCCTCCTCATCTGCGCGCCCTTTAGCACTCAGAGTTAGCCCGCAGCAAGTGCACATAAGTTGCAACAACTTTTCGGGGCAACAACAAGTACACTGCTGCTGCGAGTCGCCACCCAGCCTGATTGCCAGAACAACGCCAGTAGAAAATTAAAAAAAAATATACTATAACAAAATAACAAGCAGCGAAAAATAATAATAATAGAGAGTTCAACCTCCGACAGTGTGAAAAATCCGTTACGACACGAGACGCCACGAGACGCCAGGCGGCGATGTGGTAGCCCTGGCATGCACACAGCAACAACTATAATTGCAACTGCAATTACAACAGAAACCTGAGCTAAGCAGACGAGGAGTTGGTTCGTGCCGTTGCAAATTCTGTCGCCAAATAGGTAAGTTCTTCTTATGAGTACTCCCCCTCCCCCTCCTTTAGTCTCTCCCTCTTTGGTTATACGTTTTCGATTTACTTCGACTTTGAAATGGAAAATAGTGTCTATTTATAGCTAATCGAGAAAATAGTGTGCGATATATTACGTATTTACTTTAGTCTTGTCTCACAGTGTGAAAGGAAATGTAAGAAAATCCTTTGAGCTGAGCTCAGCTGAGAATCTAACATGCATTTCCGACCTACATACCTCTAGTGGAAAATGTTGGTCAATATTAAATTCAATGGACATTGCCACAGGACACAAAACCCCACAGAAGCCAATAACAGCCAAGGCACACAAAAGAGAAAAGAGAAACTGAGGCAAAAGGCAAAACAGTGGTAAATGACCAACGGGCAAAGCAAATGCACTACGAACTTAAACTTCAGCTGCAGAATAATAGATGTGGCATAGGGACGAAGGAGGAGGAGGTGGGGGATGTTGTGGGTGTTGCTTTAGCAAATGTAGTTGAGGTCGAGTCGGGATCAAGCGAACAATGACCGTAGGGCAAGCTGTCCGCAAGGCAATCTTGCAACCGGGTTGCACATTCTCTTTTTGCCGCCTCCGCTATCTGCCTTTGTACCCTTTTGTTGCTATAAACTATGCCTGCCTCCGCACTGTCATAACTATTCCCAGTGGAATACCAGAGAATATGTCGAAACATATTCAATAATGTGCGATTGTGATTGCGCTTGGGTGGAGTGGGTCATCATGTACTAGTGGAGTGGGTTTGCTTTTATCTTTTACAATTATGACTATAATTTGTAATCATACTGTAGTTTAATCAATCGAATGGCTCTAAATATAAGTATACCTCATGGACTTCAGCTTATTTATACCTATTCCCCTGTCAGCTGTATCTATTTTTAGTGTTAATTAGAGCTAATCTATTCTGGCCTGCAGTTCACTTCCGAAACAAACACACTCTGACCAAGGTTACAGAAATTATTATACACTCGTTTACTCAGTGTAAAACTAGATTACAATACAAGTGCATACATATAGTCAGAGCTTGGCAATTGGCAGAATGGAAAGACCAATTGAAAGTATCAAGGTCGAAATAGAATGGAATAAATGAAGCAAGAAAAGGCAAAGAGCAAAAGCAGCAGCAGGACATTCATTCATACATACTCGAATGTAAACGCCGAATGTTTACAAATATGTACATACTGCCAACCGTTTCATTAATGACTGCGGCAAAACGCCCAAAATAAGTATATAAAAAGGACGAAAGAAGGAAGCAAAAAAATGGTCTCAGCGCTCCAACTTGGACTGTGTACAAAATCGAAGCTATATGAGGTCATTTTAATTATTTATGTAACTGTGTGTGTACACACACACACACACACACACATTTTTTCTTACATTTTGTAAGTCAAGGCCAGCAATAAGCTAATGATAAGCAACCAAGTCCATTGCTTTGCTTTCATATAATATAATTTCGTGTTTTGTTTGCCAAATGCAAATTTAAATATGCCACATCGCAGCTTCAGTTTCACCCACTTATGGCGGAATATAGGACACAGTTTGATAGTAAAAATAATATAAATCATGCCACTCTTGGTGGGAGTTTTTGGCTCTGAACTCCAGCTGGATTTTATTTATTAGTATGTATGCATTTGGCCCTGTCAAGTTTATGAATCATTGCGATGAATCGTCCATGGCTTATTAATCGAACTGTGAAGTAGTTAGCTAGTCTTTAAGGATGCCTAATCAGATTACATGGCAGCTAATTTATTTTGATTTTTTTTTAAAGTAAAGCAGTACCCTCGAAATAAAGATAGCGCTTTTGCAGTGCTCGTTCGGCCTATTTTTATTGGGCCTAATAAAGTTAAATTTATGGCCCGAGCATTATGAACCCAAACACAGTTTCGCACATGCTCAGCGAGCACAGCGAAGGCGATGCCAACGAATGATGATGTATGTAAATGTAGACGGAAAAAAAGACCGAAAAAAATAGACAAAAAATAGAACAGATAAAGCAAATTAAGTGACCTAAAAAAGTTTACAAGAGTCCATTTATGAGCTAATTTAAATAATTTTCGTTAATCTTGATGAATAATTTACACATTGATTGTAATATACTGCAAGTGCGCCCGACTGTAGTGTTTCTAAATGTGTGTCATGGAGCACAGTTTACCATCTTGCCTTAAAATGACTTTTAGATAAAGCATAAAAATTGCTTTTGAATATGCTTTTGATGGAATTTTATGTTGTTGTTGTTGTTGTTGTTGTTGCTATCCTAAGACAGTGCCAAAGTACGCGTATAAAATTGAGATACATTTTCATCATTTTCAAGTCGTTAAAACGCCTGTCACAGCGCGCATAACGAAGCAGACAAGACCACAAAATCAAAATGCCAAATCCGCGGCATCCTTAAAGGATTTATCTCGTGGCCCTTGCTTTATTGACTGAGCAGGGTTGACGGAGTGCGTCGAGCTTTGAACTACATGAAGTTGAACTGGAATTTTGGCTACACAAAAATGTTGTCTAAAATATGAAATTGCCTCAAGACATTTGACTAAGATTGAATGGGTTAACTGGGTTAAATGCCTTGAGAGAGAATTACAGGTAATACAATTAGAATTAACTGGAATAACAGTCTAAGATATTATTCCATAATTGAAACGCCAACAGATTTTGTTTCTTCTATTTTAATGACTTATATTAATTCACCAGTTATGCTTATCAAATTAGTGATTAGTTTTTTAGGTCATGTTTCCGATGTTTGTATTTTTTTTAGGAATTTACATTCATCTTGTTCAAAGCGCAGAGAAATTAACCTTAATACAGTTTTAACCTAATTTTGTGGCTCCAGTGTTTGGGGAGGCGGGGACATACCAAGGTTTTCCTTAATAGATTTCCATCTAGATTGGTGGCAGGCACGTGTAAAGTCGACAGCATTAATAGGAAGGGAAAACCTGCGAAAACTGAATCCGTTGCCGACGGAAAAGCAAATGTGACTTGCGGGCGTAATATGCGTAACAAAGGGAAAAGCCAAAGCCAAATACAAATACAAATAACAAAACAAACTTGCAAAATGGTTATTGGTGTTGTCATTATTATTCTTGTTCTTTTGCATGGCAGAAAGACTGGGGACTACTGCAAGTAGTTGGGGAGTATTAAGAAGCACACAACTGAAGTTATATAACATAATTGCCTACATTACAGTCCACTGGGGCAGCAGCGACAAATAACAACAACAAGAGCAGAGGGAAAAACTAAATGCTAATGAAAAACTGCTTGGTACTTCATAACAAAGCCAACAGCAATAACTGTGGACTGAGCTGCCTGACTCATGACGCCACATTAGCCAGCGGAAATAATAGGACGTCCGGTGCCCTGTCGAAAAGTCGTGGAATTCAGAGCAAAACGCGTAGATCCACTTAACCTAGTACTAATACTAGACTCAATGCTGTGTCGAATACTCAGACAGACAGCGAATGTTGGCTACAATTGAATAATTAGGATAGTCAAACGAAATGAAAGCCTAAGGCAAAAGGGGGAAGGTATAGGACTGAGGTAAGGTAATGAGAGAGTTGAGATAATATTTACTTACTTTATTATGTGTTTATTTATAATGAATGTATTTTTTTAATATTATTTCAAAAGAAACTCAATATAATTAGTAGAGTAAATAGGACTACTACTGTATTACATTTCCTTTTTATATACCCTCACTGTTTACATGCGCTCAAGGAACAACTCAGGCTTCCCTTTAGATTGATACTTCTTTCCAGATTATTATTATTATGTGTTTATTTATAATTAATGTATTTTTTTAATATTATTTCAAAAGAAACTCAATATAATTAGTAGAGTAAATAGGACTACTATTGAATTCCATTTACTTTTTATATTTCCTCACTGTATACATGGCTCAACAAACAACTCAGACTACCCTTTAGATTGATACTTCTTTCCAGATTATTATTATTATGTGTTTATTTATAATTAATGTATTTTTTTAATATTATTTCAAAAGAAACTTAATATAATTAGTAGATTAAATGTAGATTAAAGTAGGACTCCTATTGAATTCCATTTACTTTTTATACATCCTCACTGTATACATGGCTCAACGAACAACTTAGGCTTCTCTTTAGATTGATACATCTTTCTAGATTTTTTTAAATTTTATTTTACATGCCTCTAGGGATACATAGCTCTCCCCCTGCTCAGGCAACAGTGGCTCAACAAAGTAGTTTTCAATGTATACATACTATATCTTCCCATAAAGCTCTGTTGTTTTATCAAGTCACCCGACTATAGTGTCTTGCAAGCGTAAGAGAATTTTATTTTTGCAAAAATTTACAGTAAAAGCGAATGCAGCGCTGCCAACGTCAGCGTCTGCGTCGACATCGACGTCAACGTCAGAAGCAGCGTCAGTATCACATGTCAAAAGTTAAATGAGTTGATGTTACCTCATTCTATGCTACGTGACCTTATGATGTGCCAAAGGCAATGCAGAAGGGGAAAATAAAGCACACAAAACAAACGAAACAACCGAAACAGATACTGATCAGTAGGGAGGCAGCGGATCAGTCGGAAGGGGCATAAAACTCAACAGACAACAGATAAATTATATTAAATTATATATTTTTGCGGGAAGAGAGTTTAGAGAGTATCTCGCTTTTACTTTAGATATATCTAATAGATACATATATCTAGATATATCTAATAGATACATATCTAGATATATGTATCTACAACTATAAATATATATTGCATTTCTTTGGACCGAAAATCAATACTCATTTACGAGAAATGCACACACAAATATAGTTTGGTTCTGCCATTTGATTTAACACAATTATTTTTAATTATTTTTACACATTATGCAAAGCGAGAACGTACTTAATTGACGTACGCATTTTATTGGGCCATGCTTTTAATTGTTTCATAGCAAAAACATTACGATGTTTTCATGCTAATGAACCGTTTGACTTTATTACCAACTGAATTCCAATGGGTCAACGGTTTATTTGAGTCCATTGCGCGCTGTAATTTAAATTCAATCAGTTCCGACAGCGAATTGTGTAACCTATTAAGGAATGAAAACCTGCTGATGATGATAGACAATAATAATGCAATTTTTACTGGTTTTGGATTAACAAGCACACATTCGGAAATATCATTTATTTTCATCGCGCACAAAGGGAAATAAGATGTGCACTTTACAGTTGGTTACATACGGAAAGAACAACCAGTCGGGTAGGCTACAGTCGGTTGCCACTGTATATTTTTGTATATAAATGAAATTTTAATATATTAAGCATGTTATAAACTGGCTGAGTTGTATTCCTCTGCTGTCCGTCTGCAACCCACAAGCTCCCTCTTTCTTTGCGTGTGCCCGGATTAAGCTTAATTTTTTAATTAACGCACCATTATGACCAAAAGTAGACAAGGGCAAGCGCAATGGGGGAAAAGAAAACGTGAGGATAGGTTGGTGTAAACTGTAACTGTAAACTAGGTCATACGCTGTTATATAGAGGCTGATCACGACATCCCATGCACGGTATTTCTAAATTGTTATAATTTAATATAATATGTGTTTAATATTGTATAAAGAAACATTATAAAATTCTCCTCGTAAGATATGAAATCAATACTTAAAAGTGAGGCCTAAATTACATTAATCACACGAAAATACTTCCTTAGCATTTCGGCCACTAATCGTAGAGGAATCATAGTACTTAGAATAGTGGAAGGAACACACACTAATTATTTAATCAATATTTGCTCATAAATATTGCAATGCACAGGCCAACATATCCATGCCAGGGACTGCCTATCGTTTACTTAAAAGCGTAACAGGAGTTTTAGTTCCCACGCAGGCGGGTTAAATCATCAGATTGACCTTTAAGTGCCTTCCATGTACTCGTCTCGAATTACCTCTATACAATGGGGGGTTCTTGAACAAGGCAGTTGACAAATGAGCCTGACTATCAGTTAAGCTTGCATGTATCTCGCTTTCTATTTTAGACAGTGAATCCTCACGCATGGCAAAGGAAGATACCAGATACCTAGGCAGGATTATAGTAGTAGTCTCTTTATAGCTGTTTCGATTCAAACCAAAACTCGAACTCTAACTCGAACCCGACTCGACTCGACTCGCCTCGACCTGACTTGGCTCCACAGACTTATAACTGGCACTAAATGTGAATGTGTACGTTCCATAGGTTCTTTTTTATCGATCCGCATATCTAAATTTAGTTAGAGGCGACATGTAATACCACAGGTAGAGTAGGTCCTGAGGCACATACGGCTTCTATTTACATATGTGGCAGGTCACATGGGGCACCGGGACCAGAACACACAGCACGCACCCCTCCACCCCATTCGAATAAATATTGCATTGTGATACACACCAAACGACCATTCGGCTTGCCACCAAGAACTATACAATTAAAGTTACTCCCTGCCTTGACTCGTCCTGCCTGTCTACAATTAGATTCTGGACACAAAGTGAGGCGACCACACACAATGCCTCTTGTCCAGCAGAAGCCTTGAACCCACCTGGAGCAGAGCAGAGGGAGTTGGCTGGTCACACTGACGACGGACGACGACGTGGAGGAGGCAGCTTCATGATAAATGAGCTACGCCAACTCATGTGGCAAATGTGACATGTGCTTCAAGCATTTTTCGTGTGTGTGCTGATTATTGCCACAGTTTGCAGCAACTACATACTACTACTGCACGAGGACAGTGTGCATATCCCAGGAGGGATAAGCGCTAAAATTACCATGTTATACACAGGCAACTTGGCAGTGGCTTGGCTCATTCAAGCGCACACATTACGAGCGCCAGTGGGTCAAGGAGTGAAGGTCCAGGACGGAGCAGGGCGGATAATGGGGGTCAGTTTAGTGCTGCCCGGCAGCGGCAAATTATGGTTAATTTTGGCGCCACATTGCGGAAGTTATTAACTCGTTTGATTGAACTTTGAGGCAACATGCTGTTCCGGGGGCATCTCAGTTATTCAGTTATTCATACAGTGCTAAAGTGATTCGTGAATTATCCTTATCTCCCCCCCGGCGAAACTACATATATTTCAGTTAATTTTCCACTACATCTCTGCCTCTGCACACTTAATCAAAGCACAGTATATTTATTGAGTAAATATGGCTCAGAGGAACTTGGCCCTTAGCTAATGTAAAGAACGCGAGTTGAGGAAAATTGTATACCAGGGACAAGCGATGGGACTGTCGATAGTATATCGATGTCATTGATAGTATAAGAATTCTATTTATGTCTAATTATAAAATTAACTATAAAATTAGTTATTTTCACATTGGCTTTGACTTATAGGAGTCGATACTATCGATGCCATTGCTAAAAGAATTCTATTTATGTCTAATTATAAAATTAACTATAGGATTAGTTCTTTTCACTTTGGCTTTGACTTATAGGCGACCTTTCACCCCACCCAAAAGGACTCTTGGCATTTTCTATCGCTTTTGTTTAATCAACATGCAGATTGGAGGACAAAAGCCGAACACACCTCGCAATCAGGCACTCATCACATGATATGAAAGCGCGCGCTTGAGCTGCATAGAGAAACGGACGAACCTTTGTTAAAGTTTCTGTGAATCCCCCTTTCCCCCACTCCCCGACAGAGGAGGGGAACCACAAAAATGCAAAGCACTAACAAGCACTTGCATATTCTCTGTGAATGTGCTGGTATTTGCGTGTATGTGTATGAGTGTGTGTGTGTAAAAGTCTTAGAAAACTTTGTGTGTTAAATTTCCGGTTTCTTTAATACACATTCAGTCAGGCATGCAGGCAGGCTGGCTGGCTGGCCGACCAACCGAACGACCGACTAGCTTGTCGTAGAAGTTCCTGCTTACGCAGTGGCTTGTGCGGTATCCCATCGTTTCTGTGTGTAGTGTAGCCCCCTTATTACACACGACCCACAGATTTGTGGGCAATAACAAAATATTTATATAGAAATTAAATCGCCTCAAATAGAAATTACTTACCTCAAGATAAGTGAAACGTGCTCTGAACTTTGAATTGTAGAATTAAACGTCTAGAGGCTCTGGAATGATTGAAAGACGGAACAATTGAGACGTTAATGTAAGAAAAAGCACAAATAAATATGAAAGGGTTAAGGAAACTTATTCAGCACGTAGGCTACAACATGTGGTTAAGGAATTCTGCAGGAAAAAGTCATGGTACTTAATATCTCCCCCACGAAAAACCACGCCACATGAGCAGCTTCTTATGAATTTTATTTTATTTTTGGGGAGCGCTCAAAAGTAGGCAATAGCACGACAGCTTTACATTTGCTCAAGACTTCTTGAGCCAACAAAATTTTGCTGCATACTTTTAAGCATATGCATAAATTAAGGGCTGAATCAAATTCCAAGATTTTTAACTGGTTTTACGGCATGTTTAGACTTGAATTTCTAACTTGATTATAAATTAATTTAATTTCAGCTGATTTTTGCCTGATTTGGGGTAGATGAATGTTTGATATCATAATATTTAGCAATTAATTTGAGTACTGCGCTTAAAAGGGGTTACGAGTTGCGCTTTAATCTCCGCTCTAGAATTGCTTGTTTTCAGAAGTAAAACATTCTATGTACATTGGAGCCTTATCTAGGGCTTCTGCGAATTCCCAATTCGCTAGCTTACCCTAATTTTGCAGTTTACCTGCGCGAAGCTCTGGGCCATCTGCGCTTTCTATGTGTGTGTGTGTGTGTGTGTGGATATAGCTATTCAAGGATGTCATTGTTAAGTGGAGCGACCCTTGAGATATATAAATAAAACTGCCTCAAGATTAGTTTAAATGGTTGCCGACATGCGTCTGTCCTCTTTAGCGTACGTGGGTGTCTCTCTGTGTGTGCACACACGTATGTTTGTTTGTGTGTGTGAGTAGTTGCGCTGCAAGCGACAAAAGCAACTGCAACTTGGTTGAGAATGAACGACAGTTGCATCGAGGGTCGAGACACACATGCACCCACACTCACACCCACACCCACACGCCCTCAGCTTGTCTGTGTGTGTGCATGCAAACTGACGCCTATTTTAACACACACACACACACACAAACACATGCTGAGTAGCAGCACGAACAAAACCTCTTTGGCGCTCTCAACAGGAGCACGCATGCCGTTGCCTCCTCCCTGCCCCCCTCCATCCGACACCTTTCCCTTTCGTACAGCTATTATGCTCATTATGTGCTAGCCACTCGGCTCGTTTTGTCGTTCACCCTTTTCTTTTGCCTTCGCTGCAGGTTGTCACTTTTCAGGGCCTGTACTAGTTTATGACAGAGGGTGTACTCAGTTTGCACAACTGTAAAGTATGCTGAATATTCTAATACAACAGAATGCTTATTGAGATCGGTAAACTGAGACAACTTACAATTTACCTAAATATATTATTCTGTACTTTCTGCAGTAGGTTGCGTCCGACTGCAGCATTTCCCACTGGGCTTGTCTGTCGACGTCATCATCAGATTACTCGTTTTGCTTTTGCTTGCGTTGTCTGTTACCGTTACTGTTGTAGCTGTTGCTTTTTATTTTGACGCTGTTTTCTTTCAGCCTTCTTATATGCCGTTGTCTTGTTTCTGGCAATGTTTGTTTGCTTATCTTGTTTGCTTGCTTTGTGTCAAATAATTTGTCCTCTCTTTTTGCCAGCTCTATTATTTTTTATTTCCCTGTTCATTGTAGTACGAGGTTTTTCTTTTTAGTTGCTAAAAAGTGAAAAGTTAAGTGCAAGTCCACGACTCTGTGATACAAGTCCCTACAAATTCCGTTAAGGTTTTGCTGTTCACTACGACACATCCAAAATGAATGTGGGTATTCCGCCGAAAGTTGGTATTATCGAATCAACATTGCTCGTTCGATAAATTGTAAAATAAAAGAAATGTGAATAACTATTAATTAATGGAAGTAAATGTAGATGGGAGCTTATGATAGTGCCATAGAATATATAGAATAGAATATCAAGCGATAGGTATCGTTTAACTCGATTGGTATTCTTATGCAGCCCTGGTGAAATATCGACAAGAGTCTGTGCTGCGTCGCTTTTTGCGCTCCTCAAAAACTACTGAATTCCGAATAATAATTGAACATTCAAGTTTTTCATTAAATAATAAACGAATTAGATTAAACGAAATGTCACATATTCACGCTTTGACACATAAATATCAAATCACTGGCCACATGGGCTTTAACAAAAAATGGGCGACTAAAACAAGAAGAAGTAAAGGAAGGGTTAAAGTCGAAATTAAGTTTATTTCGTAATACCGGGTGTAAATTGCATTAGTATGTGTTGTTAGGATATAATCCCCTCCCCCGACTGCTGCTGTAAGTATGTGTATAAATACTTTTTAATCTGAGCCATTACTTGTGTCAGGTTTTACTGTAATTTATTCATATGAATTTGCATGATGCATGGAATTAAATGGGCTGTGACCACAGAAGAGCCGCGGCCGTAAGCCACCAATATGCAAAATATTTAAGTCTGTCAGAATTGTGACGCCACAAATATGTATGGAATAAAGTATGTTTTTCCTCCAAAAAACCCCGTAAGCTCTCAGAGATACATAAGCCATCAATAAGGACGCCATGTAAAAGCGATTAATATAGCGTACCGCGTATAATAATCGGAATTTTGTATTTTGTTTTCAATTTAAGTGTTTTTTAATTACTTAACAAAGACAGAGTTTGGGTAAATGATAAATGATGAATGATTTTAAATACAAAGTGTGTTCATACTACATTTTTAAAGGAGAAATGTCTCTATTTGAGCTTCTAATGGTTCAAATCGAATATAATAATAATCGGAATTCTTATTTTTTATTCAATTTAAGTGTTTTTTAATTACTTAACGAATGTCGTTTGGTAAATGATAAATGATTTTAAATGCAAAGTGTGTACATACTTTTATTTAAAAAAGAAATGTTGCTATTTGAGCTTCTAATGGTGCAAATCAAATATAATAATAATCGAAATTCTTATTTTGTATTTAAGTGTTTTTTAATTACTAACGAAGAGCGTTTGGTAAATGATAAATGATTTAAAATAACAAAAGTATGTACACACTGAATATTTAAAAGAGAAATGTTGCCATTTCTAATGGTTCAAATCAAATGCTGTTGCTGTAGTTGGAGTGGAAATGTCTGCTAACATTGCTCAAATAGTTTAGCTTTGAAATGAATAACTAGCATGGGAGAGAGAGTCCGTCCGATTGCACGTTGTTTGTTTGTAGCAGAAGTGCATGTTGAGACATGTATGGCAAAAAGTCAACAGCTGCACTCACGTACTGCTGGAACGAACGAACGTGCCACATGTGGGCTCCCCAGGGGGACGCAGAGCCCCGTTTGAGTAGGGTGCTGACATTTTGTTTGGTCATTGGCCAGAGTGACAACGGGTGTAAGCTGCAACAACAACTCGTGTCTTGCCTAATGATTGTGCCAATTAAGTATGCACACACAGTATAGAGAGCCTACACACACACACACACATTTGTACTCAGTGAGAAAATTAGAGGAATATTTAGAACTCACTAACAGATTGTCACAGTAGAATCTAGATTAGGAGCTATTTTTCGAATTTTGGTATAATTATTTTATTTATTATTTAACAGTAGAAAATAATATCAGGTCAGTTTGATTCATATGAAATTATAATTATTACAGACACCTTTTCCATTCATTGCACTCATGACATTAGAAACCCACTAATTGCACCGTAAACTGACAAAATGTGTTTGCTGCAGTTCAATTCACGTGCAATTAGCCACGGAATTCAGGCATTCCCATGACAGACGTGGAACAAAACAACTCTCATGTTATTTTCATGCGAAATCGATTCTTTGGCTCTTGTGTTGAACCTGAAAAAATAGTTGAGAGTTGTCAGTTGTTAGGTGGGGACTAGGACTAGTACTGGGTTGGGCTGGGCTGGGCTGGCATTTCAATTAATGCACTCGATTCCTACTAGTATTGGCAGTCTAGTATGACATGGCCAGTGGAGTGCATTGTTGTTGCTGTCCGTCGTCCCACTTTTGTGGCACCTAAGCTGACTTAATGGGCTTAGCGTACATGGAGTAATGTGGCTATTATCGAGTGTGCAGTGTCTCCCCACCCCCACCCCCCCCACTTGGTCTAATTGAAACGCGAATGAACCCGGAACTATCCAGATACATACATATCAAATATTAATGTAAATAGTAGTACATACGGACACACGGATAGATATCTGAACTAAAATGCAGCTCTCATAGTTCTGGAGTGCGTCACAACGGGACAACAGGACGTATGGGCAATGAGTCGAGTACTACTACATTGACGCTTATCGTTATGTGTACTTGCAGTAGGTCAAGAGCGTCCTTAGCATCAATTATTCAAACCTCTCGGCATATTATCCGTCAAATAAACACACAACAGTTGACAACTTAACGCATTGCAATCTGTTGGCAACAAATCTTAATTATAATTTATTTATGTAATGTTAACTAAATGAAATTTTCGTATTTTGTCTGATTGCAGTGACTGTAACATGGGCTGCGCCTTTGAAGCAGCCAGAGAACAGCCCGGGCAGAACATTCACGAACAAGAGAAACAAGTGCGACAGGACGCAAGTGGAATTCAATGTGGTGCCATAATAGCAACAGTAATAGTAGCAGCCCAGAGCAGAGCAAAGGACATACAAATCAAGGATAACTATCAACAAAATCATAAAACGCAAACGCAAACAACAATAGCAACAGCAGAATCAAAAGCCAAGACGAAAGCAAAAGCCAAAGCAGTCGACAAACATCTAAAAGCGACAGCTCAAGTGCTTTTAAAGACGCAACAACAACAGCAGCAGCAACAACAACAACAAGCACATGTTTGTCAAGTGGCGCTGGGTAACAAGGACGCAGTGGCGACACACGAAACAGTCGAAACAGTCGAACACACAACAATCGATATTCAGCCAAACGATTTGCAAATAACTTGCTCCAATTGCTACAGGGCCTGCCACAGCCACAGCCAGAGCCAGAGTCGTCGTGGCTCAGAAGGCAGCAGCAGAGATGAGCAGTGGACGCAGCCGAAGCAGCAGAGTCGTCGCCGTCGACGTCGTCACTGGCGTCAGGATCAGGGCAATGGAAGCCAGGAAATGCCAGCGGGAACAGCATTGTCCAGTGCCCCCTGTGTGCGAATGCATGAGATGCTGCTGCAACCTCCAGCTACCCTAATGACGCCAATAGGCGGCGAGCAGGGCAATGAGAAGAAAGAGGAGGACAGGAAGGAGCACGAGTCGGAGGAGGATGAGAGGAAGGGAAAACCGATAGCTTATCGGCCCTTGCGTTTTGCTGCCAATACTCTTGTACCCGCCACCATGTCAGCCGCCATTCTAGCCAATCTAAGCGCTACATCCGCTGCCGCTTATCAGTATCTTGGCCAGCATTACAAGCACTATAGCCAATCGTTCAGCTTCTATGCCGCGTCCAGTGTCATCCTGATGCTGTGTTATCTCACAACGACATCGACGGCAGCTACCACGCAATCGGAGACGGGTGCTATAGATAAGCATCCCATGTAAGTAAGAAAACTATAGTCTATAATATCTCTCCAAGATAGTTGTAATTACTCGTACTGTAAATTTTCTTTTTACATCTGGAACACTTTATGTCAACTTGTAAATGTTTTTCTGTATATATACATACATATATATATGTGTATAACTCTACCTTTAACTGTATCTCTGTCTGATTCTGATTATCTCACTGTATCCCCTTATACACGAACAAATTTTCTACTTATTTTTTCTTTTGTAATTCTTTCAGTCATGGCATCGATTGGTCGAAGTAAGTTCTGCACCCAAA
Source organism: Liodrosophila aerea (assembly GCA_035045005.1). Classification (NCBI taxonomy): domain Eukaryota; kingdom Metazoa; phylum Arthropoda; class Insecta; order Diptera; family Drosophilidae; genus Liodrosophila; species Liodrosophila aerea. The sequence goes on along the minus strand of JAWNNL010000410.1, from coordinate 35,556 downwards.
ACAAAAGAGAAATTATAATAAAATTTAACAATTGCACGCACATCAAATGGAAAGTTTGTTAACTTATTGTTTGCCATATGTGTTGCTTGCATGCAATCATCTCTTAACACAATATAATTAGAGCTATTCAGGGATGGTTTAAGTTAAGTCAGGTGTAGTTCAACCGTTTAGTAGAGCTCAGAATCTATCCAGCTATAAATGTAAAAGAGAAACTGCAAACATCAGAAATGTATGCACGAGTACATACATATAGTCCTACGCGTATATGTATCTATATACATTTGTATCACATGCCTTACGTCCGCACGTTTCGCCTGCAGGTCATGTACTAATTGCTACTGAAGCCCAGAGAGACTTATATAGCTTTCTTATCGGCCGCTCTTCGCCGAGTTCAGTAATTATAGCTGCTGTCTTTTTGTTCTCGCTAAACTTAGAAACGAATACAAATTGCTTTATAGCTTCTGAATACTTGGATATCTACACAGTAAACAATTTTAGTTTAACTTGTATTTAAATAATATAAATTGTTGATTTTAAGACTTTTCACTTAAAATTAAAACCTTATTTGAAGTAAACTTGCTTCAAACTCTAATGCCATCATATTTGAAGTACTAAAAACTTGCTTCAAACTTTAATGCAATCATACCTTCATACAAACTGACTTTGTTTCGTTCTTGGTCATTCATTATATATTATTAAAATAAATAAAATTAAATATAATAAAAATAAATTGCAGGGTATTTGTATTCCACTTGTATAACAATTAAACTCACTTCACCCTCACCTAGCATTGCTTCCCATCTTATTTGTGTTGTTCTAACTCTCTACATCCAACATTCCTTTAGTTATTCATACTAAATCTACTTTACAGACATAAAGTACTGTTGTCCTTAATTTTATCATAACTCTTTAATGTTGAAAAGACAATACTAATTATTTACTTACGCCCAACAAACCATTGATTAAATTGAAACTTTTTGTCTTTCTACACAGATTCGATGAATCCAGTTCCGATAAGGAGATATTAGATTTACTACTTGAGAAAAAACGCTATGATAAACGGTTACTGCCGCCTGTGAATGGTAAGAGATAACGCCCGATAAACGCACTGCAGCTAAGTATATCTAGGATTAGTATAAGAAAAACTATAAAAAGTTCATTTTCCTTTTCAATTTTTGCCAATTTTATTTATTACGTTGTTAGAGAAGTGTTTTTCAGGCCAAAACTGTGGACCTAGGTTATCGAAATAACTATTGACAGAAATAACTATTGCATACTTTTTGAGTTAGCTTTTGTAGTTCAGGTTGTAATTGCTGTGAATATTTTTAAAATTGATTCAATTAAGTATACATGATTTGTGACGATTTAACTTAAAATAAAACCCCTATAAGAGGTATGATAGAGGTATCTCGATTAAATTTTCCAGATGAAGACTTCTGCTGTGGTTTACAATCACCTGACATGGCTACAAACCAAAATGCGCGGAGACCACACCATCGCGGTTTGTTGAAATCAACTAAACTCAACACAATATACTTTCAATCACAAGTAGTTCGATTTTGATTTCTAAACAAGTATTTTGCATTGAATTCACATTCTCTTTCGTTGGTAGAACTTTGTCCAAGTATCTTCTTTATATTTATTTCAACGATAAATTATTCCTCGACCTTATTATTTAAGAGTACTTTTAGTTAGCGCACAAATATCCTATTAAAAGTCGATTGTAATTATCTAATTATTATTGGTTCTTTACAGGTACACTGACAGTGAACGTTAACGTTTTACTTTTGAGCTTAGCGTCGCCCGATGAGAGTAGCTTAGTAGGTATACTCGTTCTAAACTAAACGCAACCACTAACTTGACCTTCTCATTGCAGAAATACGAAGTGGAGTTCCTGTTGAATCAACAATGGAACGATCCGCGCCTACAATATGGCAATAAGTCGCACTATGATTTCTTAAATGCTCTGCATCATCATGACAGTATATGGACGCCTGACACGTACTTCATTATGCATGGTGATTTCAAGGATCCCATCATACCAATGCATTTCGCTTTAAGAATATTTCGGAACGGGACCATTACGTACGCAATGAGGTGTGTATCGTCGTTGTTTATCTCATTTAAATATGTATGAATTACACACTGTACTTGCTCATCATGTCTGTCTATATACATATATATAATGTGCTTCGAGTCGACGGCTATTTAATGTCGCTGAAAATGCAAATTCTGTTAAAAAATATTCATATTCATTAGATGAGTTCCAGTCTAACTTTACAAGCTTAAAAAACACGGGCAACTTATCTTATACCTTATTGAAAACTAACTGAATAATGCAGATAGCTACCTCTATTAATCACAGATGTAATTCCATATTTCTACAGACGTCATCTAATATTGTCTTGCCAGGGCAGCCTACATATATTTCCTTTCGATGACCCAAAGTGTTCGTTCTCCATGGAAAGCAGTAAGTAAAAAATGTGATACTGTTCTAAAAAAGTAAAATAAAATAAAGCAATATGTACACGATGTACTTATAGTATATGTACACATTGTGTGATGTCATATGTTTGTATTTGACTGAGCTTACCGACAAAAGCTGACAAGTGACTAGATGAAAAGAAAAGTTATATTTTAAGTATATGTGCAGAGGTACTGTGCGTTGTTTGAGCTTTGTCTTTGACATGGTTTTCCAAAGTTTGTCAAACAGTTAGAGCGCTAGAAAGGTAAAGATGTTCAAAAATGAAATATTGCTAATTATATTCTCTCTTTTCTGTCCCCAGTTTCCTACGAGGAGGCACAAATCAAATATGTCTGGAAGAATGACGAGGATACCCTTCGGAAGAGTCCCTCATTGACCACGCTTGAATGCGTACTTGATTAAGAATCAAACGACGGCCTGTGATCAGAACAGTTGGAGAGGTAAGTCAGGACTGTTTTGAGTAGACTTATCTAATTTGGCTGTGTCTGTTTCAATATGTGATTTTTGTGTAATGCTTTTCTAGGCAATTGTACTACTATTTATTTGATTAACTTATGATTGTAATATTTGCCAGCAACTTAACGTAAATTATACTTAAGTCAGCGTCAGTTTTGAGTTTACAGTTTTCATTTATGAATTGTGTTTAGATCGCAGATTATTTGTGATGGCTTACGAAGTATGATTTTTGGAATGTTTCAGTAATATTTGTAGCCTAGCATTTGCGGAATTTGTATAGTAAAAGCTACTAGTATTTTAAAACATTTTCAAAACGTTTACCACCTATCTAATGGTCTAATCTTTATCTACCCTATAATGTACACATATATAATTTTCTGCTACGACAACATATACCGATAATTATAGGGAACTACAGCTGTCTTAGAGTCGATTTAATCTTTACCAGAGATCGTGCATTCTATTTCACCACCGTTTTTATACCGGGCATTATTTTGGTGACGTCATCCTTTATAACATTCTGGCTAGAATGGAATGCCGTACCAGCTAGATCAATGATAGGTAACAAACTACAAATCTAAATATCAAATTTACCCACCCATACCATACCAAAAACATACCAAACTGTTACCATTAATACCCAAATGAAATAAAAAAAATACCAAATATTTACATACTCGTACTATATTTCAACCCAAAATTTATCCTTCTTCTTTCACACTAAATAATAATAATAATAATAATATATAAAAAAGCCAAGAAATCAGTTTTGTATACGTAATTGCAAATTGATTTGTTTTCTATCCTATGCCTTTGTTGCGATTTGCCTTACAAATACTTTTTATTGGCCTATTTCATTACGTAATTTATACAACCTTATTTGATTATTGATTGCCTGACAACTTATATGTAAGTACATAGTATCACTAAGCATTCAATACATAGAGCTGTCAAATAGCCTAAAAAGCGGCCCATGAATTTTGCGACGATCAGGTCCACGCAACATTCAACATGTGCGATCGAACATGCGACTGAGCAGCCAGCGCATGAGAAACTGGTTTCGGTCGAGTTGGACCAACGTCAGTCGAGTTGTTGTCAGTCTTGCACAGACGCTCGAACGGAAAGCACGGTCTGTGTCGAGCATGCCGCTATTTTCCGTTCAATGTGTTTGTGTGTATGTGTGCCTTATATGCGCATGTATGCTGCTGTGATGTCGACTTTCATGCTTTCCTATTTTGCCATTTCAGAGTCTCAGCGCAGAAATTTGTATACGCTTTGCCTGCGGCAGAATCTTTCTATGTATGTTGTAGTTGTCGGCTGGGCAAAACCGCCTTTGCTCGCGGGCTGTGCCTGCATGCGGTCGATTGTTGTTGTTCTGGGTTTTTGCTCGCGGCCTGTGCCTGCGCATGCGGTCGATTGTTGTTGTTCTGGGTGTTTTGCAGCTTGTGTGCGATTGCACCTGCTCGATCGCTATGCTTTGATTTATTATGAGTATTTGTTCCTTTTTATTAATATTAACAATTAGTATAGACATATTATATTCAAAATTCAGCAAATTTTATTGCGAATTCAATTACATTACTCTTCCTAACTTGACAATTTTTTATATATTTTACAGTAATGTTTTAATGTATATATAATATAATAATATATGTATGTAACTAAATTAAAAATGTACGCACATACATAATACCATTTACAATAGAATTTAACAACTAATTAAAATTGATTTAAATTACATTAAAACATTACTGTAAAATATATAAAAAATTGTCAAGTTAGGAAGAGTAATGTAATTGAATTCGCAATAAAATTTGCTGAATTTTGAATATAATATGTCTATACTAATTGTTAATATTAATAAAAAGGAACAAATACTCATAATAAATCAAAGCTATAGCGATCGAGCAGGTGCAATCGCACACAAGCTGCAAAACACCCAGAACAACAACAATCGACCGCATGCGCAGGCACAGGCCGCGAGCAAAAACCCAGAACAACAACAATCGACCGCATGCAGGCACAGCCCGCGAGCAAAGGCGGTTTTGCCCAGCCGACAACTACAACATACATAGAAAGATTCTGCCGCAGGCAAAGCGTATACAAATTTCTGCGCTGAGACTCTGAAATGGCAAAATAGGAAAGCATGAAAGTCGACATCACAGCAGCATACATGCGCATATAAGGCACACATACACACAAACACATTGAACGGAAAATAGCGGCATGCTCGACACAGACCGTGCTTTCCGTTCGAGCGTCTGTGCAAGACTGACAACAACTCGACTGACGTTGGTCCAACTCGACCGAAACCAGTTTCTCATGCGCTGGCTGCTCAGTCGCATGTTCGATCGCACATGTTGAATGTTGCGTGGACCTGATCGTCGCAAAATTCATGGGACCGCTTTTTAGGCTATTTGACAGCTCTATGTATTGAATGCTTAGTGATAGTATCTATTTATTTTATCAGTAGACTTTTGATACACCCCGACAAATAAACAGACCTCATTCTGCATACCACTTGCGTTAACACTGCTCAGCAAAAGTATGCGACATTTGTACAAGGTTTGCTGCATGGGTTCCACATCTATTTATTATCTTCCCCCGCCCCCCGTTAAACGCAGTCGTCAAACCTCAAGACATTTTATTTACGTTATTTAAGCCAAAAGCAGAATCTATAGGATGGATTTAGGATAGGCAACGTTAGGCTTATCTTAGACTCTTAATCTCTATATCTATGTATAGTATATGTGTGTGTTTCTGTCTCCTCTCTTATCTGTTAAGAACTGTGGTGCGTCCTTACCCTTTTACAGTTGTTTGTATGTCTGTGTTTTTCTAGATATTATTTGTTGTATTTTTTGGCCGAATTGAACGAAATTTATTGGCCTTGTACTTTAAGGTAATTACAGTTGCCTACAGGTCGAGTTGACATTTACCCGTGATCGTGCATATTATTTTACAACCGTTTTCATACCTGGCATTATATTGGTCACCTCGTCGTTTATCACTTTTTGGCTGGAATGGAATGCAGTGCCAGCCCGGGTTATGATTGGTATGTAACACAAAAACCACCAACAAAGAAACCAAATTAAAACTACTGCAGAAAACTCTCTCTCTATCCATAACCACAAATAAAAAACAGAAAATAAAATCGCAGTCTTCCAAATAAATAATATAGCGGCCAAGCTAGTGAAAGTAGCAAGAGTCTTTATTCAAAATTTACCTAAGAGCTATCGAGGAATTGGCATACTAGTTTTTGAAAATACTCTACCTTGATTTATAGTCGAGACCCATCCTATTTATATTCATGCTACTCCCATTCCATTTCTGTTATTTAGAATAATAACAAAGAGCATTTTCCTAAATTTTAGTTTAATTTACTTCCTTAGCTTAAACTTTGTAATAAATTCTTGAAAAGTAAACATTTTTATCCAACTTCCAATAGTGACGTGAACTTTGCACTGCATGTTTCTATTTACTACAAGTTTTACTTTCTTTACACTTTTGTTTTTAAAAGTATCTGCTTTTAATGGTATGAAATCGGAAGAGTCATACATTAGCTCGAATCAGCTTTGTTACTTATCGAAAGCGAGGTATTGGTACAGTCAGACAGACAGACATATAGTTAATAATAAGATTTTTAAAAGAATAGTACTATGTATATTTAAGAGAAGAGTTCAACACACATTATCAGCTGCTCCCACAGCTAGAATTCACCAGGGAGAGTTGGCTGAGAGGGTTCAGGCATTGGCCTGAAAGAAGTGAAACATTTGGACATCGACATGGACTGCGTTTGCTTATTTGCTTTGACTTGTATTTGACGTTGACTGAGATGATGATTGCCATCATTATGAAGATATGCTGGGCCTAAAGATAGTCACATACGCAAACACGTAGACTCGCAGCAGTTGATGATTTATGCATAAGCAGACTACTACTATGTGCTACTGTATAAGCAAATTGCAAAGGTTATCCCGCGCTGATATGGGAGCAGATGTGAATGTTGCACAGTACTAGCTAATAAATATTTAATAAGCAAGTTGACCAAGCCTTAAATTCAAGCAGAGGCAGACATTTTCAAACCAATTTTAAAGAGTTAAGAATGTGTAGTCAAAATTGGGTTATAGCTGGCAATGAGAGAGATTCATTCACATTAATTTAAGCCACATAAAGTTTAGTTGAATTTAACTGTCAATAATTCTAACTCTCGTATGAAGAGCTTTTTCTTTAAGTAGTTTATCATTTGCAGATTCAAGTACTACATCATCATAGATTTCATTTCTCTCAACCAAATTGAATGCAGCGTGCGTCATTCAATTTAATAGTTAGAGTATATAATATTACTTGGAAATGTTGAATTTTTCCAAGGTTTAGCAAATATATTTAATCAATTTTATTTTCGAATTGCTTTTCTAAATAATCAAGTGCATTTCTGATAATTTGTGAACCCTCCCTGAACAGGAATCACACCTGACACATGACCTATGTATTGGTAGCTTTGCACACTCTATGCACACCTTCAGAGCCCAAGTAAAAATGTACAACACAATCAAAAACATACGATTAAATTTCAGGTAACAAATCTGAAAACGTTTGTAAATACATGTACACACACGAGTGCATTACACATCGAAAACAAGAGCTTATTGCAAACTACTATAAACTAACTTGAACAAAAACGCCCCAGCCTGAAAGTATGCAAGGTTTCCCCATTTCTCTTCTCATTCGCAATTACGTGTCAAATAGTTAATTTGAGTTTCCTTTCTTTCTCTATTGAATGGAACAATTAGGCGTGACAACAATGCTGAATTTCTTCACTACCTCGAACGGTTTCCGCAGCACCCTGCCCGTCGTCTCGAATCTCACGGCCATGAATGTGTGGGACGGCGTCTGTATGTGCTTCATTTATGCTTCTTTACTGGAGTTCGTTTGCGTCAATTATGTGGGCCGTAAGCGACCGTTGCACAATGTCGTTTACAGGCCTGGCGAGAATCCCGTAACACAGGTAAATTATATTACACCGTGTACAAAATTATATTATTTATTAAGTTCAACATTAGAGAGAGTGATGTAGTCGTGGGGCTGCATTAACAACCAACTAAATATATATTTTACATGAGCATTCACACACACACACAATACAACAAACACAACAAACTCCCCAACAAAGCGAAACGAAATTATCAACAATAAAAAACAAAAGTAAAAAGTAATAAATACAAAACTACAGTCATTGTATTGCGTCTACCTTTCTCTCTATCTCTTTGCTCCGCTCCGCTCCTCCTACTCTCTATCCCACTACACACTCTACCTTCTCTACCTTACTGTATAGATACTACGTGTCCTTCTTTCTACCTTCTACCGTTGCATACTTTTCACTGTCTGCCTTTAATGTCTGTCCTGTCAAATTTTCATTTTGTGTTTCTTTATTATCTCTTGTACGATGAGGCATAAATCAAACAAGAACTGAATATGCTCGCCTCCAAATTTGTACCTTGTGTTTGAATAATATCCCCTTATACTCCCCATATACATATCTCCCCCCACTTAGCATTTTGATATATAATGAACGTAAGACTTGTTTGTTCTCAATATGGAATTCCGTGTACCCAAAGAATAGTTTATAAATATATTAAATTTTGATTTTTGTTAACAATACTTTTGTGTTACCCTGTGTGGAGGGTGGTTAACTGTCTGTCTAAGTAAATGTATGTGCGTTTATTGTGCTGACGCATAGTAATTTATTTACTTAATTTTTGAGTGAAATTTTACTAATTGCATTTCTCATTTCCTCTTCGTTTTGATTATATTTTATATTCATTTTTATTTATAAGTAAATGTGTAATGAAAGTGTCTGAGATTATTTGAATATAATCAAATTATTACTAAACTGTTGAATTGATTTGTGATATGCCTTGGGTAGGTAAGATGTTACTTTCCTTTACTTTTTCAACAACAATTTATTAACATTTTAAGGCAACAATACAATTATTTCGTGCATGCTGTGAAAATAATTTGAATTTTACAATTTTCTTAAATATAATGTTTTTGAGACTGAACGGGAGTTTCCCGCATTTATTAATATTTCGAATTTATTAATTAAGACTTTTGAACTCTCCTACCAGCCAGTCATATGCCACCATCCAAAATGTCTCCTTATTTCTTATTTAATTACTCAAATTTACCAATAAGCGAATATTGAGAATACAGTATATACTATAGTATAAATCGAACATTGTTCCCAATTTCTGTGAATAATAAGTATTACGATTCAAGACAAAAATTAATTTAATTTTCTACTTTATAAGTATATAAACTAAGCCGCAAATATTTCAAAATTAAGACAGACTTAAATTGAGAATTTAAATGCAACAATTACAACAACAAACAATCGAAACAAACTTAAAGTGTGTTTTTTTAGTATGAACATTATTTTGTGTACATTTTTCCAGCGTCTTCCAGCGGTACTAAGCAGGATCGGAGTAATTCTTGCAAGTCCTTTGGTAAGCTATTAACCACAAACTCAACAACAAGCAACCCACCCTTCCACATTCCCCATACATAATGAAACGATAGACAATCTATTAGAATACATTCCATAACTCAACCCAATCTACCCCTCTACCCTCCCACACCCCCTCCATCAAAGGTGGCCCAGAAATAATAAAATGGGGAAAACACAAGTAAAACTAATAAATGGCATGTGAATTTTGCTTTTCAAAGTGCAACAGGAGAATCTTAGCATATTTGGTTCTGTTTATTTTTTTTGTTTTTGTTTTTCCTGTTTCTTTGGTGACTTGATTTCACTTGAAGGCCTTTGATTCAAACATATATATATATATATATAAAATAAATTGAATTGATAATTCAAATTATTTAATGTAGCCGCACGCTTTAAGTGTTTTGTCTTAGTTGGTTCGCCTTTGTTTTTCTACAATTAATTTAAGTTGATTTTAACCATAATAAAAACAATAAAAAATACTCGTAAAAACACGCATCAGTTCAAAGACAACAGTAAACTGTGAGAGCAGCAACAGCCACAGCAACAACAACTACAACTACCAACAGCATCTGCCGCAACAACAACAACAACAACAAGCACAACATCAAGCACAACAACAATTCAATATGAATGTGACTACGTATGAATTAAAAATGCAAAAAAATAATACAAATTAATATGAATAAAACACACTTTAAGATCACTTACAATTGGGAAAAATGTTACGACCGAAAATCGAACAAATTGCGAGAGATCAAATATGAAATATATATATATTTATTTTACAATATTAAAATAAAAAAACGAAAAGAGAAACCGAGATGAGTAATAATCAATTTAAAGTATTACCGTCATTATTTGATTCAGTTATTAATTATGATTATAGATATTTGCGTAATTAAGTTACATATTATCATAATTTCAATTGTTAACGACAAGTTTGTATACGGCACATGCCTTTTTAATGTACTATACCAAACAACAGATATGCTTTAGTTGAGTTTGTTTTTTGAATGAATTGAACATAAACAAAAGCCGCTGAATACTTTGATCATTGATAAGTAAGCTGGTAGTAATTCCTGCAAACGATGATCTTACTTTTACTCTACACATTTTCTCTTAGAGTTTCGCTTTCGCTTTGAGTGCAAAATGTATGAGATATGATTCCAAAAGAATGCACATTTAACAAATACTATCTGAAATGCTTAACTAATGAATGAGTGAATGCTCTATCAGAGTAAAGTCACAAATTGCCCAAATAGATTTCAATTATTAGCATTTTAATTAAAGGTTTGCATGAACTTTACTAACCCAATTACTAAGCATATTTGCTTTAAGTTGTTATGGTTTTCTTTTGTTCAGTTGCCTAAACAATACTCGAACGCTTTATATAGGCAATTTTCTATACAAATATGTAATATATTCATATTTCTATAGTTATACTATTCGGTGTATTTGAATTATTTTGTACAAATACCAATACACAAATACAACAATTTTTATATAATGTTAAAGTGAACCGTGTAAAATTTTGTATATTTCTTGAATGATAAAACCTTTAACAGCAGTTTGTGATATATTAAATTCCCAACTATCAAAAGATACTAGAGATAAAAAATCCATTTATAATTGTTTGTGGATATACCTGCTGCAGTTCAGTCTCTGTTTCCCATTTGCTTCTTTTCTAGCATAGATTAACACACATAGCTGAATTCTAATACATATATTCATTCCGAATGACAAAATTCTTTGTTCAAACTATTACCTATACGATTGGTATCGATCTGTGGGCGGAGTAGGTTTGGTATGCCAATTTCCAAATAAATAGAATAGTTTGTGCTATTGTATGGCCTGCAATGCCATCAGTTGGATGTGGGTTATATTTTTTAACAGCCTTTTAATAGACCCAAAATGTGCTACATAAAATCCTTATGTTAACAAGCGAATGTTTATAGTTAATCGTCAATACTAATCGCTAATGCATATTAACCATTAAACCTGCTGAATATCCACTGGGTAAAATCCACATAAATTGTTTAACTAACTAACTGCAAGAAAGGAGACCACAATGAGCGTATACCACTACTAATATATGATCATTACACCTCAAAATTCTCTCTCCGAACTCAACATCAAAAAATATCTATCTCTCTCTCTATATCTTTGTTTCGCAAATGTGATATACTACTACCAAAAAAATACCGAAAAGTTCAAACTATACCACCCAAAACTGTCCCATCCAAACATGCAATATAGGGAGATAATCAAAAGAGAATTTCACGCTGCTTTGTCGTCCTAATCCTAAACTAAGGCCACTCCGTCCATGGCCGCCACGCCCCTCTCTATGGGCACGGCCACCTCGACAGCCACTCCGGGCACACCCAGGCATCAGCAGCAGGAAGCTGCGGATGCAGATTTCTTTGGCGGTGGCATGCGCTGGCAGGAAGCCCATGGTGGCATCATTGGTGCCGCAGTGCAAAATTTGCGGGCCCGTTCGATTAAACGCAAAAGCGTACGAGAGAGCAACCGAAGCCCATCAGCAGCATCATCCACCACGTCACCAGGTGCAAGAGGCAGCGCGGCAGCTCTGCCTGCTGAGCATATCTATGAGGAGCCAGCAACAACAGCAAGCTTGGCTGCAACACGTGTTAAGTTTAAGGATGAGCAGGCGGAGGATGATGAGGGGTCTGTTGCATCCTCGCTGCGGCGCTCTGTTGCCACCAGCACACCAGCATTGGTGGTGCGAATCGAAAGGGAACGGAAGCAGGCAGACGAGGCAGAGGAGGGGCAACAGACAGTGCCATTAGAGTCTATCGATAGTCAAATCGAACAGCAAGGCCAATTGGAATTGCCATTAAAGCCGCCGCGTAGGAAATCTTCTCGCTCCACTTCGCCAGTTAGCTCCACTATCTACCCAGCTCAGGAGCAAATCGGGGAATCTCTGATGTTCAAAGCAACGGAGGAAACAGTGAGTAATTGCGAAAAGGCATATCCGAACCGAAACTAACTCTAACTGTCTCTGATTGTTATCGTTGTTATACCCTAACTCTACTTCCGCACCGACTCCTAACTCAGCATAACAATCGAGTTATCGAGTTGAAAAGAAAACAATAATAATTTATGGGAAAGCTATTTGCATTTCATTTTTGTTTGTGTGGCAAAAGCTCAGTGGACAAAGCCCCCATAGCTTACAGTTATTTCGATTGCAACTGGCTAACACGACCTCCTCCTCCTCCATCAGACCAACTATTACACACACTCAAGTGCATCGATGTCCAAATTGCTTTGGACAGAGGCTAAGCACTTCGAACTGGGGCAGAGCACATAATTATTTATGATTGCGCAAAAAGAGAAATACGGTAATGAGAGTGTGCTCCACACTCCACTCAAATGATAAGATAAACAAATTATGTAAAAGAATCCGAACCAAAAAGTTTAAGGACATCTTTAACTGAAGCCCTTAACTTTATAAAAAGTTATACGGCAACATTGCTTCAGGGAATTGAGCTAACAGAATATATTCCCTTAGGTCCAAAAGTCCCTCGCTTTTATTACTTTTATTCTATTGCAACAATTTTCTTTATTTTTTAGAAATAAGTTGCCAAGTTGCTAATTGTGTCTGTACTTGGTTCAGCTGTTCAGAACGACGGTTTGTTATTATAACTGAAACGTTGAGTCTGACCTGGTTGAAGGAATGAGTACACGAAGGGTTTTCTTTGAATTTACGTTTTCTTTTCAATCTACTCTAAAAATAGTATGTAATTAGTTCCCACCTACCCCATCCAACCCTTTTTATCTTTACATTCAAAGGGAAAGTGAATCGTGCCTGAATTTAAACTCATTGTCATACTTACACAGTAAACTATAAATATGTATAAAGTGAAAAGAAAAGAGAGACTTTCTGGCGACTTTTCTTGTCAATTTAAATATAAGTATTGTTAATTATTTAGAAGAGACAAGTCCAACCTGTCGTATGCGTAATATTACTATCAATGTAGTTCATATTATCCAACTGCTACATGTACAATAACAAAGCCTTTTAATTATGTGTGTGTTTATGTGTGATACCAATGTAAATAATTCCCAGTACACTGATTATTTCTACCCCAATTTAGGAGCATAATAACCCTTCTGTTGCTTGTGTACCGTTATGTTAGTACTATCTAGTTAAGCACGCCTGAAATATTCCATACGTACTGCATTTGCATTAGCACCTACAACACAGCAACAAATTATAATACACTCAAATTCATATTTTCATAAAATTCTACTACACTAACAATTTTATATTTTGAAATTAAAAAATACTTTTAAAAATGTATACGTTAGTTAAAGACTTGATTTGAAATTGTTAGAATGCATACACATAGCAAAATTCTCATGCCATAACACACACTGTCGCTCAACTGAATAGGTTCAAATTTTCAAGAATTTTCACAAAGAAGAATTTCCAACCCACCACCCCCAAAAATTTCCTCAATTTTGCAAATTTGACGTAGCTTGGCTGCCTCAGTGCTCTCGTGTGCAATACCTTTCATACTCCACTGCATTTGTCAAAAAGTTGCTGACAACATTTTAACTTCAATCAGTTTCATCTCTTTCGATTTGACCTCCCTCGTAATCAGACAGTACTTTAGTTAACTTTGCTGAACCTATTCAGTTGAGCCGCAGTGTATCATAACACAAGTAAATTGATACCAAGTGAACAACTATAGTTAAAACCGTAACAGAATCTACATCACACAACTCGAACAACCTCATTAAATGTATGTTTCTCTTCCAATCTATCAAATGCTGCGAATGCTAAATGTATAAACCCCAACTAACCCATCAGCCCGTAAGTATGGAGCATAAACTATTCAATCAATTAGTTTGTAGTTGAATGCGAAAATAAATATATAAAAAAATATATTAAATTGAAATGCAAATTGAAATTAAGTTTGATTCCATTCGACCTCCGCTTTTTACCATTTGTACAATTCGCTTTATTTATTTATATTTTTAAAAGCTTTTGCGACTGTATTTTAATATAAATAATATATTCTTCTATTTTTTTACTACTCGATTTTTTTTGATAACCAAATGCTTTTTGTGCTGTGTTTTACTGAAAATGAAAACAACAATAATAACAATACAACTGCAACTGCTACCTGTTACTGCAACATCTGCAATGTGCAACATATTTTGGGTTATGTTTTCCTACTACTACTATTTTTATATTGTGCATTGTACATACGCACATTTTGTGTCCTTAACAACTACAACTGTTATAATCTTTGGCATACCACTACTAAATACCACAATGACTAATGCATAAGTTTTTCAAATTTACCGCCGTTTATCAGGGCGAAAAGCGACGTGATGCCGGAGCACCAAATGAAATTGTGGCATGCACCACATGTGGCGGTGGCAGCAACAGTCCATGCACCCATTCAGCGAACAACGGCTGTGCCACAGAGGTGAGAACTCAATCAAATATTCCAGTATCATATCCACTTCGATTAACTTGATCCTTAATAATCGACCTACTTTTCTTAATCTTGACAGACTTGCTTCGTCCAAGTTCGCAAAAAGGAGCCACCTCATCCAATTCGTGTGGCAAAAACGATCGATGTAATCGCTAGAATAACATTTCCAACAGCCTATGCCATATTTCTGATATTCTTTTTTGTACACTACAAAGGATTTTCGTAAGATTAAGCTATAGTAATGCTGAACACCAAAGATACGAAAAATTAGATACGAATTCAAAAACGTAAGCGCTAAAAAATTATAGAAAAAACTAAAGAAAAACAAAAGAAACCAAGCGAAACCAAGCAAGACAGTTTTCTAAGTTCTTAAGGCTTTGAAACTAATTTTATTTATAATTTACAAATAAAAAGCAAATATAAAAAAGCAAAAGTGATAATAACACATTAAAGAATTCGTTATAAATATAAATATGTTATTTATAATATTAAACACATCCACACACACACACTCGAATTGTTTAACATAAGTTGTTAATATTTTTAATAATACCCACAATTATTGTACTCAAATGAAAAAGAAGAAAACTTGCGAAAACATTTTCGACTGCCTTTTTTAAATCAGTAGACAACAAAAACTAAGTTAAGTATACCAAAATATGCAAATTGCTCCACAAGAATATGAAAATAATATTAATGTTTAGCATTATACATAATTATACAATTGTACTTTGTTATGGAGTTTGCTGAAAATATGTACCAAATAATAAACACCATCAGAATCGAAAACCAAACTTAAACCTAGAAAACTTAACACAATGTGCAAACCAGAACCAGCTTTAATGCTTTAACTATGCCTAAATCGAAACAGATTAATGCCGCAAATCATGCAGACATAAGAAATGTTATACACTAAAAGAAAAGTCTAGTCAAATGTTGAGAAATTAATTTCAATTATTATTATGACTCCGAAAAAAACGAATTACTGCATCAAATAGATTTTATGTTGCTCAAAGCTATAGTATATACATATATATTTACATACATACACTGCGATGTGTCCACGTGCACATATGTACCATTACGGATATTACTATATGTTCAAGTTCACCCTTTGATTCATTTGAATAAATGTATTTGAGTTCTCAAATTTTCAACAGTATATTACAACAATTTTTGATAGCAATAGCAATGGGAATTCTTGATCACATCTTAATCAGTTGTTCATCCTCATTTAGCAGCATTGTAAGACAAATTATGTAGCGACGGAATTGGACTATACAATTTGATAGAAAAACAAAACACATATCAATGTTATGTAATAATAATAATACTAATGAGATCTATATAATAAATATATACTATATATATATGATGAAAAGAAAGTAAACCAAGACGCTATGCCAACCCAACTATGCAAATAAATGCCCAAGTATTTTAGATAATATTTATGTCGAAACGCCCTGCGTAACTTTGCATATAGGAGACCAAAACTAAAACACATACCCCAAGAACTATATTTAATTATAATATAGCAATAATAATATGATAATTAAACTAAATCAAACTTTACAGTCTTGTGATAAACACATCCATAGAGAAGCAAAATGTATAAAATAAATCTTTGCATACAAATGTATTCAACTTAATTAATTGGACAGGTTAATGAGGGCCACCGTGTTATCGATTATTACACTGTTCTACACAACAAATTATACTGCTTGGCAAGAGTTACTTATCATGGAAAATACTTTTATGAACCCACATTTTATGGAACAGTGTTGTTTAATATGATTACATTTATTACATGTTATGTACATTCGTGTGTACTTTTTACAAGTTTTATTCAATTAAATAATCTAGTATTAATTTAAAGTGTTCTGGTCCGTTGATGTCCACAAATTAGAGAAACTAATTGAATCGTTATAGAATTTGCTACAAATGTGTAAAGTATTTAAGTTCTATAATCTGTCCCTAGTCGCGCTCCTTAGTCTTTTTGACAGACTGACCGACTAACTTTCTATATAGTATACGCCTTGCATCACTTTGTATGCTCTATGTTCTTTCTTTTATTATATTTGAAATGGAACTCCAGCTACCAGTAAAGGGACTCTATTAGACCTCTGTAATTTCTTTTTATTTAAGTTTTATATATTTGTTAAATGGTTAATTTATGCTATACAATCATCACAGAAACATGGCTTGATAGAGGGCTTACTTGGAAAGCGGGAAAAGCGGGGAACGAATTCTGCTCCCAGCTGACCTAAAAGCTTTAACAAAAACAAATATTACATATATTTTAAAAATTAAATCAACTTCCATCAAAATGTGCTAATTTTGTTGAAAATAAAATTGAATATGGAAGAATCTTTAAATTTGATAATGAATATTTGCAACTGTAGTTTGGCTCTAAGTATTCAAATACGAATTCCTTTCTTTTGTATATAAACCAAACATTTATTAAAAAATTGAACACAAGTGGACATTGACAATCGGTTTGCAATTAAAAAAAGACAAAATCGAGTAAATAATAGTATAATTTTGAACACACCATCATATTTCTTTTAATTTCCATTCAATTAAGAAATTACAAGCGGCACTTGGATTAAATTTTTGGAATTGTAGTGCCAATAAATGTAAGGAAGGTACAAAACGAATGATTGCAAAAGATATTACCTAATGTTAACGTCTATAATATTTAAGTTATTTGAATTCATGACATTGAAACATCAAGTGTTATTGTACTTACAACTTTAAAGGTGCCTTCTTTAATGTCGTTATTATGATTAATAATGCGAGTGTTTAAGTTCTGTGCTAGCTTAACTGGTTTCAAATGGCAAGGGTTATAGAACCTATCATAATTTTCTATTTAAGTATAGTAGATAAATTTTAAATATTTTAAAAGCTTAAGAAGGCCCACAAGTAACTCAAAACGAAGCTTCAAATAATGTTATTTTAATAAGCAAACCCTGGCAACAAAATATAGCTTTAATTTTATATTGAACAAAGGCTATGCTGCCTGTCTGTCCGACTGTCTATACTATCTCCAGCTCCAGGTTAAATTTTAGATAACACGCCCTCTCCGCCCACAATTCGATTAGAGTCATATGACACGCACAATTATTAACATATTAGTTGGCCAATTTAGCTGAGAATGATGCAGACAAACGACCTGATCAAGAGTATATATACTTTGTAGGGTCTCTCTGTTGCACAAAGTTATCATACCCACATTCAATGGGTGAAGAGGCCATGCTACACTTACAGCTCGCTTACTGTCCATCGCTTGTACTATCTTACTGTCTTAAACGAACGGGTGAAAGGGAATCCAAATTCTGCTTTTATTTCGACCAACTTTAAAAATGTCAATATTTAACAAAGGAATGTAATAATAATTTAAAGTAAACGATTAATTGACGGGTAATGTTAAAAATATAATGCGCCTTTAAAAACAAAATGAAATTAGAGTAAAGCATAACGTTTAACCTTTATAAAATATGCAAAAGACAACAAATTTTATTATACAGAAAACGAAACGAAAACATTGTAAATAAACAAAGAATTACATTTTCTTAATTACATAATTAGCTATCAATTAAATAATTTCTTAAGTACTTACGGTAAGAACACACCAAACACTTTATAACTCTAAGATAAAGAAATTAACTTTTTGCTTAACTTGAATAATAATAAATGTCACACAATACCATTATAGGTCTCTCATATAATCATCACACGAATATGCAAATTTTCTAAAATATTTAATAAATAAATAGATCGGCGCAAGTTATAACAATACGAAAAACCAAGCAATTTTTTCATTCTTAACGAATAAGAAACTAACTACACAACGTGTGCAAATTTATTATCAGATTGTAAGTACACAAAAGGGCAACAATAATAATTAATATTACCAAAAAACAGTAAGCTTTGCATTAATAAAAATCGTCCCATGAATAACAATATGAAATACCCAACAACTGTCTTTATTTTACTGGATTACAATACATTATATTCATCTGTTCATTCGGACCGAAGAGGGCGCGAGAGTTTTCAGGTCAATGCACACGTGATACAGCTGATGGCATCTCATCAACGGAACACAACCCCTATTGGGAAATACTACTGGCTATATGTAGGTACCGGCAACAACCTGTCGAGTACTGCCAACAGCTTGCCCGACCTCCGCGCCTTAAACTTGAAGAGGAACCTGTTTTCATTCTGCCCCTCTCTACTTCCCTTTGTGTCAGACTGTCTATATGCTGTTATTATATGAGAGTCTGTCTGTACTTAAAAAAACACTGAAGGGTATATTCATTTTATCGAAATAGAATTCTAAATCGTTGTTGGATATATCCTATATGTATTCAATAATGACATTCAAGCTAAATTACCTTTCTCAAAGTTTATATTTTTCTTTAGAATAACTTCTACTTACTTCTACTACAGTTTGTTTTTTGGCATCAACGTAGCTTCTGCCATCACTAAACTATGTTGTGAACTGCAAAAGAATCGCATTATAAACATCAATGTTATTTAAAAAGTTCTGGTCGCATATTCTGCCGACATCTCTACCCGACAACAGATGCAAGGGCAGTCGATTGCGCCCGGCTGAAGCCTCTCCACAGGTTTCCATATGTACATTAATTTCCTTCCGCTATCAGCTGTATATGGACACAAAAAATGCCTGAATTAAGATTTTTCAGTCGGCATAGGCGTTTCCATCGGGGTCGGAGTCGGGGTCTGGTTCGATATCTTGTCTCGTTCCGCATGCTGGTTTCTACATACACCTGCAGCTGTGGCAGTGACAGTGGCACGCGGGAATAAATGCACTGCCTGAGTCGAACTGGTCATAAGGGAAGAATCCGTTTGCTACCTTTGCAATACGTAAGGTCAAAAATTGTCTCGTGCTGCTGCCACATACTACTTCCCCTTGTTGCATGAATGCGTTTAAGAAATGACAAACAAAGGCATCTCGAGTATATCCAAAAGTAACGTATTTCTGGCTTGGCTGAAGATGGTTTATTCGTAAGTACAAATATTAATAATTATGTTATATATTAAGATCTAATTAAGCTCGATCTAACTGTCACAAATGCCGAAAACCAACTTCTTTGTAGAAAAATCAGCAGTTTTCATAAAAAACCGATATGTTAATACTGGTTAAGCTGAATCAAATGAGTATTACCTCCGCTTTTTATGAGTAATACCGTTAAGGATCAAATACTTTTCAAATTCTAACTGACTTTTTAAAAGTACTAATATTATCTATTTTTATTTCAGTTCTTAATATGATACCAAAGAAAAAAAATATAGAATATATATAGTGTGGAACCAACAAGAATGTTTTGAGAAACTCTATTAGATATTCGACTATACTTCAATTACTTGTCAGGCTAAATCTCTGGAGTGTAATACTGCTGGCGTGACCCCAACACTAAGTTCGCTGTGTGTGCGCGCATTAATTGCTTCTCTACTTAAATGTAGAAATTAAAATAAATAACCACCCACACAGGACTGCACAGCAATTGCTGGTTTCCCCCTCTCCCGACCATGTTCCACATGTCTACGACAAGCTATAAAAATATGTATATTGCTAAGGTTATATAGTCCCACAGATGGACTACAGGTCACATTATTACGAAGAGAACATAATGCTAGTTTATTACCGACGCCAACGTCGACGTCACGACGTCGTTTCCAATGTTTACCAGGGGCCAGCGACAGCGGTGCCAAATCGTGAAATCACTGAACCGCAACACAAGTAGCAGGTACAGGTTTTTATAGGTATTACCACTACCTCTGCACCCACCCTTAACTACCCTGCATTCACCAAATTAGTACAGGCTGCCCTGCAAATTGTTCTCCCAATCAATCATTTACATAATCGCAGCTACGAAAACGCGTAAGAATTTCACGCGCCCCAACCTATAATCGCCCCTCCAAATTTTAGATATTCATGCCCTTAATTACATATAGGACTGGAAAATTATCTACAAAAGTATTGCTGTTGAGATTGAAAATAACTTTATTTAAATGAATATTTGGACTTTTTATTTCTTTATATTTTAGAAATTATTTAGAAAGCTATATTATAGGGCTATATAGCGCTAGAAAACTATCTACAAAAGTATTTCCGTTAGGAAGTTATTTGAAAGAATATTTGGATTTATTTATATTTTAGAAATAATTTATAATGCTATATTTGATCAATGTATACTACAGCAGCGAGTTTTATAAAATTATTCGAAGATTTTCCCTTGGACTTCTTAAACTTATCTAATTTTGACTTTTCTATAGACAGTTATGACCCACCAGGCCAGTTTAAAACAATAAAATCATATGAGGAGTAGTGGAACAGCTGACTATTTGTGGAGAAGTTACAGTAACTGAATATAAGCAGACTGAAAAGCTATCATTACAAAGTTATAATTTAATAAATTTTACAGATTTGTTTATACAAATAAAACAATTATTAAAGATAAACATTGAGTATTGTAAAAGTATTCAAGTAATTCTCTATGTATGCATAAATTCAACTCAATATAAACCTAATATTAGCTGCCTTATGATTCACTTGATCTTTGCGTCTAATAATTTAAAAACATATTGCTAGAACCCATAGATAGATACAACTATAGTAAAATAGAAATGAGTTTTACTTTCTTAGCTCATAACTCTTGTTGCCAACTTTCAAACGCCGCCTGCTTTGGTAGCCATCTATCAAAATGCTTTTAAGCCAAAGGCAAAGGTAAAACTAAACAAATGCCGTTAGCAACAAAAGTACAACAATGTCGTGCCAAGAAAAAAATAGTAGTATAAAAACGCAACGAAAGGTAAATGCTGCCCAATAACAATAAAATATACAATACACGACAAATATAGGAAGTAGAAGAGGCAGAAGGGGCAGAGGAGGAAGTGGAAGTGGAAGTATATGGAAACAGGGAGGGAGTCGGAGCACTGGCAGTGGCAGGAATGTATGTACATATATACCGCTGCTACTCCGCTATTTCTGCAACTGTAGTTGTTGTTGTTGTTGTTGTCGTTGTTGTTGTTGTTGCTGTGGCACGTTATCAACAATCTCGTTTTACCAAATAACGCAAAGTGAACTCAGCACATGGGCAGCAGAGTAAGAGTAAGAGTCGGAGTCAGAGCCAGAGCCAGAGCCAGAGTCAGGTCTAGGGGCTAGAGCACCTGAGCTGAGAGCTGAATACGAAAAGGAGAGAGGCAGCGACTGCAGTGTGTGTATGAGGGAGTGGTCGTCGGTCGTCGGTCGTTCGGTCGGTCGATCGAGCTAAAGGTTAGCGCCAAATTGGTAGAACACACTCTAGCACACGCGGTGGTTACTGTTGGTTGGCCAAAAGGCAGCTGTTGTTGTTAGCAGTTGCTGATGACGGCAACAGCAGCAGTTAACAACCCCTAGCTCTTGCTTTCTCTCTTTTTTCCTCTCTTCCTCTCACTCTTTCTCGGCTAGAACTCCGTGTGTGTTTATGTGTGTGAGTGTGTGTGTGCCAGTTGGTAGCTGCTTTTAAGTTCTGTGTGGTAGCAAATAAAATTTTAGTTAGTCATATGCCGTCGCCAAGGATACGCCGCGAGTCCTGTTTTGTTTTGTGCCCAGTTGTCACTAGCAACTCGAAAAAGAGTCGAAAAACAACTGGAAACCACTCTCTCTCCACTGTGTGTTCTTTTATTTGAATACGAAACACTATTACCACTACCACTACTACCACCACAGACGCCAAACAAGGACCACTACTACTACTGCAGCTCCTCGGCTCAGCAGGTTCCAGCACCTGTCTAGGTCTAGAAGCAGACTGACGTCGTTGTCTCTGCCGCAGTCGCAGTCGCAGTCAACGTCGCAGTCGCCGTCGACGTCGCAGTTGCCGGGCACATCACATTGTAGTTAGAATTTCGAATTTGAACTTTAGTCAAGTGTCAAAGCTCAAAGGATTAACATGTCCTGCGGCTCTAGCATGGCTATAGCTAAAACATCAGACGAACAATACTCTCAAGTGCAAGTGTAAAATCCCCATTAATTCTACAAGAGTTCTACAAAAATCTAAACACCCATAACCCAAACCAAAGTTCTGTCCCACATCGATCGAGCGATAGAGATACCATTGTAATAGGTGAGTCATAGTCTTCAGTCACACTTTTCGTATCACTTTGAAGATAGACAGCAAAAATAAGATAGAATAGAGAAAAAAGAAATTAGAAGAGAAAAGCGTAGTCTGTGCATCGATCCAACTACTGCTACCACTGTGTCTTGGCACTGGGAGAATTCACAGTTGATGTAATAATATTCTGTGGTTCTGCGGGTGCCAAAATTCAATGTGTAGTATAAAAAAACATCATAAATACGACTAAAGAAATGAATGATTTATTAAAAGGAAACTTTATATAACAACTAATATTAAGACTAGGCGTATTAGCTACTGGGTCATTGGCTGGGCATCATAAGTACGATGTTTCATCGAGGAATGTTCATTTATTTCATATCTATTTTATATGCGATCTCTACAGATTATTAAGCAATAAAATATATATATAATATTGTTTATTTGCTATCATTATTACTAATTCAAATTGACCATAATACATCATCCTACATATAATACTAGTTTTCTTTTACACACATTAGTTCAGAAATAATCCTTATCTGAGCTAAGATTTGCAACAGAAATATGTTAAACTCTCCATTCAAATTGACAGTTTGCATTAGTCTTACTCTAAACTTTCAGTAGGTGAAGAAAGTACAGAATATATAACTTTATAATAATATCAATACTACTGCTAAAATACTTGAATTCGTTAGAGACATTGGACTAATAGAATTGACCAGACAGACGAACTATACATACATAGGTTCAGTGTGGGGTACAGTAGATCTTCTTCTTTTACCTATTACTAATTATAACAACTACAGAATATAAAGAAGAAATGCCTGGAAACTCTTACTGTTTAGAGACAAGTGAGTCACATGGTCTAGAGCCTAAACTCTCCACTAATACCTCAATTTATTATCTCTAGTTCAAGATTCTTGATATCATATATTTCACCTGCCATCGGTTCCGTCAAAGAACTCACGCATTCCCCTCCACTTCCCTTCCGCAAACACCCCCTATATGGCCAAACAAATTAAATTTACATTTGAACTTATCTTGATTCGAAATTACATTTTCTAAATGAATGCTTGCATGTCCAGTTCAGTCGTGGGTAATCAAAGGCTACATTGACATGTGCAGAACAGGGGGAGAAGGTGGGGGGCAGGGTCCTGAGGTCTGTCCATGGGCGTGTTCAGATAGCACGGGAACTCATTTTTCTAATAACTATGAAGAGTAAATTGAATGGAATTGTATTGCTAGACAGACGGACAGGCCTGTATCGACGCAGCTCATCATTCTGATCAAGAATATATATTTTATTGTTACCCAAACCCAATACACCCCTTTGTACACTTTTTCAGTACAGGGTCTAAAAAAGAGAAATACCTGAAATACAGAAAAAATTATGCAGGTTGCATGACATGGTAAAAATATTGATATAGGCAAACTTCCTATGTAATTTTCTAGGAATCCACGTAGGGTATTTTAGCCTAGACAGGTGGGATTAAGTAAGTGGTGAATTAAGTGGCGCCAGGGGGGTGGTGGTGGTGCAGCGACTGTCTATTGCACCACCAGTAAATATACTCGTGGAAAACTTCATGCATAATTTATTTAATCGCCAGCAAAAAATCTAAATTGATCGTTAGTCGTCGGCTACCCCAAATAGTAAAAAAAAAAAAAACAAACATCCACCACCACCAAATTGCCGAACAGCCTTCTTGCGTGTCTCGACATAGCCACTGTATATACTAGTACATACGTATAAGTACTAATATAAGTATTATATACCCCACATAACTGGCCCGAGTTACCATTTGTGTATATCTTTTCATTGCAGTGCCAATTAGTTCTACATTCTGGGAAATATGGCGCCACTACACCAACAGCAACATCAACAGCAAAACTCAACATTCATCGATGATAATCTTGACACCTGTCCATCGCTATTGAATTTACCTGAAAGCCCCATACTGCCAGCCAAATATCAACATTATCCACATCCACAGGACAACAACAATAATGACTCAACAACAACAACAGCAGCAATCAACGAGCGACTGGTAGATGCAAATGTGGCAGCAACAACAACCAAAACTACCGCAAGCACGGCACCACCCCACTGCCAACTCAAAGCAGGCCAAAACGGAAATGGCCAACACACGGCCGCTGCCAGCCATCGACGCCATCGCCACCGTTCCATTTCCCTATACGGCGTTAATAGCACTGTGGTAAGTGCCTCTCACATGTAACCAGCCACAGCTCCTGCACCACCACCTCCTCTGGGACGAGGCGGGAGCGGGGGCTGAGTCAGGGGCGGGGGCGTAATTGAAGGGAGCTTTCCAGTGAAATCAAACAAATCATCTAATTGGGTGGCTAGCTCAAGAAATATGTGCCCTGTGTATGAGTACAGTATGTTTTGCTTGAGAACGTGGCATGTTTGGCCTCTGCTTAGTTTGAGTTAGTCATTCTCCCCACAGCAGAAGAAGGGGGACAATGGGGAGTGAGCATAATATTCGCTTACCTTGAAAGTTTCACGGCTTAAAACTTGAACTCAACTGAAAGTCACAACGCCTAGAACCCCTTCAATTAAATATTCTTCAATCACACCGTTTTGATTATTGTTTTATCAAATCACAATTCAAACAGAATAAAGTAGCAGTAGTCGACAGTAGAATACCCTATGCACTACAACAACATATGACAGATGAAATGAGCTAGCTTTTACAGGTACTAAGCCGTTTTGTTTATATCCAAAGCACAGAGTTACTCACATAGACATTGGGCGCTTATATACTGTGTACCCCCATCTGCCTAGTACAGCAATAGACCATTTAATAAATATCTAATGTGTTTACTATACGATCGTGCTGAAATTCACACCTTAGGTAAACAATGATATAAGCTACGTATATCCGAAGTTATAATTCGTTTTGCAACTTGAAAATTAACTGGGGAAATACACAAAACTCAAATGAGGGTGGCAGAAGTTCTTATAGTTTTCGAAATCTACGGCAAGACTGACATGTCTACATATATCGTTTTAGCTCGTCACTCTGGTAAAGAGTAGTGCCTGCCACGCCTTTTTCTGTCTGTCAGGGACTAAAAATATTCATATGCGACGATATATATTCAGATTATCCCAGACCCTTGCTTTGCCTTAGGTGTCGATAGGAGCAGTCGGCAGTAAAAGTTCAGACTGCTGTACTTACACACACAACAAGAACAGCTCACACTTTGCACAAACACATACACACATAAACATACTCTGCATAAACGCTTACTCACGCACTGAGCGCAAGCATACTGCTGCATCTCCACTCTCCCCTTGGGCTACTCCTATTTCGACTCTCTTTTTAAATCTGCGTTGTAATCTATCGAATAGCCATTACACGCATAATACATATAATACCAATAAAATTTCCACATAAATAAACGCATTACGTAATTGCGACTAATAAACCAATGCAACGTTCTTTTACTATTTCCGACATACAAAAAAAAAAACAACAGGAACAGGGCCAAAAGGAAATACCCATTTGGCTGGACGATGATGAGCCACGTTATGTATCGGGCGTAACAAATAAAACTACATGCAATGACATAGTCAGAGCCATAATTGATGACGAACTGAGCAACGGCAATAAATACTTTTGCAATAATAAACATAAGCTAGGTGAGTGAATGTACATAGTATTATATGTACGTCTGTATTGAGATCGAGTCATTCGCTGAGTATTTATTTTCCTTTTGACTTGCATTTTTAGTTTTTATGATTTTTACAGTTATTGTTTGTTTTACTATTTCTTTTTTTAATTCATTTCGTTTTTGCTTCGCTTCGTTCCGTTCCGTTCCGAAAAAAAAACAAGATGGCGGCCCTGGCGCAGCAGCATCGCGTGACTACAGCGATTACGTTATAACGGAACTTTGGCGTGGTATCGAGCGCAGCTACGACGGCAACATGGCCATTTTACCTGTTTGGCGAGCTTGGAGCCGTGTGCACAATGAGGTAATAGGCGACGGCAGCGACTAACACCCCTTAGCCTAAAATATCGGCCCACCTGCCGTGCAAAAACACGGCCCAAGTCAACAACAACAACAACAAACCTCCACACTGATTGCATAATAAGGGTTTTTTTGTTTTTTATTTTTTTTCTACTCGTTCGTCCGTCTGTCGCCGCACGCAAAGCCAAGAAATGTGAAATTCGTGTTGTCAGTGCCCTCGATCCCCCACTGGTCACGTCTAGGTATAGCATATAGCAGGCATACGTACATACCGTACATATGGGTGCATGTATGTGTGTATAGTATGTATGCATATGTATTTAGGCACTAACATACATTAGCTCTATCCTAGTCGTATGTTTGACTTGATAATGCGTCGCGTTTCCATTATTTGTACCGTATTCCATTTATGACGCAGGAGAAATTAAATCAATTTGCCTATTGATTTTAATATTAAACTCAATGCTCAGGGTATATTTTTTCCCTAATTCCTTTTCTCTTTCCCCTTTCGTCATGTCTTCCTGTTTTTATTTACTTTTTATTTAGTCTTCTTTTTGGGTCAATTTTAGTGTGCGTGCATTGTTTTTATTATTTCGGAATAATTGCCTTTTAATTGTACTTTTGGCAGGACAAACTACAGTTACAAACTGTCATTATTCCTAGATTCTGTATCATTAACTGCATTATGCTCGCACTAGGGCAGAAAGAGGTGCGGCACTATTACTTTTTTTATATAATAATATTTCATACGATTTAACTAAAGAATATGTATTTGGTTTGTTAATTTCAGTTGCGCCTCTCATTAAAACAAAGATGTAGAATCCAGGAGCCAAGACCCCAGCAGCCACGTGGACCCATAGTAGCTTCAACAGCTTCCAGTGGATTTTCAATGCTGAAATGGCTCAAGAAGCTGTTACGATTAACCAATAAAAAACAAAAGACTGAACCGAAATACCATAATAAAGTAATGATGCAGCAGCCCGAATTACCAGACGAGTTGCTACGGGCCATACTACCCGATCAGCATTATGTGCAGCCCAGTAGAGAAATAAAACAGAAAGCCAAGTTATATAAATTGGCTGAAAGCCGTGCAACGATGCAACGCAGGCGTCGTCGTAGTCGTAATAAAAGCGACACTATTGCCAAAACCACAACAGCCACAGTACCCAGTACAAACAATAATAACAACCACAACAACAACAACTGCATACGAAGACGTCGCAAGGATGCACCGTTCCGGCAGAGTGTTCGCAACAAGTTGGCAGCCCTACATGCAGATATGAACGTGAGATACGAGAAGGAATATAATCTGACACGTCAGTTGTCGGAGAAGTGCAAGCAGTATAAGCTGCAAAACGAACTCTATACATATCCGGATATAGAGCTATCTGTGGGTCAACTGCAACGTAACATCGAGGCGTACGCAGATGATATTATCAAAACAGAGCACGAGCTGCTCGAGTTGAGAAATGAAATCAAACATGATATATCACTCGTAAATAATCTCAAACGCATGACTCTCGAACAGGGAAAAACCCCGCCTCCATTGCCAAACTTCCTTAAGCTGGACATGCCTGATAAAACGACTAAACGTAGAGTTACACCTCAAGCTGCTAAAAGTGCCCAAGATATGCAATTCGTTGACAATATCTACGAATTCTGCGACAATAACGCCAGCATGTTAGTTTAGTTTTAAATTCTTTGTTATCGTTAATCAATAAAGCATTACAACTGCCTTCTTACCTTTTAAATTTACAAATTTACAAAATTGGAATAAATCATATTAACTAAAGATCTTGCCTTTTTTCAATTCTGGAAATGATTGTTACTTAGCTTTTACCTTCTTATAAGCACAAAATCATTATAGGGATTCCTGAAACTGATTTTGATTTGATTTTGATTATGACAGTCAGCTGTTCGCAGCTGTTCCCTACCAAATTTTGTGTGTGACCAAAGAAAGTACGGAAATGACGGTCACACTAAAAGTTTTAGCATAATCAGCTCCGAAGCTGATTTTGATTTTGATTATCTTGCTGTGAGACCGTTCACCCTTGTGTGACCGTTTACTATGTTGAAAACTAGTGGCAACACTTGGTGTTTATTAGAGCGATTTGAAAATGGAATACTTTGTAAGCATTCTGCAATTTTATAATAAAAAACTCGGAAAGCTACAGTCGGATGCAACCGACAGTAGAAGACCCTGTACTTTCCTTTGCAGCAGCTAAGGCTAACAATGCACACATACACACACACACGCACATCGGTAAGTCAGATGCATACACACTGCACAATCTTAATAGACCCTTTTGTACTTTTTTTAAAGTACAGGGTCTAATAAATAAATAAAATTAATATTACACTAGAAACCAAATAAGATTCTTACCTTAAATTAACTGCATATTTCTCGTACACACTTAACATTTTATTATATTATTATTACATATTATTTATATGTAATAAATTACACATTAATTACACGCACATTAAACAAAAAATAAAAAATTTTATTATTTCCAATTATTTTGCTCTTATGTTGAGCACACTCGACTAGCACTACTCTTTCACAAGCACGCGGCGCAAACAACCGTTATGTTAGCGAAAAAACGCGACGGCGCTTACAAAAAGGCAAATTTCGGCTTGGCTTCAACATATTTTATTAATACAGCAACTTATTAGCTGCTGAACTATATTTTCCATTTAATTTAAACACTTTTCACATATTTTCACCAAAAAAAAAATCACAAGAAAAAAACGCGCCGTTGCAAACGAAAACAAATGAACACTAACTGTTCCCGCTTACGCTCTCTCGCTCTATGTTCTCTTTTGATCGGAACTGTTCCGCGAGCAGCAGCAGCATTTTCGTTTCTTATTAACACACAACTGTTCCCGTTGCTGGAGCTGTTCTTGCTAGCGAACTATTAACCGTTATCCAAATTTTGTTTTGCCAAAATCAAATCAAAATCAGTTTCAGGAATTCCTATATTAAATGTTAATAACTATTATATTATAATTATTGTTGTTGAATACCGATATATAGAATATTTTTCGGCATGCTATAGGTTATTGTACAAGTAGCAAAATAGTCACCGCAATTCAATTCTACACATTGGGCTCGGAAATGTTATTAACAAATAAACTTACATTTGAATTCCCATGTTGGCGCACTCTGTTAGTTAACATAACAGAGGAGAGGAACTTAACAGTCAAATTTAGCAGAGTGCACAACCTAAGTTAGCCGAGCTCACAATCAATTTAAGAAAAAGTGCCTAAAAAAGCGCCAATCTTAGACAGACCTAAAAAGCGTCAATTTTAGTCAGACCTCAAAAAGCGCAAATTTTCGCGCAAAAACGCCAGGTGTGGCAAACGTGACTAGAGCCAGATACATTAGTAATAACATACATAAAGAAAACTACGCCACGGGATTTTAACTCAAAACAACAGTCAATAATTTCGGGTATCAAAAACAGACTATCGACACAATTTAATTAACAATCATAAACAATACAAATTGGCTGACATTTTTGGAAACACTGAAAACAAAAATTAGGTAAGTCTAAAGAACGTGGTTGTTGAATTTGCAAGTAGCGAAAAGAAAAAACGTGCTGATTTGTCCGATTCTTGATGGGGGGATGGGGCAATCAAGTGCTTTATCTGCTGTCAATTTAATTTACTACAAACGATTATCTATTATCGAAACTCGTTCCTCTTAGCTTTTTGCTTGCGAAAAAGAGAAAGTGAAGACGGTTTTACAGCTGTCAAACATGTTTGTTGTTGCTATTTTATGCGCTGGAGTTGAACAAGGGATGAGTGTATTAGTAAATACTCATAGACGCTTGTAAAACCCTATAACGAAGTCAAATCGTAATCGATAGACTAGCATTCGCAGCTGCAACAGTTTATTAACTTTTGTATTCATCTTTGCAGGCAATAAAATGGCACGTGGACATCAGAAAATTCAATCGCAGGCAAAGGCAGCCGAAAAGCAAGCCAAGATGAAGAAGCAACAAGGGCACAGTGCGAACGACCAAAAGAAGGCCGCACAAAAGGCTCTCGTTCACGTATGCGCTCTCTGCAAGGTAAGTGACTTCAGTTTGACTGCAAACGTCATACACCCTCCAAACAATTTTCAATATCTTTATTTTTTATCGTTTAGTCGCAAATGCCGGATCCCAAGACTTATAAACAGCACTTTGAAAATAAACATCCGAAAAACGAAATGCCCGAGGAATTAAAAGACATTTAATAAGCCGAGTAATAATCAATTACAATAAACGGAAAAAGTAATTATCAACTGATGACGAATTGCCTACCAGTACGCAAAACAAAAAATTTAAATACATGGAGAACCGTAATAATTTATACAATATAAAATTTTTGAAATAAAGTGAAGATCGAACGGTCGCTGAATTTTTTTATATATATTGCTAAAGAAGTGAATTACTTTATAAAATATTCAATTAAACTTTATTGTCCGAAATTGGTTTAAATCTGGCGTAAATATAATAACACAATAGTATGTACAATAGACTATATATTTATATATAACATCTGGCATTTACTTTCCCTGCCGACACAATAATTCTTATACCTAACATATAGTAATGCTATGGTTTTGCTTTTCTTAACAATTGAAGCGTTCTATATGATTGTGTAAATTAACTATACAAAAAGTTAACTAAAAAATGAGAAAATACAGTTTTTGTACTCATCAAAAAAGAAATTAAGTGTAAACAAGAATAAATAAAATAAAAAGAAAGAAAAATTGTTAAAAAAGTTAAGTCAAACGTTTGTAAACTATCAAATTATTCCTTTGGAGTTGTTGCGTCCGCCAATTTCATTAATACTACATTTTCGGGCTCAGGAAAATCCGTAAGTACTGTTATTCCAATTTTATTATCAGGCAAATGTGGCGTTTCCTCCTGATACCCGAACCAATATATAATTATACCTGGCCCGAATCTGCAATAGAATAAGATAATTTATATTTAAATCATACATTTATTTTAAACAATATTTACCGGTTGCAATAGCTGTGTAGTTGCTGTTGTATGTTCCATTTATGACCCTTGATATCTCCGAAATTGGCTTTGCTCTCTATCCAGTTAACAACCGAACCCTTGTAGAGGAACGGTAATATCATTTTAATATCTGGCGTCTTATCGTAGCCCATGCGCCTTAAATCCTGTTCGTCATAGAAGTGAATGCCAGCGTCTTTGGCCATTTGTTTTAGTTTTAACTCATACTCTTCGCCAACTATGCGTCGGCGTAGATCTGTAATGGGACCTTCCTGGTTATCGCTATATACACACTGTTGCACATTGGCAGCTAATTTAGGATCGTTAATTAAATGCGGTTGCTTCAATAGACGCGAAATTTGAGCCTTCTGTCGTAGATCATACTTTTGCTGCAATATCAGGCGGCACAAGGCTATAGGACTGATGCCCTCTGCACAGGCCATGCGTATGAGAAGGCCATTATCACTATACTTTTTACATTGGTCCTCATAGCTGCAGAAAAATAGAGTCATTTAGTTGGTACGATTAAATTACATCCATATAGTTTACGTACCTCTGCAATAGTTTCTTGGCACAGTTCTCATGGCGCCAAAGCTGACCACGTGATTTGTTAAAAAGCTCCGCCTGCAAGATGCAGATCAAGGCTTGCGGATCCACATCGGGGAAAAACCTGAATCTCATTTCCAGCTCACAATCCATAGGAAGGCCGCCGTGATACCCATTAATAAATTGACATATGCGGCCGTAGTCGACACTGTTTAATATCTTTTTCTTTATGTTGTTTCCAGTGTTATTATCCATCGTTCTAACTATCATACTTTTTTTAAATTTACTTCGTATATTTATCAAAGCATGGTATTGCTTACAAGCAATTAATTCTATACAGCTTGCGGTACCACCAACTTCACTCAAATAAACTGCAAAACATGGAGCTCCATATACAGCTGTTTCTGCATATCGATATGGGAATAGCACAAACTTATCGATATTTACCTGAAGAAGTTCAATTGAACAAGTGAACTGAACTACTTGCTGAAATATTTTTGATTTCCTGATTGATATTTTAATTAATTAATTGTATTTTTCTCATAACAGTGAAGGGAACTTTGCGACTGCATTTTTTAAATTAAATTGTTGTTTTCTAGCTGTTTTTTGATATACTCGATTTATAACGATACCTAGCACATTCCACCAACTAAAATATCGATACTCCGCAATATGTTGAGTGAATTCAGAAGAAAACCACAGTCAATGTAGTGAAGTGGCCAGACACGTCAGAATACTTGATTTTTTAGCAGATGTTATTTACACAATTGTTTCTTTGCCATTGAAAATTAAACTAAAGTTCAAATACGGAAGAAGTGACTCGCCATGAAGTGTGTACTGGTCACAACTGTCGTGCTGGCGTCTGCCCTGTGTTTCGCTCTGATTTCAGCACTTCCTGTGACACACAATAAGAAGGACGAGAAGAAAAATGAAACCAGCAGCTCCCCACCCACTGCGGATGTGGAAACTGCTTTAGAATATGAACGGTATCTACGCGAGGTTGTGGAAGCTCTGGAGGCCGACCCCGAATTTCGCAAGAAACTTGACAAAGCACCTGAAGCTGATATACGTGTAAGTTCTGTCTTTCTGCTTTGTTCTCCCACATACTGAGCAATTTAATCTAGAGTGGCAAAATAGCACAAGAGCTGGACTATGTGAATCATCATGTGCGCACAAAGCTGGATGAGATAAAAAGACGAGAAGTGGAACGCTTGCGGGAATTGGCGAACAAGGCTTTCGAACTGAGCAACGATATCGATCGTAAACACTTGAAAGTGCCCCTGCATTTGGATCATGCCAACGAGCATACTTTCGAGATCGCAGATCTGCAGAAGCTCATTCAAAAAACGTCCGATGATCTGGCCGAGGCAGATCGTAAGCGACGTGGCGAATTTAAGGAATATGAAATGCAAAAGGAATTCGAACGGGAAGCTCAAAAAAAAGAAATGGATGAAGAGTCGCGTAAGAAATTCGAGGCGGAGATCAAGGAACAGGAGAAGAAGCATAAACAGCACGACAAGATTCACCACCCGGGCAATAAAGCGCAACTAGAAGAAGTCTGGGAGAAACAGGATCACATGGAAAAGGACGATTTCGATCCCAAAACGTTCTTCTCCATTCATGATGTGGACAGCAACAGCTATTGGGACGAGGCGGAGGTCAAAGCATTGTTTGTTAAAGAACTGGACAAGGTATATCAGAGCAATCTGCCAGAAGACGACATGCGGGAGCGGGCCGAAGAAATGGAACGTATGCGTGAACACTACTTTCAAGTAACTATATTTGCATATTTATATTTGAGTGAGCGTTTTATTTATTTGCCTCCAATAGGAAACGGACACCAATCATGATGGCCTAATCAGCTTGGAGGAATTCATGGCACAGACCGCCAAGGAGGAGTTCCAAAAAGATCCTGAATGGGAAACAATCGACCAGCAGCAACAGTACACACACGAGGAATACCTAGAGTTTGAACGACGCCGCCAAGAGGAAGTGCAGCGTATGATTGCTCAGGGTCAGTTGCCACCACATCCGAACATGCCACAAGGTTACTATGCTGCTGCACCGCCAGGTGGAGTAATGTACCAGACTCCACCACCAGGAGCTCAACTCCACTACCAGCATCCGGATCAAATGCACATGCAACAGCAGCAGCAATACGCACAACAACAACAACAATACGCGCAGCACCAGCAGCAATATGGCCAACAGCAGCAATATGGCCAACAACAGCAATACGGCCAACCACAGCCTGTGCAATTGCATCCTAACCAAGTGTATCAGCATGGTGGGCAGGTACCAGCACAACAGCAACATCAATATGTGCAGCAACCACAACATCCCGTGCAACAACAACAACCACCCGTGCATCAGCAACAACAACCCGTGCAACAACAACAACAACAACCCGTGCAGCAGCAACCCGTGCAGCAGCAACAACAGCCCGTACAACAGCAACAACCTGTGCAGCAGCAGCAGCAACCTGTGCAACAGCAGCAACAACCCGTGCAACAGCAGCAGCAACCTGTGCAACAACAGCAACAACCCGTGCAACAGCAGCAGCAACCTGTGCAACAACAGGTCAAAAATTAACGTAACATTCCATTACTGTCGCATTTTTACTAGGCCGAAGACATTCACCATTAAAACTTTCGATGACTGAAATGGCGAAAAGAAATCAATAAATTATCTAATCTCAATATATACAAATATATTTATATGAATTGATTAATACGTTGAAAATAGAAGAAAAAAACAAGTTGGTAGTAATTCAGACCAGCACTTTTTGTACTTTATGAATAAAACTGATTTTATGCACCTTTGTAAATAAATTTAAATTTATAGTCTTCAATTAAATATGAGTTGAAATCAAAAGAGAGTAAGCATTAAGTAAATTATGTATTGCATTTACTTCTCTTACGCTCAGTTCTACTGTAAAATATATAGAATAAATATCGCTGTCAATGCTACGATTTAA